>CM053599.1:159850028-159860465 GCA_028646575.1 Pseudocheirus occidentalis | reverse complement strand
AATAAAAATATTTTTATTGAGGAAAATCTTACATTTTACTATAGATGTGGTGCTAGAAACTTTAAATAATAGACATCTTTAAGGTGATAAAACAAATTCTCAGCTGTAGCTTCCTATGGCTACCACTTGGCATTTGGATTAATCATGGGTAAAAATGGGCACTTTCATTTGAAGAGCTTGCTTTCATTTTAAATGTAATATTTTCTTTGTCATTAACAAGCAAAGGGATGCTTCTTCCACAAGCTTTACTTAGTTTTCTCGTCAACAAATACTCTTCATCAAAGCCTTGAAAAGGACTGCATTGCCAGTATAAAGTTGCGTTTTTCTTTTTTACAAAGTTTCCAGGCCCCTATTCTCAGGTAGCCATTCAAGACTGCAGCCTTATATAGCCTTCCTTTGGGGCTCATTCTATGGTAGCAGCATGAGTTTAACATCACAAATGACTGAAGGAAGAAAAAAAAACACCACCACCTCTTCTTCAGATGATTCTCCCATATCTTGACTCATTTGTTGACCTTTTGTCGCTGACTAGAACTAGAAATTTTTGAGAAAGGTTCCAGCAGGGACTAGATGTTCTAAAATATGAATTTTCAATTTCAGTCTGTTAAACATACTTATTTTCTTTATTTTCAGATGACATACTATGGCTAATGCAGAATAATGTCACTGTACACATGTCTGCTTAAATGCTATGATACTTATTTGGAATATGTTAAAATAGTGTTCTTAGCAGGTTTAAAATAGACTGTAGCTAAAAGATGAAGGAAAACCTTAGAGTATCTCCTCTAAGTGTCTTAGACCCAACTTAAGCTGCTGTTTTTCCCTAAAATATTTTATTATATTATATTATATTTGCAAAAAAAAAATGGAGACATCTCCATCTTCTGTTTAACCATAAAACTCACGGCTGTGCATTGTGCTCTAAACCTGGGGTAATTTGACATTTTCCTACCTAATTGCTGACCTTGACAAAGCAGCAATCATAGACAGTTGCTTTATTCCATTTTAAACTTTGTTTTATGGAACATCCAAATGCAAACTTCCTCCACGTCTCTACTGAAGAATCACTCTTGTTAAAAATGATAATAGCCAACAAATCCACAATGTCTCTTTTAACATTTGATCAAATAAATTTTCCTAAATATAAAACAACAAAAAAGTTATTATTTGCTTTTAATTTTTTTCTTTTACAGTCTCCTATAGTTTTTACTACTTTTGACCATTCTTCATATGACTTATTTATACATATCTTCAAAATGTTCTTATCCTCTCAGTGTTCCTTCTTTTTTGTCAATATTGCTCAAATATATTGCTGCTAAAAAAATAGAATACTGATTCTCATGAGGTACAATAGCCATATTATTATTTTTCTCTAGGCCTTACTATTTTCTAAGTGGAAACACTTCTATGAAACCTTTTTGTATCAATGCATTTGGTTTATAACTTATTGAGAATTGCCTGGATCACTGAGAAGTTAAGTAACTTCCTCAGAGCCACAGAGCCAGGGTATAAAAGGTAGGAGTTCAGCTTGGGTCTTCTTAATTCTGCTGTTCCCCTTCATCACTATACTGCATTAACATTCTTAAACATTATGCCTATCTCTATTACCTCTGTTGCCTTTGGTCAATTACTTACATTCTCTCAGCTCCAGAATACTTACAATCTTTCTTTCAGCTGTAAATATACAATCCAGTTTGTTTTAGAAGATAGAGTTAAGGATTAGACTTGTGATTTCATTGGTATTAAAAACTTGCTTTGGGCCAGGCACTTTGTTAAGTGTTGACAGTATAAATAAGAAAAAGATACACTCCTAGTCTCAAAGAACTTACAATCTTACTGGGGAACACAACACCCAAAAGGAAGTTGAAAAGTAGGGAGGAGATATGAAGGGAAAGAAGGTACTTTGACACTGTGGCATGATGGATTCCAAACCAAAAAGAGCAACTTGTGGAACATTGAGATTTAATTGGTCTTGGAATCCTCTTTAGTGGAGGTTTTGAGAGTTCTTTGATATATCGTTTAGCCCTTGAATCTGAGGGACTAAGCATACCTAATGTAGTCATGAAGTGTGAGAACCAAAGTTGGTGAAATCTAGCAGGATGATGATTTTCCTGATGATGCTTTCATGAAACATGATCATTGCAGAGCCCAGGGCAAGTCTGACAGATAAGGAAACTACTAAATAGTAATAGCTATCATTTTATATTTATTTTTGTAAAATGCAATTTAAAGTCATTTGATCCTCACAATATCCTTGTGAGAGATTTTTCTCACTTTCTTGATAAGAAAACTGAGACTGAGAGACATTACATGATTTGCACAGCTTTATAAGCCACATATTGACTTAGAAAATTGTATGTTGATAGTATCTCCATTTTATTATATTTTAATTAATTTTGGTAAATTATTTGGTAAATCTTTTCCAATTACTTTTTAATGTGGAACTATTCCTACTGGGGAGTATCATGGGCCTCAAAGGCCTTATAGTCAGCATGTCTGATGTCACTGATTTGAAGTACTGAGAGACTGTGATTTAATCTTAGCCAATGTGTCAAAGGCAGGGCATGAACCCAGTTAGTTCTTACTACAAGGACAACCCTCAATGTACTATGCCATGCTTTCTCTGTGTAACCTCTCTTATTTCAGTTTAAATTCTTTATCTATTTAAGCAGCTCAGTAACTCTGTTTACTCCCATTATATTTGTGGTCAACACTACAAACATTTTATTTCATCTAAAATAAAATAACCTAAAATTAAAGATATCTTGGGGAAAATGTACAGGAAAGAAAATAATCAAATTCTCATGGGAAATACTTTCTTAAGTATTAACTAAAACTGTGCAGTCACAATGAAACCATTCAGTAATGGCAACTGCTAGAGCAATTAATTTTTATATGGAAAATGTCTATATGTCACAGTCAATCATATCAGACATACCCACATGGATTACACACTACGGAGAAGAGTCCTCCTGGTGACCATCAAAACTTGACATTCATGATTGCTCTCTAATGTAGCAAGAAGTCAATAGGAACTTTGGGATGTGCTGTCAAAAAGTGATAAATTGAAGTTAAAAATGTATTCACTCCTTTAAATACATGAGTTCTGTGTCACAATTGGAAATAGTTCATTTTTGAGTGTTTCTAACATTAACCAATGGTAAAATCTGATTTTAATCTTAATAACAAAGTCATTGAGGGCTGCTAAATGTTTTGGTCTGGATTCTCAAAGAAAGTCTATTATTGGCTCACCCTATTCTGTGCTTTGTTCTGGGCACCAACAAAGACTGTGTGTGAAAGAATGTCATACATGTTAATCTATCTTTACCTTGCATTGTGGTAAAACTCTGACTTTGATATCTCTATATCTCCGCATGGAGAGTTTAAAAACAAAAGCTATAGGAGGGTTCCTAAAAAGACTGAAAACAAATCCAACTTTCAGTTTCTTGTTCTTTGCATTAGTCCATGGAACAGGACTTGTAGTACCCTGAAGTTCTTTGATATTAAGTCCTGACAATTGGAATTCTCAGAATGAGGGCACAAAATCCCTTCTGCTGATAGTTTTCAATATTTGATTCACCATCTGCAATCTGCCCATCAAAAATAACTCTTTTCCCCATGCCCTGTGGCTTGGAGAGACCTTCCAAAAAAAAGTGAGGTTTGTAGATGCATGCTATTAAAAATGTGGATTCTTCTCATTGTTTCCCTAGTAGAAGATCATGCTTGGAATAATCAACAAGAACTATAAATCTTACCTGAAAAACACTCCAAACTCCATTTACAAATGAGACATTCTGTTTAGGTTAATGAGCTCCTTTTGAGGGAAAAAAATATTCCTATGAAAATGTTCCCAATTCATTTTTCATATGCTAGTTCTATTTCTTCTCACTTGAAATTGATAAGTGTGATCTGACTCTGAGTTGAGGCGATAAAAAAGAAAAAAAGATATTTATGCTAGCAAATGACTCTGACTGGGTCCAACCCTCTTTCCATATGTGTGTATATATGTGTGTATATATATATATATATATATATATATATATGTATATATAAGTATTTTTGGACTCTTACACTGTAATATTTCATTTAAAATATTTTTCAAGGGTTCACTTATTTGTTTTCTTATTTAGTTCCTACATGTGTTAAATTCTAATCTCTGTTAAAATGTCTAGGAAAGAAATATTTCTTAAGAACCTGTGAAAATTAAGATCATGGTAAATCTCTTACAAAGCAAATTACAAGAAATTCAAGGTCTAGCAGAAATGTTAATTAAGAAGCAGTTTGGAATAGAGGATGGTACATCAGATTTGGAATCCATGAGACATTAGCTCAAATCCCATCTCAATCACTTCCTATATATATGACTCTGGGAAATCAATTTTACTTCAGTACCACAGTTGTTGTTTTTAACATATAATATTAGGACTTTGTATGCTATGGCCATTAAGGTCCATTTTAGGTCTAAATCTTTGACCCTTTGAACAGAGCTTAACGCCTGGCTCTGAAACTGTGTGACCAAAAATGTAACAATTCTCTGGGCCAAGGTTTTCTCATCACTAAAATGAGGCCACTAAATTATCTCTAACAGACCTTTCAGGTCTAAATCTATGATCCAATTTAAAACAATGTCTATATCTGGCTTCTAGAATAAGAACACTTTTTGGGGTTGTGTAGTAAGAAAAATAAACTGGCACAAACTATTTTTTTCTTCAAATTTTTGTCTTAATTACAATTTAAGTTAATTTATACGTTTAAATTTAGCATCAACTAGGACAAAACACTACTAGAGTTTACAGAAATAAAAGCATAGATTAGTAAAACTCTTCTTCAGATTTTTGAAGCTATTGTCAGTGCTGTTAGAACCAGAGAGGCTATAAAAACCCAGTTTTTCAAGCAGAGCAGAGAGGTAGTCCTTCGTAAAGCCTAATGAGGTCAACATCAGCCTTCTGAAATACCACACCAGATTTTTTAAAGGTTCTATTACTCCTCAAATTTCCCAAGAACCCTTTGTCTGGATCTCTCCTTTTACCCACAGACATTTGTGTTCCCATAAATTTTGGAAATACCCTCTCACTATCAAGGCAGACTATCAGGTCTTCTCTAATTTATAGTTTAAGAGATTTGCCTGAAGTATCAGAAGTTTAAATGGTTTTGTTACCATCAGAGACTGAAAAAAAAAACTGAGTATTTTGCTTAATTCCAACATGATGTCACTGTTCACTACATGTGATAGATCAAAGCCTTACACATAGTAGATGTTTAATAAATATGTGTTGATTGAATAAATAGAGATTGTCAAGAAATCACTGTCATCTTTTATATATACATATATATGTGTGACGCTGCAGTGTGTGTGTGTGTGTGTGTGTGTGTGTGTGTGTGTGTGTGTGTGTGTTGACCTCCAAAGTCACACCCTCGGGTTGGTAGTATGACTTTTATTCTCCCGATTTTAGAAAACAGATTAAGAAAATGTAGTGATGAGTTAAAGGTCACAGAGATAAAGAACAAACTTTAAAAAACAGCAATCCTCTTTAACCTTTTCTTTTTTAAATGAAGAAATCCAAGCAATAGATCTTGTGGCCTAACGAACTTAACAAAATTACTCAGTATCAGTTATACTTTAGTGATCCAAATCTGTTATCTGCCAATCTAGTGATTTTGGGAGATCTCCTGATCCTCATCCTCCATTTTAACAGGAAAGATCGGTAACTGTAATACTAAGTATATAATACTGTGAAATGGAATTCAAGTGACTTACCCAAGATTAAATAGTGAGTATGCATAAGAGGTAGAACTTTGACCCAATCTTTTCTTAATCTCTGAAAATGATGAAGATTATGGTTTAATATTGAATTTTGAAAATAAATTAGGTTATGATTTCCTTTCATTTCTCATGTCTACCAACCAGGCACATTTCCAGGTACTCTTAAAATCAAAAATTGTGTTTGTAAACTATTTAAACTTTTTCTACCCTTCAGATATTTTCTTACTTCTGGTTTTTGAAAAAAAAATCTTTATTTGTATTGTTGTCATTTGTTGCATATCCTCTTTATTTCTCAATATTTTACTTCCTCCTCCCAATTCTGAGAGTCATCCTTTAAGAATGACTGTAAAACATCCAAAAAAGCAGCTAGATGGCACAATGAATAGAACACCAGCCCTGGAGTCAGGAGGACCTGAGTTCACACAGATGCTTAATGCTTACTAGCTGTATGACCTTGCACAGGTCACTTAACCCCAATTTTCCTGCCTTCTCTGAAAAAAAAAAGAATGATTATAAGAGGGGAAGCATTTGAGAAGGACTAACCAACATGCCAGTCAAATCTAATACGTGTAAACATATATATATGTATTCATGTATGTATATGCAAATAAATATGAATATGTATGTATTTCTCCATATTCTCCCACTGCAGAAAAGAGAGGTACAAAGAGAAATATAGTCTCTTATTCCCCTGTCCTCTTTTTTTTTTAAGTAAGCTAGGTCATTATAATTACAAAACATTTAATTTCTGTTTTTGTAGTTGTCCATTAGATTAACATTGTTGTCCCTGTGTACATTGTTTTCATTGACGGCTTACTTCACTTGCCTCTTTGCCTTTTCTTTAAAAATCTCATCAGTGTAAATGTTAAGGACAAATAGAATTCTCCAGGATGCTGAACCTTCCCAGTGGATGTATGTGTTATTGTGTAGAGAAAAGAAAAATTTCCCTCCTACTGTTAATGTGATCAGTTTATCTTCCATTCTTTCTCTCTGTGTATTTTGCACTGCTCTTACAATATTTAGTAATTTTCTTTCTTACTTGGAAATTTAGATATTTCTGAGATGGAGTCTCAATTCCATTCTGCCCACACATTACTTTTATTCTGTACTTGTTATTACTTAGGGGAGAATATGGTAGGTCAGCCACCTTGATTGCAATCTGTTTTGAGTGACCTCTGGTGTCCTTGTCTAGTATGACATCCATAAGATCATAATTATTGCATATGCATCACTTCATTGCCAAGTGAAGAACAAATAATCTTATAGTTCTTTACTGTTTTCTAGTGACAGATATGAAAAAAGTGTTACTACACACAAATATATATAAAGACTTAGGAATCCAGTCTTCTGCTTTCAGTTTTAAGTTCAGTTGTCTGATAATAATTCAATTCAATTCAGTGAACATTTATTGAAGACCTTCTCTGTGCTAGACACTCTAAAAGGTACTGGTTATATAAATAAATATAAGAAAGTCAGACCCTGACCAAAAAAGAACTAACAATTAAATGGGGGAAGGCAATATTCAAAAGGAGACTCGAAAATGGAGATGGGGGAAATAGCAGGGGACACATGGGCATTTTGTCCTATAGAGTTGAACCCAGGCAAGGTTGCAGATACAAATAGAGCTCAGAGGAGAGGAAGGAAATGGAATTGATAAGTAGCGTGAGGTCAGTTCTGTTCCCCGACATGTTAATTAAGGCAGAGAACAAGAATGGTAAAAAGAAAGTCCCCCAGCATCTGAGTAAGCTGAGACAGGTTTGAAGATCTGCCATCAAAACAAGTTGAACACAAGTAGATGGGGAAGATATTAAAGCAGAAGGACAAATGGACCGTAAGACATCTAAATAAGTTTTAAAAAATATATCTAAATATGTAATACAAGACAAAGAAAAATGAGCCACCACTTGATAAAACTGAAAAAAAACAACTGTGGATTACCAAGTGAGAATAGAAATCTACCAAAATATTTTTGAATGGTTCAAAGAGAGGTGAAAGAATAGTTTTTGACTTGCAATAATATCGTGCTACAGAATGGCTAAAATGTGCAAGCAAAACTTGAGTTCATAGTCATGAATCTTTGAAAAACATCAAAGAAAAAACAGCTGATTGGGAATATAACTATGCTGGAAGAAGAGAAGCAAAATGCAATGATGTTAAAAGAACATAAATAGGGGTGGTGCACAAAAATTTGTGCACACGCACAAATAGCTTGTCGCAGTGAATAGAACATCGACACTGAAGTCAGGAGGACCTGAGTTCAAATTTGCCCTAAGACACTTACCAGAAAAACTAGTACTGTGACCTTGGGCAAGTCATTTAACCCCAATTGCCCTCCAAAAAGCAAAAAAAAAAAAAAGAACACAAATATACATACAAGCAAAACACATGAATCTCAATGATGTAATGAAGTCAATTTAAGAATCATAAAAAAAAATCACAAGTCAAAAAACCTGAACATCAGATTGCTATAAATCATGTAACAAAGCTGCCAAGAATGACTGAAAACAGAAAACTAAGTATCAATCAAAAGGCTCCCCAGATTTCCCCCAAAAGTTTTCAATATCATCCATCATCTCCGTATTTCTGGTAACAAATTAGAGTTAGCTCTATTTTTAGTAAGATTTGATCCCTTTATAAAAGACAAAGGTATTATACTTTAGACATTCAGCCCACCCTCCCTCTACCCCTCCAAAAAAGTGCTTAACTTCTGAAATTTACAATATCTTTCACTTTCAAAAAGTCCTAGACGGTATGTTTTCAACAGAATTTATGCTCAAATAACTGAAATTAAATTTATTAAATTTATTCAGATTGAATTTATTTGATTCAGTTAAAGTAAATAAATATTCATTAAACTAGAAACTACAGATATTCCTTTAACATCAAGTAATATTCACCATCAGTATTCTGCTCCCAAGAAAGAAATTGAGTTTCTAGCTTCTTTTGGTGATCAAATCCTACCCAAGTATTATACAAAGCCTTCATTTGATTCTTTATATTATTTCAACCGTGGTTATTCCTCTTTCTCAATGCCATATTGTACTCAAAAGAGCGTCTAAGGATTTGCTCATGGATAAGATTTTTTCATATCATTTGGTCAAGTCTTGAATAATCTATGGTGTTCTACACAAAATGAATATAAATAATTGATGTAAACAAGACCTTAAAATGCTGGCTTCAGGCAGTGGGATTTGGAAAAATTAGCTCAGTGTGCAACTCAGCATGAAATGGAACATACAGAATTCTCAGGGAATGGGGCAAAGAAGAGATACCATAGCTCTGTTTTCCTATGTCAAAAATGTACAGTGACCTTTCTCTACCATGTTCAGTGCAAAAGGCAATCAGTTTGTACATGGATCAGTTTTATTAACAGTTCATCTACAAACATAATACTCATAGTCGATATTTAGATAATTAATGCATATAAAATGTTTATATATTGCTTTATACATGACTTACCCATGATAACACAGGTAGAGAGTGGTAGAAGTAAGATGTAAAATCAGGTTTCACATAGCATAATTGAAGGCATTCCAAAGGACAAACAACTTTCAGAGATTTCTTTATGTTTATCTAGAACTAATTGTCAAATATCATGAAAGGCAATGTCATCTAGTAGATTGACTTGGAGTTAGGAAAGATTAGGCTCAAATATTACCTCTGATATTTAATAATGATGTTGACTATGAACAAGTCATTTAACCTCTTTGTGCCTCAGTTTTCTCATATGTAAAACATGGTTAACAATACATCTATAATCCAGCACACAAGTGGTTTTTATGTTTTTAGACTTAAATGAGATAATTTATGGAAAACAATTTGTAAACTTCAAATATTATATAACTGTAAGTAATATTATAATTATCAGGTTAGATTTCTGTAATTTTCCATATATGATACAATCACCTCATACAAATTAGAAAGGGTGTAAGAAAAAGTCAGATAAAAAGAAAATGGTGATTCTCAAAGCCTGATCTCAGGACACCTTCTTTGTACCCTTATAGGAAGCCTGAACCTTTTCTCATTTGACCATTAGGTCACAACTGTTTTTGTAAAAAATGAAATAAAATAAAATAAGACATTTAAAATTAAAGCACAGTAAATATTGTTAGCTAACACTCACATTTTAATAAGACTTTGAGGAAAAATCAATTATTTTTACAAGTTAAAGTCTCCAGAGACCAAAAAGTTGTAGAATCACCGTTAATAAGAAATGCTAAGAATTGAAGCATTATCTACTTTAAAGCTCAGTGCTTTAGCTGATGATGTATGTTAGGATGTCATCACTCATATGAATCTCTCAACTCCTCCATTATTCAAAACTTCTGACCTAAAAAAATCTCAGTCAGTAAATAAATATTTATTAAACACATACCATATTCCAGGCACTGTGCTAAGCCTTAAGGATACAAAAGGAGATAAATGACAGGCCCTCTTCTCAAGGAATTAACAATCTAATGGGCTACACAACAAACAAAGAGATACAAATAGGTTCTAACAAAGCATATACAACACAAATAGGAAATAATTAAGAGCCAAAGCATGGAAATTAAGAGGTGGTAGAAGGTGAAGATGAGATTTTATTTGTGGCTTGAAAGAAACCAGGAAAGTTATTAGGTAGAGATTAGGAGGTTGAGCATTCCACGTATGAGGGACAGTCTGTAGTCTTCTTT
>CM053599.1:159832699-159849528 GCA_028646575.1 Pseudocheirus occidentalis | reverse complement strand
GAAAAAAAGAAATTAACCTTAAATGCTTCAATTTCCACATTCCCTGATTTCTCCTCAAGTCCTTGCAAGCTTTCATCTCCATAATTATCATAAAAATGCTTTTTTAATGTAATCAGAGTCCTCAGAAATGCAAAAATCCCTTTGCCTTTTTAAGGTCTTCATTCACTTTTATTTCCCTATAACTTCTGAAGACATAGACTACCTTCACTCACTAGGCAGAATCTCTTTCTTTGATTTCAGAGATAGGTTTCATCCTATCTCCTTTTCACTTTCATTCATGGATTACTCATTTATTTTACCCAGACTCCTTAAGAAGGATAATCTGTAAGGGTCTCTCATTTTCTCTCTTCTCATTCATTCATTTTCATTCATTTCAATGTTGTAAATATCTACCCAGATGCAAAAACTTTCAAATCAGCACCATCATTTCTTTTCTGAGTTTCAGACTTGCATATCCAAAAGCCTTTATGACATGTCTAAACAGATGTATATTCCATACCTGAACTTAACCATGTCTAAAACTGATAGATTTTCTTATTTCTTAAATCTCTTATTTACAAATTTTCCTCTGTCTATGGTAATAATTTTGAATTAGTTTTCAATGAGACCTGACTTTTTGTTAACTTCATGCTTTCAATCATGTTATTTGGCAAATTCTGGCAATTTTACCCTCAAACTACATCTTTTGTTTCCACCATCTTCTTTATTCCTCCTGTAGCTACTCTAATTATCATTCTTATTATCTGTCACCTACATATATTTATTCAATAACCTACTAAAAGATGTTGTTGCCTGCATTTTCTCTACCTTCAATGTCATCCTTCACACAGCTGCCAAAATTATCTCCCTATACATATACACATACTGCTCCTACTAACAAAATTTTAAGTGGCTGCCTATTGCCTACCAAGTAAAGTTCAAATTACTCCTCCCACGCTTGAAGTCTAACTATAATGCTACCTCTTTCCTGAAAACTTCCATCATCACATGATCAATAACTACCATATTCCTGTAAATTTAGATAAAATTTTGCTTTGCAACCTTCTTCTGCCTCATATTATATCATGAACTAACATAACATTTTTTTCTTCTGGTACATTTTAATTTGTTACCAGATGGGAAATTCTATGGGACCAGGAAAAAGTATCTTCACTGAATTTTGAATGCTTTCCATACAAAGCTCTGTCTTGCAATATCATAGAGGCTTGATAAATGCTTATTGATCAAATACTGATTTATGAGCCAGTACCAGTCTAGAGTATTATTTCCTAGTTGTTTACTGCTAGATTCTGATTTTGTTTCTTGATCCCCTTGGCTCAAATACATCTAATGCAATGACTCTAGTCTTCAGACCAAGAAGCCAGCCTCCAGGGAAGAATTATACAGTGTAAAGAAAAGAAAATATTTTAAGGAAATTGAGGTAGAGTTTAGGTTCCATCACTGAGCTTATGGAGATGCTGTTGTTTTCAGTCAAGCTTAATTGTTTAGAAAGCAAATGAGATTTGATGAGAAAGAATTTGGTAATTAATAGCCTAGAGCCCCTTGTTAATGAGGGAAGATGTGTAGTGATCTGCTCCTGAATTACTGGAAACTGCAGTCTTCAAAGTCAACCTTTAAAGCATACAATATTTTCAATCTCTGGTAGTACCAAACTGGTAACTAATTCAAGAGAGTCTATATGACCTAGATTTTATTCATTGAGCTAATAGAATTAATTTAGAAAACTATATTAAGGAAGTAAAATTATCTTCTCTATGATATTAAGAACTCAAAAGTCAGTTAGCAATTTTTTTGCTGTTTGTTTACTATAAGATGGAAATTGTGCTAAAATATGTGACATGATTTATCTCATATAAAAATAATGTAACATGTTTCAAAAAACAATGCAAATTTAAGCTATTATAGCAACTTAATATTTAAGCAATTAAAGCTTAAAAACACACTAGAGCAGGGGTGGGGAACTTGTGCCTTCTAGATTCTCAAGTGTAGCCATCTGACCAAATCCAAATTTCAGAGAACAAATGCTTGTTTGGATTCAGTCAAGGCTGCAGTCAAGGACCTAGAAGGCCACGTGTGGGCTTGAGGTTGCATGTTCCCCACCCCTGCACTTTTGGGACACTCTGTACAAATAATCTTGTTCATTAATATTGAGATATCAGTAATATAGATTTCTTTTTAGACTTACAAGCTTTAGAAATTGATTTTTCTCTTGTTTATCACTATTTTTATAATTTATATGTTTGCTATTTAAAATAAAATGTGTTTCTGACTATTAATACAGTTTTCTCTCCACTGTAATGAACATTTTTACTTATTAACTATAATAACACAAATTTATTAGCTAAGCTGGAAAAGGGTAAGGGGAATTTAAGTTTTTTTATTGTGACTAGAAAAGTAAACTGAAAGGACCTTTTAAAGAGCATATTTTTTTTAACTTTTGGAATACTTCTTTGAAAAACATGTATTTTATGTATCATTAATATTTGGAAAGACTAAAAATACAATTTAGACATGGTGTTTATGTGCTTCTTCTTCTTTCATACCTATTCTCTTTCATATTAAACTAGACTTCCAGTTTCCTCTCATGTTCAACTAAAATGTGTTACAAAAAGCCACTGAAGTTTCCTCTGGGTGTTAGTGTTTCCCAGTCTGAAATTATTTTGAATTTACTTTGTAATGATTAAATTATGACACCTTGCTACCCACTACCAGCTCAGTAGAATGTAAACTTCTTGAGGTCAGCTATTGTTTGATATTGTTCCTTATATTCACACTGGCATCGTGTCACACACAAGAGTATTTACTTTATACAAATTTCCAAATTGAACTAAAACCATAAACTCTTCTGGGCCAAGGATCATGTTGCCTCTTTTCTTTATATAATTTCACAGGACCCAATACTCTAACTCACTGAGTGTTAAGTACCTGTTTTCAAGATAATTAATTCTCTGTGTTTCTACACAAACACATGTATAAACACACACATATGTATTTATGTGTATGCATATAAGTGTGTATAAAGTATTATATATATATACACATATATATACACACACCCTCATATATATATATATACATAGATACATATATGTGCGTATATGTCAAAAATAGATTTCCTAACTTTAGAAATTGCTAAAAATAAAAAAAGATTGCTTTTAAAAATATTTACTCTGCTAAAAGAAAACATGCTAATATCAATATGCTCATATTAACATAAGAACCAGAACTTTTATTTAGTTCATATAGAGAATAGTCAGATGAGGAAGCTCTGTTTACTAATGCTGGTAAACACTTTCTCTGGAAATTTTAACCTTAAAGGGGTTATCTAGAGGTCTGAGAAGTTAAAAAAAAACCTTGGCCAAGGACACACAGATACTATTTTTTTAAGGTAGAATTTGAATTCAGGTCTTACTAGGTCCAAGACTGGATCTCTATTCTCTATTCTGTAATACTTCCCCATATAAATGGATATATATAAATGTCCACGCATAAATTGGAACCTCAATGCCTCTTTCTCTTTTCAGTCTTAGCTAATAAATTTGTTTTGTAACTATTAATAAAGGAGTGAAGAACACCTATATTAAATTCCTACATTTGTCACTGACTAGATATGTGAATATGGGTAAATCATCTTTTTTGTTTATATTTAGTTTACGTCATTGATTTCCACAAGATTTTGAGTTAAAAATTTTCTCCCTGTCTTTGCCCTAACCACCACCCCAAAAACAGCAATCCCACTGTATACCCCCTCCCCCAATCTACTCTCTCCTATACCCTCAGACATCATCCTTCAGACTTTCTGGTAGAGCAAGATGGATATCCCTATCCCAATGCCTACATATGTTATTTCCCAGTGGAATGTTAATAATAATAATAATAATAATAAATGTATATATGTATATTAATTTTTAAAACATATGACTTTAGAACTTTAATTCTAGATTCTTTCCCTTCTTCCCATGTCACCCACCCCCAACTGGAAAGACAAGCAATTCAATACAGGCCAATACATCTGTAGTTATGCAGAATATCTCCAAAATGGACATATTATATAACACTGACAATATTTCTCTCCTTTTTATGCCATCCTCCCCTTGTTCTATTCTCTACTTTGTCCCTGTCCCTTTACAGAAATGTGTGCTTCTAATGCACCTTTTCCCCAACCTCCCTTCCCCTCCATCACCCTCCCTCTCATCACCTTCCGCCCTAATCTGCTGCAGGACAAGATAACCAATTTAAAGTGTATGTTATTCCTTCTCTGAGCCAAATTCAATGAGAATAAGTTCGACTCATTCTCTTTTTGCCTTCCTGTTCTTCCCATCCATTGTAACAGTTACCCTTGCCTCTTCTGTAAGAAATGATTAATCCTATTCTGTCTCTCCTTGTCTCCTCTCCTTCAATTCCTCTCACACCTCTCAATTTCACCTTTTAAAATATCATCCCTTCCTACTCAATTGATCCTGTTCCCACTGTCTATGTACATATATACACACACTCCCATATGTATTCATAGGCTCATATACCCTCCTATAATGCCAAGCAAAGGTAATTTCTAAGGTCTGGATTATGACCATAACAAACCCTATTCAGTCAGTAAAACATTCAGAGAATAGATAAAGTCAAAATACAGTGTAACTCATTCATTTAGCTAGTAAGTTCACAATTCAATTACAAAGTACCAAAGTACAGGTATCCTACCCCTGGATCAGTAGTCAAAGTAGCCCACTCCTGGGAAGTATATTCATTTAGTCAGTCAACAAAGTCCCTCTTCTCAAATGGACATTAGTCTCCATCATAAAGTACATTCATTTGATCAATCACAGAACACCAAAAAGGTCAAAGGTTTCCCACCTCTGGATACTACTTAATTACAATAGCATCCATTAACACCAAGCCCTTTCTCAAAAGGGGCAGGAGAGCACAAAAGGCCATCCACTCTCATGCCAAAATAAGGTTAAGACATCATCCCAGCATTGAAAACCCAAGGAGAGGTCCTGCTTTCACCTTGACCTAAGGCAAGAGCTCAGCAGTCCAGGTTCCTGGGGAGGCAAAGCCCAACAAAACCACAACACACATTGTCAGTGTCCTCATCAAGTGACTGTCTGCCTACAAAAGAGTCCCAGAATCCCTTAAAACATCAGCAAGTTCATCTTCCAGGATTTCTGTAAATATACAACAGGAAAATCCTCCTTCAGGGCTTCTGAACCAACAGCAAATTCCAGGGCCTCTATAAAAGCAGCACTGTCTTTCACCAGCAGGTGAATCTGGCAAACAACATCAAAACAGACAGAGAAAATACCAGCATCGCAGCTGTGCCTCCTTAGTTCTTGGCAGCTTTGGGTGAGTTCTCAAACGTCCTGGGCAGCTCCAACTGGCACTCAGCAGTCTGTCTCTCAGCAACTCAGGCTCCATGATACTGGATACTACTTTCCAAAAGTCCCTCTGACCTCCTCTCTACTTTGGCCTCTCTCCCAATTCATGGCTCCTCCCAGTTCACCCCTCTCTCTTTACTTCAACAAGTCCATCCCACAAGTGGGATTCACAAGCATTGGGTTTTTAATACTCAGCATATAAACCAAGCCAACACAGGGGGATCTCCAAATTCCATTACCATTGCACGTCCTATATAGACATGTGTATGTGTGTACACCCACACACACATGCACACACACACACATACGCACACTTCATCTATCCTCATACTGAGAAAAGCTTCATAAGTTACAATTCTCAATTTTCCATGTTGGCATGTAAATAGTTCAACTTTGACAGGTTCCTTATGGTTTCTTTTCTATTTTTACCTTCTCATGCTTCTTGTGTTTGAATGTCAAGTTTTGTATTCAGTTCTGGTTTTTTCTTCAAGAATGTTTGAAAGTCCTCCACCTCATTGAATGACCATATTTTCCTTTGAAACCTTATACTCAGTTTTGCTGAGTAGTTAATTCTTGGCTGTAATTTTAGCTCCCTTGATCGCCAGAATATCATTCTAGGCCTTTTGATTCCTTACTGTAGAAGCTGCTAGATACAGTGTTATCCTGATTGTGTTTCCACAGTATTCAAATTTTTTTCTTAGGAGCTTATAATATTTGCACCATGATCTGGGCACTCCAAAACTTGGCTATAACATTCCTAAGAGTTTTCTTTTTCGAATCTTTTTCAAGGGATGATTGGTGAATTCTTTCCAGTTCTATTTTCCCCTCTGGTTCTAAAAATATATGGGCAATTTTCCTTGAGAATTTCTTGAAGGATTATTTCTAGTTCCTTTTTTGATGATGGCTTTCAGGTAGTCTCAAAATTTTTAAATTGTCTCTCCTGGATCTATTTTCCAATCAGTGTTTTTTTTTTAATGAGATATTTCACATTGCCTTCTATTTTTTTTTTTTAGTTTGTTTGGGCTTGTTTAATAGTACCTTGATTTGTCATAGAGTCATTTGTTTCCTTTCGCTCCACTCTAATTCTGAAGAAATTATTCTCTTAAGCAAGCTTTAGAGATTCTTTTTTCCATCTGGCAAATTAGACTTTTAAGTCATTCTTCACCTCATTGGCTTTTTGGGCCTCTTTTGCCATTTGAGTTAGTCTATTTTTTAACATGCTACTTTTTTTTCAGTCAGGTTGTTGACTCTCTTTTCATGATTTTCTTGCATCTTTCTCATTTCTCTCCTCAATTTTTGCTCCACTTCTCTTACATGGTTTTCAAAATACTGCTTAAGCTCCTCTATGGCTTGTAACTAATCTTCATTTTTCTTGGAAGCGTTTGGTGTGGGAGTTCTGACTGTGTCGTCTTCCTCCTATTCCTTGGTTTCATCATTTTTGCCCCCAACAAAGGAATCTGAAGTTGGATTGCTGAGCTTTCTTTTCTTCCTTTGCCTGCTCATGTTTCCAGTCAATTACTTGACTTTTGTGCTCAGTAGACCTCTGCTTTCATAGGGGAGAGCTCTGTTCCAAATCCCTGGGATTTTTGCCGCTGCCAGAACAATTAGGGGGCTGCAGTCTCTTCAGCCCACAACAGGTTAGGCTCACTGAAAACCAACCTCAAGACCACCATCAAAACTGCTGTCCTGATTGAGGCCGCTCAAGGTAACAGCAACTAGCCTCTGAATGATTGCTTGGCCCTCTTGAAATCTGCAGGCCCAGAGCTCTGATCAGCTATATGCAGGTGGCTGCAGGTCAGCCACTTCAGACTGCTTCTAGCTCCGCAGGCAGTTGGCTTGACCCTCTCCCCCAATTTAAGTTGAGTTCCACTGACCTTTTCCCTTTGTCCTTGGCTCTTATTGGTTGATAACTCTGGAGACTGCCACATCTGCCAGTGATTCACCCTTCACAAAGTGCCAGCCATGGCTTGTCCTGGCCACCCTGGGACTAAAACCAAATGGGCGGGATGTGCTCCCACTGCACTTCAATGAGCCGTTTCTGTCCATCTGCCAGGCTACCTTTAGCGGCAGTCTTGTTTATATGTCATTTTGTGACTTCTGGAGCTCTAAGATTTGTTTGCAGTCATATTTTATACGTATTTGAGGTGGTCATGGTGGAGGCATGGAGTTCTCTTGCTTCTACTCCACTATCTTGACTCTTCCCCATGGGCAAATCATCTTTAAGCCACAAGGAACTCTTAAATGCTTAAGTGCTTAATTGTCATATATGGATGGAGCAATGGAGGGAAAAAAATCTACATGTTATTATATTTAAAAGGAATATTATTTTTTTCTATTCTATTCAGGGAACTAGCAAATCCTCCATGGAAGATCTATGAAATGAAAGACATGGATTAGAATCACAGTCAGGGATCATGTTAAGTAGTTAAATAAAAAATATATATATATCTACAAGGAATATTAAATTAAATCAAAAGGGATATTATATTTAAAAGAAATTCAGATATGTAGTTTCATGTACAATCATCTCTTTTATTGTTTCATTATAGAAATGAGTGTTTTATTCCTTAATTAAAAAGGAATAAAAATCTTATAATCCTTAATTGTTAAATGATTGACGGGCTGTGACTGTTGTTGGTAGAGAGTTCTCACCCTATTATAATCAGAGATACTTTCTGTATTGAAAAATATTATTAATTGCTCTTTATATATTTCTAACCATTTTAACATCCATCACCTCATTTGTTACTGGAAAGAACGCTGTGATATAGATAAGCAAGGTATTTTTATATCCATTCTCCAATAGGAGAGACAGGTTCAGAGGTTATTTGTCTAAAATTGAACAGTTATAAAATGTCAGATCCAGAACCAGAATTCATAAGTGTGCCTATATGTATATGTGTATAAATCTTGAATATTTAGTAGAGCTTTTTTGGAGATGATTTGCTCAGCTTAAGTCTATTTGGAAAACTAGTCCAAAAAGTTTGAATTGATATTATTTATCCCTTGGTAGAGTTCCCTTTAATAATGCATGTTTTATATAATAACTTTAAGCTGTATTATGGGAGAAAAACTAAATAACAACTAAGTATATGAAATAAAAGTTACAAGCAAGTTAATATGACAATTTAATTTTAAACTTAATTATTTTATGCATAATACTTAAACTTGCATGATGAATAGTTGACTAAATGACAATCATTATTTCATTTTTAACCACATATCAGTTTTAGTCTCTAGACTCAGTGTGATTTTTCCCCTGACACTATACATATTTTAAGTATCATCATCCATATGCCATGTGGAAATATATGTGATAGCTATAAGTAGGCTACACTATATTACCAAAGGCTGCATGCATGGGAAATCTTCCAAAAATACATTATCAATGACATATATAACAAGAGTGAGCTGATCAGCTCCAAGACTGCACTGATACTTCCATTGTATAGTACATTTGTGATGTCCTCAAAGGGAATAATCCCTAAACTGTTTATTGCACTCAAAGTGGGTGGCACACATATGCATGGGAGTGTTGGAACTGGAATTAGGGTACATAGTGGTTAAACCCTTTTGACAGGAGCTAATATCATTTCATCTCCAGACAGAGGGAATATCTCTTCTATCAGCACCT
Source organism: Pseudocheirus occidentalis (assembly GCA_028646575.1). Taxonomy (NCBI): domain Eukaryota; kingdom Metazoa; phylum Chordata; class Mammalia; order Diprotodontia; family Pseudocheiridae; genus Pseudocheirus; species Pseudocheirus occidentalis. Next base: position 159,840,522 of record CM053599.1, on the reverse strand, counting down.
CACATCCCTCTTAATAAGGGCTATGTAGACTAAGTCAAGACTGAGCAGAACACAATGGAGCCTCCCTACATTAGATTAAATTACTTGCTGTCTTGGACTGGGGGCTAACCAGGATAAGGTTAGTTACTCATTAAAAGTAAAATTCTTCTGAAGAAGAACTGAACTTAAAATCAGACTTTGGAAGAAGGGAGGTGGGGGAAGCTCTAAATCTCCAAAATCATCTATATATGTGTATGCATGCACGTTGTGTGTATACACATGCATACACACATTTGTATATACATAAATGCAACATATATGTGTCTATATATAATACATATACATATAAATATGCACATGAGTATATTTATATATGCATGCATGCAAATGTATGTGCACACACATATATGTATTTGTGTATATAAAATCCCAAATGCCTTCTCACCCCTTGTGATTCTTATCTATGTCTTTCATTTCATAATTCTTCCATAAAGGATTTACCAGTTTCCTGAATCTTTCCTCCAGTCCTTTTCATATTTTGTGTATAGCTGTGAGGCACTTTGGCTCACTATTACTCCCTCAATCTTGTTACATAATTGACTAAGTTCCTTTTTTTACATATAATTTGATATTTTATGTTATACCATGTTTGTACATAGTTATGATTAATAATGTTACATACCATTTACCCTTTTTCTGCGTCTTTTCATTGCTCTTTGGATCACCATAAATTTTCATTCTTCTTAAATTGTGATGTCTTCTTAAATTGTAATTAAGTAAATGTTTGATTGTAAAAACCAGTTTCTTGTTTTGGTCTTACCTAAGCCTAAGAAAAATTGAATTCATTTCCAACATAGATGCAGAATTGTTCAACAAGAAGGCAAAACTGACACCTCCATTGTAAGCATATTATTTTAGCATCCAGGCAAAATGTTAAACTGAAATATTTCTACTACCTAAATAGAAGTAATCAGATAGTACTACTAAAAAAATACCAAATGCACTAATACAATTGGCTTTCTATCACCACAATCTTGATAATATACATTCTTCATCAACTTATTTTTCCAATGTGGATTTCTACATCAAGCATTTTTGAATAATTGTCAATTTTATTGAGGAATCTTGTATCTTAATATGTCAGAATGGAGAGACTGCTAGATGATAACCTGTAATAAAGGCTATAAATTGTTGTATTGGCTCAAATATGCTTTGGTTATCAACAAACTAGAAAACAATTGTGTTGTGTATTCTCTGTGTCTTGCTCGGTGACTCAGCTAGTCAATAGCAGAGGTAGAAGGTGAATCACTGTCTCTCCAAGTTTTGGATTCTTCTTCTTATGTCACATGGCTTGTGTTTTCTAATATAGCATAGCACATTGCATTTTGGTGCAATGAAGTTCAAATAGAGAATATACAGTTGTAAAGTTGTTGAAAATTCTATTTTAATGAATGTCTGTTATTTTCCTCTAATTTTCATTCATATGTAGAAATGGAATCTATATTTTCTATTTCAACATGCAAAACACATTATTGTGGATGGTGTACATGTTCTCAATTATTATACCGTATCATTGTAGGTAATTTCATATTCATTTTTACTAATATTAAGTTTACCAACAGTTACATTAATATCTATTGATACATGATTATTAGCATCCTCTCAGTTTGCTAGCGTCTTTTCATTAGTGGAATGAAAGTCATTTTGCATTTTTATATTTTTCATATATAAAGATGATAACTTGAGCCTTCCCTGTGGGACTGCATTCCATTTATACTGTATCTATTTTCTCCATGTATAGTTATTTGTGTATTATCATCTCAGAATGTGAGGTTCTTGAAGACAAGAATAATGTTTTTGTCTTTCTATCCTAATTGATTACCATTACCATATGTAGTAAGCCCTCTAGGGACTGACGTGATGCCTTTTCATACTTAGCTAGATTGATCCTCAAAGAATTAATTTTGCTCCAAGACCATACTATTTTTTTCTAGTTGGTAGATTTAAAAAAAAAGTTTTGAATAACCTGTGAGACACCTGAAGCCACCCCTTTGACTCAATGGTATGTAAAGATTATCTATTTGTTTCCTAATAGGCATGTTGAGAAAGAACTCTCTGGAAAATATATGGAAATATATGTAGGAGCCATAGAGGATGAAAAGATATAAACAGTTGTGGTCTATATGAATGACATATACCTCTCTTGAATCCACTGAAGTATCAAGATTGTATCATTACCCAGCATGAATACTCTCTGACATCCCCATATGTTAAAGATTTAAATTCTGGGTCATATTTCGCAAGATCTAGAGTGTTTATGCATATATCTCAACCCCCATGTCCCAGGGTTTAAGTTGCAAATACTATTTCAACATATTCTACTCTTTCTCATCTGTGCTATCTTGACAGTATTTGCTTGCTGTGAATTGGGGGGAAAAGGATCAAAATCCACCATAAAATATACATATAAATCTCTTGAAGACAAAGCCTAATGCATAGTGAATTGGAATGACAAGCTCTGCAGTTTGCTATTATTCTTATTGGTTGAATAGTTATAGTTAATAGATCATAATATAGTATAGTAATAGTTAGTAGATAATTTCATTCTGAATCTTTGGAGAGTAAGAAAACTATTTCAATTAATTCTAAAGTTTGAGGTGCATTTTTGTTTTCCCCACTGAGGCAGACTTTAACTTCATGTGTGATACGGGAAAAGGGCTCTTTGCCAAAAAAAACAAAGTGAAAAGACTAGAAACCTGACTTTCTCTTGGCTCACTTTTTAGGGATGATATAGATAAATGGTCTTTCTTAATGGATGGCATTGGAAATTAGCGAGCACCTTCCAAATGAAAAAATATAAGATTTGGGCACTTGTAATTCATTGATCTTAAAATTTTTTTTTTTGCTTTTTTGGAGGGCAGTTGGGGTTAAGTGACTTGTCCAAGGTCACACGGCTAGTTTTTGTGTTAAGTGTCTGAGGCCGGATTTGAACTCAGGTACTCCTGACTCCAGGGCCAGTGCTCTACTCACTGCGCCACCTAGCCACCCCTATCTTAAAATATTTTTAACATGATTAGCTTAAAAGCTTTATTTATTAGAATATTTGTGAGTGGCACTTCCAAGGTTAAGGTTATATCACAAACAAGTGCTAAAAATAAAATACTATATTTTTGGATAAGTGCTTCTCTCTGAACACGTAGCATTATTATCCTTATTAAAATAATCTTTACTAGCATTCTTTTGAAAAGAAGAGAATGAAATTTAGCCCCTTTGCTCCTGACTATCAAGTTATTCCAAAGACATTTCTAAAGCAGTAAGTTAGTTGATGACCATCAAGGTCAATGTACTTGCTATTATCTGTACCAGAATGAGTGATCAAAAATAGCTTTAAGCATTAGACCTTTATTGCAAGTTCATAGGGAAATTTTGTCAAGATATTAGGTTGATGCCCTTATCTTCTTTTACCCCTTTTCTCAATTCACAAAGATTCAAAGGTATTTAATAAATCTTTTCCTTCTATTCAGGTAGTTGGTTAATGTAGGTGGATATATTCTAATTTAACATTTCACCTGTATGCTAGAATAATATGCTTATGAGGGAGGTATCAGTTTTGCCTTCTTGTTAAACAATTAGGAATCAATACTAGAAATGAACTTGATTGTTCTTAAGGCTTAGGTAAGGCCAAAACAAAAAACTGGTTTCTGCAAACAAACATTTATTTCATTCATTATTTGTTCCCTTAGTTTCTGTGTATAGTTATTTTTATTCTATTCTGAAAAGCCAAATAGTTTGTGACCTACTTTCATGACAGCATGCAATGGCAAGCAAACAAGTACTTAGTACCTTGTTTCAGTTGAGCCTTGCCAATGATTATATTAAGTCTTTGTTAAGAAACAGAATTTTTGAAACCCACAGTGGGAGAGACTTGCCAATGGCAGGAACAGGAAGGATATAAGAGGCAGGTGGAAAAGAGAGGGCCTAATGACCAGATTAAAAGATGAGTACAAGCTGAGAGAGAGAGCAGAATTGAGGAGGGAACATTTATGGTGGTAGAGTTTAGAAGGAAAAAACTTGTGGAATCCTGGGAATCTGTTTGTCCATTCTGTCTGTGTTGATTTGTGTTTGTAATACTTTGTACAGAAGCCCTAGGACCTTACTGGAAACTCTGAAAGAATATTTTCTTGTTGTCTGTTTACAGAAGTCCTGGAGGAGGGTTTTTGGAGACCCTGGGACGATACTGACAATATTTTTGATTTCTCACTTTGTTTGTGAGTCTGTTTTTATTGCACAGGCAGATAATGGATTGATGATGGTGTCTGAAATGTATATGGGTGTTGTTTTGGCTCTTTCAAGCTTTTTCTTTCCAGAAAGAGAAACTACAAAGTACTTGAGGTGGACTGGACACTTTGTGCTTCTATATGGAACTGGATGAGGAGTTGGATGAGCAGCTGAGCACTGCCTAAATGTGAATCCAGGTGGTGGTTGGGTAAATTGATGCAGGAGCTGGGCCCATGGAAGAGGAGCCATGGAATCTGGGAGCCAGCTTTGAGTCAAGATGAAAAGACCTCCCCTTGAGAACTTAATTCTGACTGAGAAGAGCATGATTTACTTTGGCCTAGGGGTGGAAGAACTTTGTACTCTGTACCTTGTACCTCTTAAGACTGACTGAGTTAAGGATGATTGAAAACTAATCTCCAATCAAGAAGAAATAATAATTTTTAACTGAGAGATTAAGACGATGTGACCTAGGAGTGGAGAACTTTGACTTTTGTACTCTGTGTGCCTTAAGGAGTTTATGAGTGTATGTATACTGCATATGTATATAGAATACAATATACACAATGAGTGTGTGTATATTACGTATACATATACATATATGTATCTAAATATATGTATATGTATCTACATATATATGTATATATCTACTTATGTTTGCCTTCTGTATTAGAGAGATAGACTGATTAATAAAAAAGAAGAAAATTTACAACATTTTTATACTATTTTAAAAATTAGTTGTGACACTATTATTCTAGGGGAACTTGAAAGTTAAGTGAGTTTTATTTTGTATTTCTGGGTTTGTTTTTTTTTAATCTGCTATGAGATGATGGAGAATTCCATATCCATTTACGGAGCCTATGATGAAGCAGGATAGATCCTTGAGAGGAAACATAAATTTTGGTATATGTTAATCATTGAAAATTCATCTCTCCCAAACAATTCTTGATTGTGTAAGGTTGTGTTGTACCACAAAGCATGTAGAAAAGTCTGTTTAATTATTCAAAAGGAACTATATTCAAGTTGGGATTTTATAATTTGTAGCTCCGAGATATTGAGAAAATCATTTCTGCTGCCAGGGACAGGGTACCCCAATGGGTAACATGAAGGGGTTACAGCAGATGTGACCTAAGGTCTCTTCAACTTCTTCTTCTTCTGGACCACTGATATTATGAATGATTTTATCCAAAGACCATTTATTATTATTTTTTCATTCTGTTTTGTATTTTTAGTTTTCAACATTCATTTCTTTTTTTTTAATTAAATTGATTTGTTTATTGACTTTTAGTTTACAAGATTCAGTTCCACAATCCTTTGAGTTTCAAGTTTTCTCCCCTCCTTCTTTCCCCTGGCCTCCACCATGGTGGCATAAAATCATGTAGAGGATCTGTAAATGCTTTCACACTGGACATTAGTTTGGTTGTATAGAAGGGTTGTAACCAATGGAGAGAACAATGGGAAAAAGGAAAGAAAACCAAACATGAAAAAGAATACTAGTACATAGATTGCTTCAGTCTCCATTTAAACTCTATATTTTCTAGATCTTTCTATGAATGTAGATATCTCCTTCCAACATGACTTGTAGAGTTATCTTATAACTGTGTGTTGCTGAGAAGAGTCCAGTTTATCAAAGTTGGCCATCATACATACAACGTGTCTGTGATTGTGTACAAATTTTTCATGGTTCGGCTCTTCTCACTTAGCACCAGTTTGTATAATCCTCTCCAGGTGAATATGAAGACTATTTCCTCCCTATTTCTAAAAGCACAAAAGTATTACATTACAATAATATACCACAACTTGTTTAGCCATTCCCCAATTGATGGGCATCAATTTAATTTCCAGTTTTTTCCCATGAGAAAGAAAGATGCAACAAATATTTTTGTACATATGGGTCTTCCTCCCACTTCTATGATCTATTTGGGATACAACCCCAGAACTGGTATTACTGGGTCAAAGGGTATGCAATTATGTATAGCCCTTTGGGCATAGTTCCAGATTGCTCTCTAATGGTTGTATCAGTTCACACCTCCACCAACAATGCATTAGTGTTCCAATTTTTCCACATTCTCTCCAGCATTTGTCATTTTCCTGTTTTATCATCTTAGCCAATCTGGCTGAAGAGATGTGGTACTTCAAAGCTGTTTTGATTTATATTTCTCAAATCAGTAGTGATTCAGAGCAATTTTCATATGCTTATAGATATCTTTAATTTCTACCTGGGAAAATCACTTGTTCATATCCTTTGCCCATTTATCATTTGGGGAGTGAATTATATTCTTATAGATTTTACTTAAATCCCTGTATATTTTTAGAAATTAGGAGTTTATCAGAGACACTGGTTGTAAAAATTCTTTCCCAATTTCTCACTTCCCTCTTAATCTTGGCTGCATTGGCTTAATTTGTACAGAAACTTGTCAATATAATATAATCAAGATTATCCATATTGTATTTCATAATACTCTCCAAATTTTCTTTGGTCATAAAATCTTCCCTGCTCCATAAATCTGACAGGTAAACTTTTCCTTGCTTTCCCAGTTTACTTACATTATCAGATTTTATACCTACATCATGCATCCATTTAGACTTAACTATGCCTAGTTTCCGGCATACTATATTTCAATTTTCCAGCAGTTTTTGTCAAATAGTAACTTCTTATCCCCAAAACTGGGATCTTTGGGTTTTTCAAACAGTATATTACTATAATCATTGACTACTGAGTATTTTGTACCCAGCCTATTCCATTGATCCACTACTCTGTTCCTTAGCCTGTACCAAGCAGTTTTGAAGACTGCTGCTACTTAATACAGATTAAAATCTGGTATGGCTAGGCCACCTTCCCTAATATTTCTTTTCATTAATTGCCTTGATATTCTGGACTTTTTCTTCTTCCAAATGAATTTTATCACTATTTTTCTACTTCAATAAAGTAATTTTTTGGTAGAATGATTGATATGTTGCTAAATACATAATTTAGTTAAGGTAAGATTGTCATTTTTATTATATTAGCTTGACCCAACCATGACCAAATGATGTTTTTCCAGTTAGTTAGATCTGATTTTATTTATGTGAAAAGTGATTTGTAGTTGTGTACATAAAGGTACTGAGTTTGTTTTGCAGGCAGATTCCCAAATAATTTATACTGTCTACAGTAACTTTGAATGGGGTTTCACTTACTATCTCTAGCTGTTGAACTTCATCAGAAATATATAGGAATGCTGAGGATTTATGTGGGTTTATTTTGTATCCTGAAACTTTTCTAAAGATACTTATTGTTTCAAGAAGTTTTTTACTTGATTCTCTAGGATTGTTCAAGTATATGATCATTCCACCTGCAAAGAGTGATAGCTTAGTCTCTTCCTTGCTTAATTTGATTCCTTTGATTTCTTTTTCTTCTCTACTTGCTATTGCTAACATTTCTAGTACCAGGCTGAATAAGAGGGGTGATAGTGGACATCCTTGTATCACCCCTGATCTTATTAGAAATGCTTCTAGTTTATCCCCATTACATACAACACTTGCTGATGGCTTTAAGTAGATGCTACCTGTAATTCTAAGGAAAACACCAT
>CM053599.1:159815057-159832199 GCA_028646575.1 Pseudocheirus occidentalis | reverse complement strand
TCATTTCTTTGTAACTATTTAATAGTATCTTGGTTTCTCATAAAGTCATTAGCTTCCACTTGCTCCACTCTAATTCTGAAGGAATTATTCTCTTCAGAATTATTTTGAGATTCTTTTTCCATCTGGGAAATTTGACTTTTTAAGGCATTCTTCTTCTCATTGGCTTTCTGGGCCTCTTTTGACATTTAAGTTAATCTATTTTTTAAAATGTTGTTTTCTTCCATCAGGTTGTTGACTTTCTTTTCATGGTTTTCTCAAATCATTCTCATTTCTCTTCCCAGTTTTTCCTCCACTTCTCTTATTTGTTTTTCAAAGTCCTTTTTCAGATTATCTATAGCTACTAGGCATTCTTCAAGTGTCTTGGAAGCAGTTGGTGTGGGAGTTCTGACTGTGCTGTTTTCCTCCCATTCCCTGCTTTGATCCTTTTTGTCCACATAAAAAGGATTCTAGAGTTTTATTGTTGTTCTTATATTACTTCCTTTTCCTCATGTTGGCCAGTCAATTAATTGGTTGTTTTTTTTAGCTTTGTGAAACTGTGCTTTCAGGGGTGAAAGCTCTGTTCCAAATTGCTGGTGTTTTCCCAGCTGCTGGAGCTATTAGGGGGGTGTTGCAGCCCCCCCTAGCTTTGGCTTCCTGAAAGCACTCCTGAGGACCACCACCCAAGACCACAATCTGGATCCAGGCCACTCAATGCAAGAGCATTTGTCCCTGATCAATTGACTCAGACCCGCTGTGGGATCCACAGGCCAAGGGCTCTGAAGCAGCCCAGTGAGGGCAGCCACAGGTTAGAGCAGTTTCTGCCCTTCCCCCACTGCTCCCTTGCCCTGGGGGTAGATTGACCAAACTGCTTTTCCTCCCCCAAATTTAGCTTGAAAGCTTCACTCCCTTTCACTCACCTTTAATCCTGGCTTAGTAGATTTGAAGATTTCTCCATGTGCTTTAGATCTTCTCTCAAGTAGACTCACACTGCGGCTTAGGAGGTGGCTTGGGAGGCTGGGCTCCTTCAGACTACCCTGGAGCCTGGCCGCATGGCAATTCGGCTCTCGCCTGCAGGCCTGCAGGATAAGCCCCTCCTGCCTTACCACCTTTCTTTAATCCCTATTTTTCACGCCTTGGTAGATGTGGAGTTGCTGGAGGCTGTAGATCTTTTCTCTTGCAGACTGGCTGCTGCTTGGCTTGGCTTGGCTCCTTCCGCAATCCTGGGGCCTGGCCGAGGTTGAGTTTCAGGCTGGATTGGCCTCAGCTCGTGTCCTGCCGAGATGATTCCCTGCTGCCAAGCTGCCTTCCGCGAGAGATGTGTTTTCTATATTTTTTGAGTTTGAGAGTCCTAGAATTTGTCCAGAGTCGTAATTTTATGTGTGTTTAGGGTGGCTGCATGGGAGCTGCAGGACCCTGCTGCTTATATGCCACCATCTTGGTTCTGCCCCCAGAAATCTATCCTTTTTTATTTTTCCACGCTATCAATATTTATTTGCTTTTTATACAAAGTTTATATTTGTATTCTTGGCTTAGTCATTCAAAGCATGATACAAGTGATGTGAAGCACTTTACATATCAATCAATGAATCAACATTTATTATTTAATATGTGCCTGGAATTGTTCTAAGTATTAGAGATATAAAGAGAGGAAAAGATTGTCCTGGCCCTCCAAGACCTAATAATCTAATAGGGAGTGAACATTCACAGAAATATATACAGAGTAAGCCATCTTCAGGATGAATACGAAATAATAGATATATATGTATAATTAGTATACACATGTGTGTATTATATATACAAATGTATACATATTCTATACACACATATGTCAGTATAAACTGATGTTATTTATTTGATGAAGTATTGGATATTATATGTAAATACATATCCTTCTTACCTTCTGACATAAAAATTGTACATATATATGTATATGCATATATATGTACATGTATCACCAATGCTTTAGAAATTTGTGATTTCTTCAGTACTTGCATATCTGGGAAATTCATTAATGAGTGGAGTAGGGGCATATATAATGTCTGATACTTCATCCTGGTGCTCAGGTGACTCAGGCAGACTCAACAACGGTGGACTCTATGTGCTTTTGGAGGGTCAGCCTAGATCAGAATCAGAAAGGTTCCTCTCTGGAAAGCTGGCCCCAGGTGGTGACTGGAGGTGCACAAAACCCTGAGAACTGTCTCCTTGGAAACTTTGCCTTGTGTTTTGGCACCACAGGAAATTGGTCAGTAGTGTTTTCAGGAAGGTTTCTCCATCTTTGCCCATTAACGTCCTTGTTCCAGCCTCCTGAATCTATGATTTCTTTACTTGTTAATCCTTGGAGCAGAGCCTGATAACAGAGCGTCTCTCTCCTCACAGCAGCTGGTTGCTCCCAGGTGCCCCATGGGAGTCCCTGCTGCCGGGCTCTCAGCTGCTGCTGCCCCTGCTGCCTCCACCTCTGGTACTACAATTTTCAAAATATGAGCACTTTAACTAAGACCTGCCGTCAATATCATGTATAATGGATTTCATGTCAAGTTGGCAAGCATTTATTAAGCAATTAACTGTGCCAGGCACTGTACTAAGGATCTGGATTACAAAGAAATGCAAAAACAGTTCATGACCTCATGGAGCTCACAATCAAATGAGGAGAAAATGAAGTCACCAAGATGAGCTGCTGCTGCATGCAAGTCAAACATGAGGTGAACAAGGCCCCATTAGCATTTGGAATGATAAATAAGGAGAATCTCAAAGAAAAAAAAACCAATAGGATTTGCATATAGGCAATGAAGGAGAAGGCTATATCAAATAGACTCCAAGGTTTTAGTCAGAAAGAATGGAAAAATGCTAGTAATAAAAAGAAAAAAAGAAAAGTTCAAAATGGGAAGTATCTTTGGGCAAAACATGATAAACTCATACTGAGTTATATTAATTTTGTTTTAATATTATGATATAGAATAGGTGGTCTACATGGAGCTAGTTATGGAGTCAGGAAGGCATGGGGTCAAATTTCATTTCTGACTCCCAGTCATCACTTAACCTATTATTGCCTCAGGAAACACCCTTGTAAGACTATAATTTCTGGAGGATGTGTCAGTATCCTAAAGAGTTTCCTCACTGATTCCACTTCCAGCACCACAGGTATACTTGTTATCACAGTCCAAAGTTTTTAAAATGTGAATTAGCCAGTAACACATCTTCTAATAAGCAGTAGCAAATAGGGAGAATAAATATCAGTGAGGGGTTTAGAGATGGAATTTGATAGGAAAGAACAGAAGCCCTATGAGTGAATGAGCAGTCTGAGGGACAAAATGAGGAAATAGTTTATCAATCTATCTATCTCAGTTTTGTCTTTGGTCACCATGGCCAAAGAATCCATCACGTAATGGCCAAAATCTAGTAGTAACTAGCTTCTCCATGTTGACCTAACCTAGGTAGGGCTACACATGTGGCCTTTTGACTAAGGCCAAGTTTTACTGAACAAATCCTTTTATTAAGGGGAATTGTTCTATGAAGTTTGAATTCAGTCATAGAGCCATACCTTAGGACCTAAAGGGCCACATGTGGCCTCCAGGCTGCAGGTTAACCATCCCTGAAGCCTCACCTTCAGATACCAAACATGAACTATGTCTGAGATTTTTCTCCAGACCTTCCCATATTGGTAGATCTTGACAGAACTTATGTTCCACTGACATAACTTTCAAGAGCCTGGGGTTACCATATATTTATTACAAATTTGGCATGTCAAGTCTACACTGGTTTCATCTGTATTAATTAAATCATCACTACAACGCAAGACAAAATAACATCACAGAAACATCTGCTTCAAACAACACAGTAGACTTCAAAAGTGCCTTTTAATGACATGAAACACAGTATAGTCTGGTTCTAGATAAGATTCCAATTTTTAAAGTGCTCCTAAACCTCTTCAAAATTGTGTGGGTTTGGTTTCAGAGAAGTCATACTGCTTCCTGAAAGGCAAAAAAATGTGGGAGCAAAGCATTCTCACACTAGACGGAGTTCATGTCAATACAATGGAGAATTTTAGAGGCATTGTTAAAGAAGTCCTAAATTAGGTAAGGGCCCCAAGGTGACCGTCTGGTCTGCTCTATACAGAAAACCCCAGTGGGAAAGAGGCTTGAGAGGTCATACTGTGAATGTCTCATTACAGTGCAGTCAGGCTATAATGTGGTCTTGAACCCTGAGGATGGCATTATAGAGAAACCAGCATGAAATCAAATTGTCTCCACAAACACAGTTTCTTATGAAAACAAAACAAAAATGAGAAAAGAGAGTAGAAACAGAGCACTTAAAATTTATTTTAGTCCTTCTAGATTCTTACTTTGCCAACTCAAGTTTTGTTCAGCTTCTGTCCACATGAGGCTTAGTTTTTCTTTACTTCTCAGATGTTTTAAATATGACTTAACAAAATTTTCAAAACATTCAAATAAGCAAATGATTAAACAAAATATGGAGCAAATTTCATATACAACACTGAAACTAGAGCCATTTATGTTTTTATTGAGATTAGAATCTAATAATAATATTTGTTTTGAGAAAACACTAACAATTTTTTCTGGTCTCTTTTAAAATCAGTATTCCAAAAGATTTTTTTAAAATTATGTTTATAGTTAATGGTTATGCTGTTCTTATTCTTCTGGTCTTTTTATGTCACTTTATATGATTTTTATGTTTTTGTATCTTTTGTATTTGTCATTTTTGCACCACATTCCATTAATAAAACATAAATTATTCTGCAATTTTCCCATCATTGGACATATATATTGTTCCTACTATTAATTAAAGTAAAGTAAAATAAAATAAAGATGAATTCCTTGCAGTTCCAAGTCTTCCCCCCCCCACTTTTATTATTCAATATGCATATAATGTACCAGGCTTTGTTTTAAGTTCTGGGGATATGAGATAAAGCAAACAAAACAATCTATTATTTTAAAGTCTGTAAGTTCTAATGGAAGAGATAGATAGATAGATAGATAGATAGATAGATAGATAGATATACAGATAGATACACACATACACACATACACACATACACACATACAAGATCTATACAGTTACATAAAAGAAATCTAAAAGGAAAAGTAATAAAATGGGAGGTCCAGGAAGGGCCAGGTAGGCTTACCTTCTCCAAAAGTAAGAAGTTGAGCTAAGTCTTGAAGGCAGAGAAACTAGAAGTTGGAGGTGAGGGGACAGAGTGTTCTGATTTATTCTTTTTATTAATATCATTCCATAGTTATAGTAATAGTATCAATCAAAGGGTACAATCAGTTTCATGGCAGGCAGCTTGGCACAGGGTATACTTGTACTGTACAAGTTATTTCTCCTCTGGGTGCCCAATTTCCTTATCTATAAAAATGGTTACAATAATAAGACCTCTAAAAACTACATTCTAGGTGTTGTGCTGCTTAAATGAGATAACAAATATAAAGTCCTTCGCAAACTAGAGAGTGCCTTACACATATCAGTCATTGTTCTGTAATTCAGGCACCTGGCCAGGTTGCTCCCTAGGAAGCCTGCATCAATATCTCTAACACTGTAATATTATTCCTTATTTTCTGGTTGCTCTATTAGGTTTTAACCCTTTAATTCCTGAGTGCTCCACATTATAGTCTCACACAAAATGTAAAACGTGGCTCATATCATTAAACTCCTTTTATGTTTTCGGTCTGATAGTTCAAGTTTTTTTTTCATTCATTTGTTCAAAAAGGCATTGAAATAATTGTGTAAGGAATACATACAAATAAATAGTCTAAGGAATACTATATATTAATGAAAATATATAGTTTCATATATGTTGAGATGATTCAGCCACAAATTATTTTTCTTTGAATAGATGAAAGATATTTATACAGTATTGGTTTGGTAACTTCCACAACTAAGATGTTGTTATTAAAGCTATGAAATACCTCACCCTTTGTCCCCCTTGACATTTTTTTTGCATGATGAAAAATGTGCCTCTTACATTTGGGGCTGATCTATTGTCCCTAACAAATTTTTTAATACTTGTAATGAAAGACTATTCAGTGGTCCCTCAAGACACTGTGGTAGTGCCTTCATCCAAGGCAATATTCTATTATTTTCTATTTATATCATGGCTCAGAGATGAGAAGAAGAAAAAAAACATCTTGACAAGATAAATATATACCTTTTTTAACCTAGAGTATAAACTCTACTATAACTTAATTGGTTCAGGGTTTGTGAAGGAAAAAATATCCTGTTGAGAATAAGGCAAAGGTTATTTTTTCCTCCTGAGTTGTTAGTATGCTATAACAGGAGAAGGGAAAGTTCATTTGACTTCAAAATGGTATCCCCGGAAACAAAAGTATCAGCTCCTTTCTGATAACAATTCTGATCATTTTGTCTATGGCAAAGGAGCTATTCAGTTAGGATTACTGGACCCATAAAGCAATATAAAGATGCCTCTGGTATTCTCATCTAGGCTGAGATATAGCTCGAGAATTAGTTATATGATCCATTTTCAAATTGCTGCCACTTGATTATAGTTACCCATATCTGAAATTTACAAAAAGATAAGGTAACACTTTAATAAGTCTTTATGAAAGCCAAGGACAGGTATTAAACAAAATAGGTAGGAAGGGGGGCAGGAAAGAGAGATATATGTGCTCATATGTTTACAAATATAAACACAAATGCAAAATTTCATTCTCTTCATTTTTTAGTCTTCATAAACAAACGTAGTTTGGTTATAGCCATATCTCTAAAAAAAATTTAAATGTGGGTAAAGTTTCCAATTAGCAGCCTTCTTCATTCTTCTAAAGCATCTCTTTTCTTTATATTTCCTCTCTCCCCTACACCACCAAGTGTTTAATGTTTTTATACTGGTCTAACCTTTTTGGCCTCAATAATGTGTCAGTAATTTCATCATTCTTTGAACCTTTCCTATTTCCCCTCTACTCCCTAGAACTATCCAATAAAAAAGTAATTTTCCTCTATTTTATTTTCTTATAGCCTTATTAATGACTAGTTAATACAATAAGCTAATTAAACCTATAGCTAAAATTATTAAGGTATGCTATTCCTTGCAGGGAACATTCATTTTAATAGAGGTCATCTTAACTGCAAAGAGGAGTAAAGTTTCATATCCATATGTCTTTAAGGTTTTGGAAGCTCAATTATCCTCACAACACTTTTATAGGTGCTATTAGTCAGGCATCAGACAAAGAAAGAGAGTGCCAACAGAGTCAGGGAGAGTCCAAAGGGAAAACCAGAAAATTCTTTAGATTTAGGATAATGGAATTTTGAGATGGAAGACTGTTCTTTAGTGAATTGCTGGTACATTTTCTCTATGGTTGTAGTAGAAAAGAGTTAGGATGGTGAAACTGAGATGGTGAAATCATCAATAAGACCCTCCTCCAGGATTTCCATAAGCACACAACAAGAAAATCCTCTTTCAGGGCTTCTGAACCAGAAGCAAGGTCCCAGAGCTTCCCAGCACCATCCTATATCAGCAGATGGATCTGACAAAGTAACATCAAAATGGACAGTCAAAGTACCAACACCACAGTCAGGTTTCCACTCAGTTCTCTCTTCTCTTTTCTCAAAAATTCTCAATTTCATTCTCAGAAGTTCTCAGGAGAAGTTCTGGAACTACAAATTCTGTTTTCTATTCTTTTCTCAATTCATAGCAGTTCTCAGAAGTTCTTCGGATCCTTGCAGTTGTTTCTATCTCAGCAATTCTCATTTCCATCAGCTATCTCTTTCTTTCTAGCAGTAGCTGCTCTGCCTCCATGATGCTGGCTCCCTGAGGTTCTGGCCTCTCTCAGCTTGGGCTTTTCCTTATATGTGATATTCGCTCTTCCCTGTTCTTCCCCTTCCTGTTACATCAACAAATTCATCCCACTGTGGGATTCCCAAGTTCTGGGTCTTAATACTTGACACAATCATGAACTTGGAACAAGGTATTAAGTGCCTATTTGATTGCAAATACTAGGGGCTTAGAAGATCTTCACATTCCAATTACCATAATGGTACTCTATCCATTGTGTCACCTAGTGGCCCTCACTTACAAGCAAATAAAGCATTAAAAAGATGATCATAGACTATAGACTAAGTGTGGAATCAGGTGAAGTATTACAGAGGGTAATATACTAGAGGTAAAAGGAAAGAGTAATGTTAGGGAGAATGCAATAGAAATGAAAGGTTAGGAGGATGAGGAATTTTAAAGTACCAGGTCTTGTTATTGATTGAATTTTAAGAGATAGTGGGAATAAACATATGACCATATCAGGCATTAGCTGAAATTAGATAGAAAAGTGAGTGATTGAGGTTGAGGAAACTGATTATGTGAGCAGATTACTAACAACACCATAAAAAGGAATGATAAAGTCCTTGTGGGTAATATAAAGGGATGGTGTAGAGCTACATGCTTACTCAGAACTTGTTAAGGATGTCATGGATAGCTCCATCCAAATCCTTGGTAAATATACGGATCATAAATAGAACTAAGGAGGGAATACCTTGGAAGCACCAATTTGTGATTCTCATTTCCCCCTTGGAGCAGTTGCTCAAGATCCATTGCTGATTTGTCACACTTGTTAGATGGTAAAAATATTGAACAATTTTATTCCAAGTTGATAACATTAGTATTTTACTTTAGAGTTAAATCTTATTAACCTCTGCAGGAGTTACCTGGGAAACTGGATTTTCTTTAAAGCAAGACTAATTTTTCCCTCACAATATACTGTATTGCTGCACCCCTATTTTGAACAGTAGATAAACTATGATTCTCTCTTCTCCCATGACTTGGGAGAGAACTTGACAATTTTTTCTAAATTTTACAAGAGCTGTCCAAAATTTAGTAAATAATCTAATTGTTCTTATTCCATAAGTTTATATTTTAACTGGCAAAAACCTCATGTATTCCCAGTCAACAAAATGATTTTACATAAAATAAGCAGAAAAATAACACCTTTAATTTGTATGGGATCTTTTGTCCAGCAGTCATGAAAGACAAGTCTACCTCAAGAAAAATAAGTGTGGGAGATCTGGACCTACTTTCTCTACATCATACTGTTGATTCTTATTGTATGTTCAGGTCATTTATGCCTATTCACAATGCCAACTAACACTCTTTTTAGCTAGGTCCTAAATAGCATTTGTTTTTATTTCTATTTTACATTTATTGCATGTCCCCATAGCTATTATTTGAAACAGATAGCAGTACAGTGGATAATGTGCTAGGCATAAAGTCAGGAAGTCTCATCTTTTTAAGTTCAAATCTGACCTTAAACACTTACTAGGTATATGAACTTGGACAAGCCACTTAACCCTGTTTGCTTCAGTTCCTTATTTTTAAAATTACATGGTGAAGGATATGTAAACCAATTCAGTATCTTTGCCAAGAAAAAACCCAGCTGGGGTCATGAAGAGTCAGACAGAACTTTAAAAAATGACTGAACATACCTATTATTTCAAAATTTCTTTCTTTTCAGTTTTAATTCTTTTTTTCCAACTCCATTTATACAAGATGATCTAGAATTATATTATACTGAGAAGATTTCCATTAGCCATGAACTCCCTAAACTCTTCTCTTCCATTCTTCAAACCTTAGTTTCACCACCCTTGATCTTCTCTACTACAACCATATAAGATATATGTCAGTTATTTACTAAAGCTAATCTTCCATCTCAAAATTCTATCATTCTAATTCTAAAGAACTTCCTGGTTTTCCTTTTTGACTCTCCTTGACTCTGTTGACACTCTTTCTTGGTCTGATGCCTGACTAAAGAATGATGCATCTACAGAAGTGTTTTGAGAATTGTTGCACTTCTATAATCTTAAAGGCTCTTCTCTGTGAACTACTGTCTACATATCACTATCTTATTCTGTACTTTGCAATTGGTTTTTAAAATCTCAAATGCAGTGGTTTGTATTTTTCAATTAAATAACATTAATTACATGTTATTATATTCACCATTCCACTCTGTTGTGATTTTCACAGAATCACATAATTATAGAGTTATACAAAATCCCAGAGGTCATATAAAGCCATCAATCCTTGACCAATATTTCCTTCTCTATCATTGCTGAAAGTTGTCTTCTATATATTTAGACTTTATGAGAGTAGATATGTCTATTTAAACCTGATTTGATACAACTATACCCAAAGTGGTCATCAGTGTGTTGAGTAGAGAGGAAATATGGTATATTTAAAAGAGTTCTGGACTTGAGGTCAGAAAATATGTGTTCCAAGTGCAGGATTTATGAATATAGAGAGCTAAAAGAAGGTAAGATCATTTAGTCCAATACATTCATTAAAAAAAATCTATTTACCAAATTATTGTACCCAAAAAGGAAATAACAGTAGGCACATATGATCCATTCTTGAAGAAGCTATGCTTGCTTTTAGTGATTAGAGTATTCCTTATTATTGCCTTTGTTACCAGTCATTTTATATATATACATACACACACACACACACACACACATACACACACAGTAAAAAAAGGAAAGAGGGTTGGAGTTTGCAAAGATTATGCTGGTTATCTTTACCTTAATTCCTGTCAAAATTCAAGAAAAAAATATGTATATATATATACATATATATGTATATATATACATATACATAATATTCAAGAAAATATATATGCATATATGTAAATATATGCATTTTTTTCTTGAATTTTGACAGGAATTAAGGTAAAGATCACCAACATCATCTTTGCAAACTCGAACCCCTCTTTCCTTTTTTTTTGTTAAAAAACACATTTATCATTCTCTAGTGTCCTGACACCTCTCCTTTGCTCTAGCTTCTAAATATCATTCACAGTGGCTATTTGTAATTTATCATCTATTGCCAACAACAGTCTTGTCTTTTCTGTATCCAAGGGTACTGACAAAAGTGGAATATATTACCTTTTCAAGATATCTTCCATAAATTAAGGATAAACTGATATTTATACAATATAGGACTACTGAGCAAAGATATCCCTTTGATCAAATATATACTGGAATATAATCTATTAAAATCTATAATGGAATATGATCATGCATATTGTTGGAGGAACTTGAAAGTCTATGCTTTAGTCCAGTGGTGTCAAACTCAAATAGAAATGGATCCCCATGTACCTCATAGTGACTTAGGTCACAAATTAACATGTTTTATTATATGTTTACTTATTTTGTTGCACAGTTCCAAACAACATTTTAATGTGTTCCCAGGCTCAGCGAAGTTTTAGTTTAAGACCTCTTTTTTAATCCATTAAGTCAAAGTATGTTTTGGTAATTATTAAACAAAGAGACCTTATATTTTCTATATCTCTTAGTCAATTACATGAGTGGAAAGACTAGAAAATAATTTGTGAAAACTTACTAGTTTTCTTTTTATGTTCTGATCAATGATACCCTTGATATAAGACTATCGAAAGATTTCATATGTATGAGAAAATGAAAATATGGACTGATGGTGCTGTTTTATACTAAAATTAGATTTTAAATGTGTTTAAACCTACCTGTGTGACTTTGGGCAAGTCACTAAACCCCCATTTCCCTCCAAGAAAGCAAAAATAAAATGTGTTTAAACTCTGCCACTGTTGTTTCTTGCTTCAGTAATTTATAAAATACTAAATATGGGAAACTGAACTTGATCATAGGCTCACAGATTTATAGTTGCAAGATTACTCAGAAATCATCAAGTCCAATTCTCTCACTTTATAGATGAGGAAACTGAGGCCAAGAAAAGATTATGTGACTTGTTAGGAACAGAAGGATTGAAACATTCAGAGGGAGGATTTGATTCCTTGCCCTTTGCCTCAAAATACAACATATTTTCCAAACTCTTCCAATCACTTTTTTTACAGTTATGTAAAAACATATCCATATTAGTGATTTTGTACACTCATTTTGTAGACTCAAAAGAAAAAAATGAAAGAATGTGAAAAATACCATGCTTCAGTTTGTATTCAAACTATATCACCTTTTTTTTCTGAAGAATGATAATATGCTTCTTCATCAGTCATTTGAGATTGCCTTAGATCACTATGTTGCTGAGAATAGCTAAGTAGCTACGTCATGCATAGTTTTTCATTGAAGAATATTGTTGTTAGTGTGTGCAGTATTTTCTTTGTTCTGTTCATTTCACTATGCATCAGTTTATGTAAGTCTTTCATTACTGGTCATCAATGGGATCAAGACCTCAATGATGGCTTGTGCTGGGGGTGTGAGGTTGCTGGGATGGGGTGTTGCTGTTGTGCACAGACTACTCACTTACCTAGGCCACTGCTGGCTTGCAGGAGGGTGGGATCCACCTCATGGATTACCTAGGAATGGAGCTGAGCCTCAAGTCTCCTGCTATGATGCTGGTTGCTGCTGCTGCTGCTCTTGGACCTTGCTCTCCTCCTATTCCAGAGAGATAGACCTTTTCTTCTGATCTGGTGAGCTGCTTTCCCTTCCCTAACTCCATTCTGAGGTAATTTTCTAGTTGTTTGGAGGGGAATTTGGAAAAAAAAACTCCAGAAGGTTCATTCCTCACTCTGACATTTTGGCAACAGAAGTTGCTACTGTTGAACTTCTAATATACTTTGATACATTGTTAAGTCTGTGGTCTCTGCAACACTGAATTATATTCCTTCCAGGGATACAGATTGTAGATCATTCAGTTTTGTTCATGGGCAAAACAGTTATCTACATTCATGGAGTCATCAGAAGGAATCTATCTATGACAGGCAGTTCTATATTCAAGTCTTGCCTTCCCAATATACCAGCTATGTTATACTGGGTAAGTCACTTAACATTTTAGTGTTCCATGCAAATTTTTAGCCATTTTAGTTGCAGCAAAGGTGTTGCTCTGTTTTAGAAGAGTGAGTTTTCTCATCCAGAAATTCCTTATACCAGTGAAATCATAGGTCTCCTCCTTATCCCTATTTGTGGAATTGTCCATAATATGTTATGGGTAATGTATAAAGCACTGATTTCTTTCCCCTATCTTCCTAAGTCTTCCACTGTAGATAATTAATGGTATTCATTTGAAAAGATAGGGATGGTCACTTATAAAAGCTGGATGAAACCAAGATAAAAGAGGAAAGATAGGAGCTAGAAAAGAGGCATAAGAAGAAAATGGTGGTGCAGAGGAAGGAAGAGTTATGTATAGCATATCCAAATAGAATATAAGCTCCTTGAGGCAAAGGATTTTTTTTCATTTTTCCTTTGTAACTCTGAGAACCTACCATAGGATTGTGCATATAGTAGCAACTTAAAAAAGGTCTTTTCAGATTGGATTGGATTGGATCAGGTAAAGAAGTTGTCATTTAGCATAGGGGAGATAAAACAAAAGTATTTTTAAAAAAAATTTACCTTTACTCAGTTGGAAAATTTTGATTGTCCCAGATAGCTAAGCTACAGAAATGGAAGTAGTCATGAAATGTAGTAGGAAGATAAGGTGGGGGAGGAGGGAGAGAAGGGAAATTGGGGGGAAGCAGCCTTTCTCTCCTTTAGATAGGCAGAGAAGATCAAATGAAAAAAAATATTTCCTAGGAGGTGGATAAATGTCAAAAAATTCCTAATAATACAATTAGATAGTACAGATTTAAACAGATCTCTGGGACTAATGGTCACATTCAAGAGAGATTTTTCTTCTCCGTTTAATAAAGTGTTTCTGTATTATTGTGAGCAGCATGCTGGCAATTTGAGAGTTGATCTAAGTCTAGTGGGGCAATCAAACATAAAGTTTCCAAAATCTTATGGGTTGAAGTATTACACATAATGAGAAATAAGGGGGGGGCAGTGCACCTGGTCCTTAGCCTCAGGAGAATGTCTAACATTTATACACAATAGTTTAACCATTAAGTCATATAGCCCTGATTCAGAATTTTTAATACATACCCTAAAGCCTGGAAGAGGATGAACTTTTTGTAGTAATTAGGAGAAAATTATTTGCTAAGTAAGTTAGTAGTAAAAAAAAAGATTGTAAGATTTAAAAACAAACATGTTTATTAACTTAAAAAGAGTTTTCTGGAAGCTATTTATCTACCCAATGAATAAGCAATGTGCACAAAGTAGTCAATCAAATTTTTGTTGCTCGAATGAGTGATATGCCAATCACAAATTACATTATCTACTAAAGCAGAGATGATCTATACAGATGGATCTATAAGTGAACAATTTATATAACACAGTCCACTTATTATCTCTGTCAGAGGTGAATCACTTTAACTCTCTGGTCTACAATTTCCTCATTTGTTAAATGAGGGAATAGACTAGGTGACCTCTAATATTGCTTCTAGCTCTTTGACAAGGATCATATAATCCAGGTACTATGTGAATTGAGTGTCAGCTTCACTTAATTATCTTTTCTAAAATTATTTGCTTTGTGTTGACTAATATGGCTCCTAATCCCTGCATTCTAGTCAGGATTTCTGCAAATTTGATTTTTCAAACTAATTTTCTTATTAAAAGTGCCTTGCACTAAAAAAAATTGCATACCATCATATTCCATGCCAAGCCTACTTAATCATATTACCATATAAATTCATAATCCATAGCTATCTACAGTGAAAAAATATCAATTTAATTCATCTTAGTAAAAGTATCTAGATATGTGACGAATGACAGACTTGAATGCAGGATTAATCTAAAATATACTAATTTAATAGCAAGATCCTTCATATGCTATTTATAAAAATAATAAATTTTGTGAGATTTGAATTCATTTAATTCATTGGATTACCAAAGCTAAATCCAGGGAAAATTTTTCACTTTTATCCCTGTTCATTTTTACTTTGTCCCTTACTATTAATAATAGCACTTTGAGTGATGCATTTACATGTATGTGGTCTCAACTACTTTGTAAAGATGATTATCATCATTGTAATAAGAATAATAACTCATTTATAAATTTCTTTACTCTTACAAAGTGCCTTATATAATCAAATAACCTTGTGGGGTAGGAAGTGCAGTATTTTAGTCTTGCCTAATTCATGAGTATCCCACTCCTCCCCTTTCTACAAAATTCCCATACCTCCTCTTTTCCCTTGTTCTTTCAATTGAGAACTTGGGTTTATACAATACTCATAAACCAAACTAAACCTCATCAACAAAAAATCCCCCCAAAACAAGCCAAAAATAAAACCTTCATTACATACTAGTGACCCACAAGTTATTAGCTTTTTTTCTCCTTACAATCTAGCTAAATTGACTTTCTTGCAGTTTCTCACACACAAGATTTATGACTCACATCATCCCTTTAAACTGGCTCTCCTAATGTCTGGAATGTTTTACTTCTCATTCTGGTTTATAAAATACATTATTTCTTTCAAGAGTTACCTAAAGGATCACATTCTTCATGAAACATCCCCAATCTCACCAAAAAACAGAATAAGTGGGGGGAGGGATAGGATAATGGGAAATATAGTAAGTCTTTCACAATATAACTACTAAAATATTGTGCATAACTGCACATGTACAATCTATATTGAATCCTTTTTCTTCCCAGTGGGTGTGGGGAGGAAAGAAGGGAAAGAATCTGGACATCAAAGTTTTTAAAAACAAATATTTTTTTAAAAACTGTTTTTTTACATGCAACTGAGAAATAAGAAATACAGGCACTGGGGTATAGAAATTTGTCTTGCCCTACTAGAAAGCTTGGGAGGAAATGGGGAAGGATATAAGAGAGAAAAGACTGGGGTAAGGGGTATTCAGTAGGCTCTCTATATTAGGCTGGGGTAGGGCAAAGATGGGGAGAAAATTTGTAACTCAAAATCTTGTAGAAATGAATGTTCAGGTGGAAAGGTAGCAGTACCTATTTCAAGCTCCTTCAAGAATTCTGTCACTAAAAGCTAAATAATGAATTTAAATGGATTTAAGAGTGACAGAACTCATTGGGAGATGGAGGTGGCAGATTATCAGCCCAGAAAAGTGCCTACTCAGGTTGGGACTGGGAGAACTTGGAGCACACGTAGGCTGCACCAGCGTGCATCTGAGAGCAGAGTAAGGCAGACTGAGAAGAAACGGCAGCCAATCAGCAGACTCAACCAACCTGAAGGCAATTTACAGCTATCTCACCACAGTACAGAGGGTTGTCAGAAGTGGTTAAGAGAAAACACAGGGCCCACAGAGGGGCAACATCTTTACCTGGGGCTAATAGCCCACAGCCTGCATGTCTTAAAAATTACTTACCCGAACTTCCAGAAATCAAGATTGAAGAATAAAACTTAGTTGCTCTGAAACACTGGCCCCCCAACACAGAAATATCTGGAGATAATTTCCCCACTCAAAGTAAAATCCTGAATTAGTGGAATTAGCCTCAGACTTGGGAGGTACTGAGGAAGGGGGAAGCCCAGGAGGGTGGATCCAGCAAACACTAACTACACAAGCCCAGGTTCAAGTTTTAGCACAACCAGGAGGGAATCAGCTGACAACAGCCCTTCTGGCCTCCTGGTAATGAGTAAGCCTGAGCTGTAGCCAAGAGACATAGAGGTGGACACCCAAAGGAGCCAGACCACTCTGCCCACATAGGTTACTCTGTAAGACTCAGAGTAACTCAGGTGAAACACTGAGAGTTCTGGTCTTGGCTTCAGACTAGTCACTCAAAAGATACAGATCAAAAAATGAACAATCAAACCCCTCCCTCCCAGCCTGTGAAGCTCAATACTTCTGTACCCCAAAAGCAGACAGCCACTTTTAAAAATCCAGGATATATGCAATGACAACAGGGAAGAAGAAACCTACCAAACCTAGGACCATCAAATCTTTTTATACTGAGCAAAAACAAACAAATTCAGAAGGCAACATGGACTCTATACTCATACAGGAGACCACAAAAGGAAATGTGAATTGGTCTTAAGCCCAAAAAGCATTTTTGTAGGACTTCAAGAGGGATCTTAAAAATGAAATTAGAGAGGTAGGAGATAAATTTAAATCTACGGTGATCAACTTGAAAAAAAATCTCAATGAAGAAAACAAATCTTTAAAAAGTAAAATTGGAGAACTAGGATGGGAGGTCCAAAACCTAACTCGAGAAAATACTTCCCTAAAAATGAAAACTAAACATGTAGAAAAGGAGATTCAAAAACTACTTGAAAGATGGCGGCATAGAAACAGCAAGGTCCCGCAGCTCCCACACCGCCAGCCTAAACACCCAGAAAATACGAGCCCAGACAAAGTCTAGGAAAGTCTAGGACTCTCAGACTC
>CM053599.1:159774765-159814557 GCA_028646575.1 Pseudocheirus occidentalis | reverse complement strand
ATCCCCAAAAGAAAACTCCTAGAAATGTCATTGCCAAGTTCCAGAATACCCAGCTAAAGGAGAAATTATTACAAGCTGCCAAGAGAAAAACATTTGAATACTGTGGAAGCACTATCAGGATAACCCAAGATCTGGCAGCTTCTACACTCAGGGATTGCAGGGCCTGGAATATGATATTTAGAAGATTAAGGGAGGTGGGATTAAAACCAAGAATCAACTACCCAGAAAAATTGAGCATATTACTCCAGGGGAAAGTATGGTCATAAAATGAGGTGGAAGACTTTGAAGCATTTTTGCTGGAAAAACCAGAACTGAACAGAAAAATTGACAATCAAACACAAGAAGTATGAGAAGGTAGACATGGGAAAGAAGTCATGAGGAACTTATCAAATTTGAATTATTTACATGCCAAATGATAATAGTAACTTCTGAAACTTTTCTTAGTAGGAGGATAGGTGAAGGGAACACAAATGGATATATATGTATACTTACACATATGTCCATATAGGAGGCTATATATGCATATGAATACATATCTGAGCATGTGTATATATGGGTTTGTAGAGGGCATAGGATCAATTGAATATGAAGGGATGATACTTTAAAAGGCAAATTCTGAGGTGGGAGAGGACTAGAATGAGAGGAGACAGGGAGAGACAAAATGGGGCTAATCATCCCATGTGGAAGAGGCAAGGGATAACTGTGACCGCTTTACTTTCATTTACTCTCATTGAATCTGGCTTAGGGAAGAAATGACATAAACTCTAAACTGGGTATCTTGCCACACAGGAGTATAGGGGGCATGGGGATGAGAGGCAGGATGACAGAGGGGAACGCAGGGCCTGGGAGAGGGTTGCTGGAAGCACACACTTCAGGAAAGGGACAGGGACAGGGTAGAGAACAGAAAAAGGGGGGGGAGGGATAGGTAGGAGGGACATATCACTGTCACAATATGTCCACTATGAAGATGTCCTATATAATCACACCTACACAGCCTGTATTGAATTGGTTGTCATTCCAGCGGGAGTGGGTGATAAGGGAGGAACCAAAAGCATCTAGAATTTAAATCTCTGTAATATCTGCAACTAGGAATCAAGATATATAGGGGCTGGGATAGGGAGACCCTCCCTGCACTACCAGGAAGTTAGACAGCAGACCAGGGGAGCAGCTCTACAGTGGGATCCCTGTTTTGGGGTTGGGGTAGGGGAAAGATGGGGAGAAAATTTGTAATTCAAAACTCTCATGAAAATGAATGATGTAAACAAGAAAACAAATAAAATTTATTACATTAAAAAAAGAAAAAAAGAAAAGAAAGTTGCAGTACAAGGTTTTGAATCTAAATCCTTGTTGTACCTTCTGCCCAAACTGAACAGTTACATTTCATCCTGAGACAGATAGTTCTAATAGTTAAAGTTTCAGAACTAGAGTTGGGATGACTGGGATTCTTGAAAAACCAGTGAGGATGTACTGAGCCAAGCAAAATCTGTAAAGCAAATGCTACTACTTGTAATTCTTTACAGGTTTTATCAAACTTTAAAATAAAGTAAGTGTATGGAAGCAACTCACATTACTTAAGTGGCAAAAAACAGTCAGGTCTTGTTTTTTGTGACTTTTTTTCTTTCTTTTTGTCCAGCCAAAAACATTTGTAAAGAATGCTAAGTCCCAGTCTCTCTATTTGTCTCTGCATCTGTCCTCTGTCTTTATCTCTGTCTATCTCCACATACCTGTGTCTGGCTGTTTATGTCTCATTCTCTCTGTCTCTCCCATTACTTCTTTCCTTCCATTTATATTACATACATATGCATGATGCAATTGCATTCTCCTTTAGTCCTAAAGGAAAAATAATAACACCACAGCTGATGCTCCCAACAAAAGTCTTGAATTCTAAATTTACTAACACTGGCAGCCCCAGTGTTATCAAGTTCACATCTCTCTGTTTTATATCCCTTCTTCTAAGCAAGTCACCTAGCAATAATTTCATTTCTTACCTTCCTTATTCTGTAACTAGGTCCTTTAGCATTAAGTCTATTCCTTGCTCTCAAAATGATCAGAGTACCTGGAATTTTTCCATGTATAAAAATAGAACAGAATTCATTGTAGATGAATTTGTCCACTCATAGATTCAATGTAGAAATATGAACCAGTATTTAAAATAAAATCTGACTTCATCATTGCAGTTTTTCTCTCTTATCAATGGCATCTGTTTCACCACCACTCTTTGACAGATGGTTTCATGAGATTCTGTTACTAAGAGATACTTGTCAGATGGCTAGTCTTCTAGTAATGAAACATTTTCAGAATCAGCTACACTGGTCCTTAGACTAAGGTACCCTTCTGGGCTTGAAGTCACAACCTTTGCAGCTTTGTGGTACATATATAAGCTTTTGCTTCAAGGATATATTCTTCTTTATTTATCATTGCTATTTTCTTTTTTAAGAAAAGATCTCCCTATTGTGCCCAGGCTGGAAGGGTAGTGTCTACCTAATGGCCCAAATGCAATACTGACTAGCAAGGAAGTATTAACCTGTTCATTTTTTCCCAACCTCACCCAACTCAGCCCTCTCTAAGCATTCTAGTACTCACCTGGCTCTAGGGGATTCACCATTTTGATGGCAAACTCAGTGTGGACGCCTATTTGGCATACTATAACTCAAAACTCCCAAATTCAAAGTATCCACCAACTTCATCATCTCTTTTCTTGATAAGGGCTAATAATGCATGTTCCATTGTTCCCAATTAGTGTATCCTTTCAAGACCCAAGATTGTTTCTACCCCAGAGTGAGATATTGGGATAAGACTTTTCTAGAGGCATGTACTTCAAAGACAATAAATGTTTGATCCACTAAACCTATGAAAATAATTTGTATATTTTGAGATCTTTCCAAAAATAGAAATGTTAATTCCTGTCTATATTTTCAGAAAAAAAGGTTTTCTTCCTAAAAATTTGCAATATGGATTTTTAATTCCTGCATGAAAAAGATAAAGGTGTTGTATTTTATAATCTGAACAGGAATTTAATGTGTGTGAATGGCCTGCTCATTTTCTAGTATAATATATCCTAAATTGCCTCTATGTGTTCATAGACAGCCAACACTGAAATCAGTAATTGGAAAAATACATCACAAGTCCAAATATTCTTGTATGCCTGGGTCAGTTGTTGATGTTGCTTAAGGCTCTATTCTTTCAGAATAGAGGATGCAGAATTAACTTGTCTGAGTCCTAATTTTAGACAGTAGAAGGTGTAATGTTGCAAAAGTAGGGTATGGATAGAAAGGAAGGTATTACTTAAGGCTTTATTAAAATACTTCCTATAAAAATATAAGCATGGAATAAAATCATTTTGTAAGGTAGTCACTTTAATACTATAAGAAAAATTAAACATAGTCGAGAGGAAATGGGACTTTTCCCCCTAAATGCTAAAATTTAATATTATATACTTCCTTATTTCTCCGTCTTAGTAGTCCTTTTTTGGTGTTCAGTATAAATACTCACAGAGACACATAAGGCTGTATTCCCTATACTAAGGTTTAATGGGTTTCAATATAAAATACACAGAATATGTTACAGTTTAACTTGTTATAAGAAAAATTAAATAAATCTATAAATTTCTTACAAAAATGATATAATTATGGTAACAATATAAGTGATGACTTTTGTAAGCATTATAATTATTTTTAGATACTGCCTTAATCTGGAACAGAGAAAAGGAGTTAATATAGTAGCTAGTTGTCTAACCAAACAGGCATCAAAGTCCCTGTGCAGTATACTTTGTTAGGTATTAGAGAGAAAAAATCATATACATATACACACAAACACACACATACATGTGTTTGCATGTATGTGTATATATATATATATGAAAGAAACTATACATGATCCCTACCCTGAAAGAATGGGGACTCCTCCAATACATTTATTATATTATGAAATGTATTAGAATTAATATTTCTTTTTCTTATATCTCCTTTTAAAATATAAAGTGGCATGAGAGATTTCAAGAAATTAGCAACATATATTTAGTAGATTTAGGAAAGGCTTCATGGAAGCCACGAAACCTAGACCCTAAAGGAAAGAGGAAATACCAACAATTAGGGAAGAGGATGGACTAGGCAAAGTAGACAATGAAAGGAAGAAGTAAAGAGCAAGAGCAGGTCAGCAAATAACTATTTTAATTTGGATAAAAACTTAAAATAGTGTGAATCAAAATAGTACAGAATAATGTTCTTCTGACTCTCCAGACATAGCTACTGTGTTCAAGGTGATTTTTTATTGTTAAATATCTCTCCACAGTTGTTCTTCTTTTACCCTGGAACATATCCATACTTCTACAATCCCATTTTACCACTGATGAGTTTGTCTCAGGGCCTCCAGTTTGAGGAAGAGCAGCCATCTGTCATTCTCCTTGAAGTTCTGCCTCTGATGCTGTCAACTTTGCCATCTTTCCTTAGCTATCTTCACACCCCAAAACTTCCCATAGTTCCTGTGACCTTGTTATACTGATGTATTCCTCCTCCTTATGGCATCTTATCCCATTGGTACATTGCTCCCAGAAACTACATTTTAAGAAAGGCCATCAGGCCCACCACCTTCCACCACCATTACCCATCTTTTCTCAGCTTCCTTTTATGTATTGTCTCAGTACACAAAAAGTAAGTTCCCTGCAGTCAGAGACTCTCTTCTTTTTGCTTATAATTATATTCTCAATACTTAAAACAGTGTCTAGCACATAGTAAGTATTTAATAATTACTTGTTTATTGGGTGAATGAAAGGTAGGTTAGAGTCATATTTGGGAGGACTTTGATTGCAAGGATGGAATTTTTTTTAATTTCCTAAAGAATTAGCAGCTGATCAATAAGTAGTTATACATTATTTGTATATGAATATCGATAATGTTTTTTTCATTTTCCTCCTACATTCCTTGATTGTGTTTGCTAAAATACTCACAGGATCACATAATGTGAGAGTTATAAGAACTGAAACAATCTATCAGTTCTATTTGATGGCTTTTGCAAACTCTTTTGTGAACGTTTGTAAAGAGTTCTATCAATCCATCTATCAACTCTATCTAACTCATATTGAGCTTGCAATGCCTCTAATACAATGAGGTCTTTTTCACATTAACAGTGTCAAGCTACGCTTCATCCATTCTCTTTCATAGAGACAAGATGTAATACATTTTTATATACTAAATTCAAATGTTCAGTTTCCCATTTCCCCCTATTATACAGGATATCCAAAAGTCTTAGTGCAATTTAAAACTTATAAAGATCTAAAACTCCCCTAAAATTTTTATATCACCTTATATTTCATTTTGTTAGATTTGGTCAGTAATTACAGAATCACCTAATTTAACATTTCAAGAAGAATTTGGGTCCTGATTCAGATATCCAGAGTCTATGACATCAGCAAATTTGATAAAAAATCACTGATAAAACAGCAAAGAGCCACTGACAGTTTCCTGGGTAATTCCACGACTTCCAAATCAATATCAATCCATTAGTATCTACTCTAAGGATTTATTTGTGTAGTAATTCCACATAATACAAAGTTAATTTTAAAATAAAAGTTTAATTTATCACATTATCAAAAAGTAAATATAACATATTCAATACATAATCTGGTGGTGTAGGCTTACTCTAACCTACATATCTACAATGCAGCAGGAAAGATTTTATCCACTGTTTGATGAAAATGAAGATATGATATTTTGTAGTTTTTGCTCTCATCTATCAGTATGGTTGTCAAATTGGTTTGTGATATCATTACTTTGAAATTTTCCTAAATTATATCAATCACTACCCATTCACACATGAATATCATGTGTGGCTATCATCCATCTTGTCCTGAAAGTTTGCCATGTGAATTCTGCCCAGTATTCTCTGGGGGCATTTCTTACTTTCTCCTGATACAACAAGAATATAAGGACAGTAAAGGGAGTTATCTCTCACAGTCACTGTGTAACAAGCTCTTTTTTTATTTTGGGGGAGGTATACATTTCCTTTTGACACTGATTTTCCCAGATGATCTTTGAATATTCTTGTTATATGCATAGAATGATCATTCTAAAGATATCCATTTCCAATCCTCTCATTTAAAAATATTAGATTCTGTAATACACATTGATCCATGCTGAAGAAGACAGAATTGTGAGGATGTTGAAAGATTAAACCCAGATGTATTAAAAGGAAATGGTAGATACTGACTATGTGGGGAAAATCTTAGACTATATAAAACTGAAACATAGATAGGGAAAATAAAAATCAATTGAGATATACACCCATATGTATAAAAAGTTGATCTACAAATTTGATTGTAGCATTCTTGATCTTTGCATGAAAAGTCAGACTTTCACCAGAGACATTCC
Organism: Pseudocheirus occidentalis; assembly: GCA_028646575.1. NCBI lineage: Eukaryota > Metazoa > Chordata > Mammalia > Diprotodontia > Pseudocheiridae > Pseudocheirus > Pseudocheirus occidentalis. The sequence goes on along the minus strand of CM053599.1, from coordinate 159,808,192 downwards.
ATAGTAGTTCATATCTTTTATTATTGTGCAATTGACTAAAAGATGGAGAAAACTCATATCTCTCCTTGTTTGGTAGCTTATTAAAGAGCATTTGCTCTAGTATAGAACAAAATCCAACTTACAGGAGGCAAAGTATCTCCCACTTCTACGTATAGATCATTCAAGATTCTTTAAGAGATAGAGCAACACAAACAAAGCAATGCTTAGTGTTAATGAGGACTACTTAGGAAATCACAAAGCTTTACCATCATTATAACTGACATTTATATAAGACCTACTGTATTTCAGGTACCATGCTAAACACCTTACATTAATATACATACAGATATACATATATACACACATATACTCATGTGTGTGTGTATGTGTGTGGAAAATTTGAACAATACTCAAAAAATCCTGTTGAAGGTAGGAATGCTTCAGGGATCAGTTATCAACTTGTCCACTACCTTTAAAGAAGGCTGCTTTGGGACAGGAAGAATTTGTTTAGAGAAAAAAAGAACCTTGATTCACACTTCCCTATTTTTGCTTTTTATCTCTCCAGGCTTGGACATTTCATTTTACTTCCCTGGGCCTGAGTCTTATCAAATAAAAAGAGCAAAAATAACAACATATGTTGAGCTCAGTGCATCAAGTAGTTGGTCTTTGTAAAAAGATGAGGCATTAAGAATATTAAAATTAATGTTTAAAGAAAGTCTATGACATATGTGATTCTGAGAACCCTCTTCCTCTTTTCTCCTCATTCTACTATAAAAATAAGAAATATAGAAATATATACACATGTACCTATATACATAAATCTACATAGATAAATTCATAAGTACACTTGTCTATTTGCAAGGTAGATGAATGTGTCCATATTTGTATGCATACATGGATCTGTGCATATGAACGCATATATTGTATGTAAATGTATATGAACAAATACACATCCCTACATAATTATGTGTACATATATTTACATGAATATATTTTACAATTATAATTTTATATACATAACATGTATTAGTAACTTAAAACTCACTAAGACTTTGGAAAACGTGTGTGCATGTGTGTGTGTGTGTGTGTGTGTGTATGTGTGTGCATACCAAAGTCTTGGTGGAGTTTTATGCATTTTATACCTAGATACATAAAATACATACATACACATTACTATATATATGTGAAGATGTCACCAGTTAATTGATTGCTTTCCCTCTTCTCAAGCTCTTGACCTTCTTGATTTTCTTCAAATTCTGGATAAAATCCACTTTTGTAAGAAGTCTTTTCCAATACAACATAATCCTAGTGCCTTCTCTCTATTGATCATGTATCTTATATAATTTTCACACAACTGATTGCATGTTGTGTCCCTTATGAGTTTGTAGGGATTGTATTTTATCTTTGTTTCTATTATGTGCTTTTAGCACAATACCTGGCACATAGTATGTAGTTAATTAATGTTTATTGACTTACCTCCTGACTGACTAGAAAATGAGAAAGCTGAAGATAGATCCTTATGGAAAATATACATTAAAGGGACAGGAAGAGAACCAGGAAAGGAGAGGAGTGAATTATATAGGTAGATAGATGATTCAACAAAGTGTGCTATTTCTTAATTCATGAGAAAATACAGCAATCAATACAAAAGAGTAGCCAGTACTGTAAAAAGGAGCAGAGAGGTCAAAGAAAATGGAATCCAATAAAAGTCATTAAGTAGGTTATTGGCTTGCCTTCGAGAGCACAGGTTCAGAAAAGTGGTTTCTCCATTAACCTAAATTCAAAAGCTCAAGGAAAGAGTGAGAAGTGAGAAAGAGATAAAATGAGGTACCAGACATAGGACACTTTTCTAGAAATTTGATAGTGATGGAGATGTAGTCATATTTTCATTTCTGGCATATATGTTTGAGTGTATGTTTTTATATCTTTTATATAACTTCATGCATGAAAGCCGTACTTGGCAATGTGTTGCAACCTTCTTATACCTACAGTGAATCCCCCCATATGGTTTTTTTAAATTCACTTGCCTTTTTAAAAATTCTTTTGAGAGCATGGTGCTGTATAATTCACAACCACACAACATCAACAGATTATTGAAGTAAAAAAAAATGGGCTGTTGAAGCAGGAAGAATCTAGAAGACTTTGCATGGTTTCTCTAACATAATTTGAGACAATCACATTCTATTTAGTCTTTTTTTTCATATTTTAAGTTTTTCTATGTCTCTATAATCACAGATTGCCTTAAAATACGAGAAAAATAATTTCCTAAACAAGGATATTTTGCTTCTTAGGTAATGATCCATTAAACAACTTTTGTAAACCCTTAAAGGTTCAAGCAACAGCCTCCCCTAAGATGTGAGAAACTCATACACATTAAGTTTTATTTCTAAGGGGTAGTTGAGTAGAATAACTATCAGTCTTGGAAATCAGAAGTTCTATGTTTAAATGTATTCTCTACCAATCACAAATAGTGTGACTTTGGGCCCCTCTCTGATCTTCAGCCTTTTCATATATCAAATGGATATTTGTACTATCTCTCAGAGTTTTGAGGAAAAGTATATTAAAGACCTTAAAGTGATATACAAATGTGATGTGGCATATTATTATCTGCAGTTAGCAGCTTGTGGTTAATCAATATCAGTAGATACTAAAATTCTACATGTAAGATAGAAGAGTATGGCATGTTGTGACACTTACTAAATAGAAAACAAGTCTGGGCATAGGAAATAAAAAATGGAAATAAAGACATTTGAACTTAATTATCTTGTATTGAGGTCACCAGTTTTAAAATTGAATTTCACTTCTAATACTGTAAATACACACAGAGTTCTGACCAGTCCCCAAATTACTTGCTACTTGAATGGACAGAAATAAAGTATTTTCAAATAACAGGGAAAAAAGTGACCACCCAAAGGAATGACAATGTAACATAACATGTTGGTATATGCATAAAAGTAATTTCCTGTGTTCTTATGCCCAAAGAATAGAAAAATAATAGACTTTAAGGATAGTAAAGCAAGAAAAAGAGAATGGAAAGACACTTTTTATACTTTGAAAGGTAAGTAGGGACTCTGCTGGAACTGGGTGAGAAGAGAGTATGTGTCTGGCCCTTGCCTGTGGGGTAACAGAGGTAGTGGTGCAGCTGCTGACCTGATGAAACATGCATGCGTGTGTGTGTGTGTGTGACATTTGCATATGTGATATATATTTACACATATATATATACACATGTGCGCATATATACATAACGCCCATATATATGTGTATGTATGCATATGTTTATAAGTTCGCACACACACGCACGCACGCACACATGCAAGGTTTTTTTTTTTCTTCTCACAAGCACCAGACACACCATAGTCAGAAAGATGGTGTTAACTTACAAGATTCTCGTTTTAGTAATGTCATCTTGGACCTATTTGGCTGTCTAAATCAACAGTGAATGAGAAAACACTCATGTTTTCCAAAATTTTCATCAGTGGTATCAAAAGTTGTTTACAGTTTTTATTAAAAACAACATAAAATAAACACTTTTATAAGCACCAATATGATTGTTTTACTTTTTCCCTAAAACTCATTCACACAGGTGCTATTTCTAAGTGCCATGATGTTTTGAGTTTGCTTATCACACACTTTTGAAATGGGACAGGGTCAAAATAGAGAATAGAACAAGTTGGGAGTTGGATAGGGTGGAGGGGAAATAAAGTCAGTCTTTCACAATATATCCATTATGTAAATATTTTGCATAACCACACATGCACAGCCTATATTGAATTATTGACTTGTTTATTTCCCAGTGAGGGTAGGTGACAAGGGAGGAAGGGAAAGAATTTGGAATTCAAATGTTGAATATGTACTAGTAGTAGTAGCCATCATCATCATTGTTGTCATCATAGTAGTAGTATTTACATGCTACTGGGAAATAAGATATACAGGCACTGGGATATGGAGATCCATCTGGCCCTACTGCAAAGTTAGTGGGAGGATGGGGAAAGATATAGGAGAGAGCAGATTAGGGGAGGGGGTATACAGTGGGATCACTGTTTTGGGGTGGTGAGTAGAGGAAAGATGGGGAGCAAATTTGTAACTCAAAATATTGTGGAAATAAATGATGTTTTTTTAAAGTCTTTGTTTCTAACTACCCTCTCCCCCAATCTGTCCTCCCTTCTATCATCCCCAATCTTATCCCCTTCCCCCTACTTTCCTGTAGGGTAAGATACCCAAATAAGTGTGTATGTTATTCCCTCCTAAAGCCAAATTCAAAGAGAGAAAGGCTTATCCATTCCCTTTCATCTTCTTGCTTCTCTCCTCCATTGTAAAAGTTTTCTCTTGCCTTTTATATGAGATAACTTCCCTATTCTATCTCTCTTCCTTCTCCCAATATACTCCTCTCTCACCTATTAATTTTATTTTTAGATATCATCCCTTCCTATTCAACTAATCCTGTGCCCTCTATGTATACATGTGCATTCTCACATGTATATTTATATACACGTAACACTCCTATACATGAATATTTATGCATATATTAATATGTATTTGTGCATATATTGATATGTATGTATACATTAATATGTATGCATATATTAACAAACTCATACATTCATAGATATGTAACATTCATATATATGTATGTACACACATTATATATATTCACATATGTATTCCTTTCAGCTATCCTCATACTGAGAAAAGTCTCTGGAGTTATAATAATGAGTTTTCTACGTATTAATGAAAATAGTTCAACTTCAAAAAATTTCTTAAGAATTCTTTTTTCCTGCTTACCTTCTCATGCTACTCTTGAATCTTGTATTTGAAAGTCAAATTTGGGAGTAAGTAGGTGGTACAATGAATAGACCACCTGTCCTGGAATCAGGAGGACCTGAGTTCAAATCTGGATGTGGACACTTTACACTTACTAGCTGTATGACTTTGTGCAAGTCACTTAACCACAAATTACCCTGCCTTACTCCCTCCAAAAAAAGGTCAAATCATCTATTCACATCTGTTTTTTTCATCAAGAAGGCTTGAAAATCTTCCATTTCATTCAATATACATATTTTACCCTCAAATATTATGCACAGTTTTGCTGGGTGTTTCTTAGTTTTAATCCTCTCTTTGACATCTGGAATATCATAGTCCAAGCCTTTTTATCCATTAATGTAGAAACTGCTAGATCTTGTGTAATCCTGATTGTGTTTCCACAATACTCAAATTGTTTCTTCCTGACTGCTTGTAATATTTTCTACTTGAACTGGGAACTCTTAAATTTAGTTATAATATTCCTAGAAATTTCCTTTTGGGGATCTTTTTTAAGAGGCAATCATTGAATTCTTTCCACCTCCATTTTGCCCTCTTGTTCTAGAATATCATGGCAATTTTGCTTGATAATTACTTGAAGAATGTTTTCTAAGCACTTTTTGTGATGACGAGTTTCAGGAAGTCCAAAAATTTTTAAATGATCTCTCCTGGATTTATTTTCTAGGTCAGTGGCTTTTCCAATGAGATATTTGGCATTGCCTTCTACTTTTTTTCATTTGTTTGGATCTGTTTTATAGAACCTTGATTTCTCAAAAAGTCATTTTCTTCCATTTGCTTCAATCTAATCTTGATGTAATTATTCTCTTCAGTGAGATTTTGAAATTCATTTTCCATCTGTTAGAGATAGAACTCAGTCTTCTACCTTGCCAGTAAGACATTTACAGTGTCAGAAAAACAGGTTTGATTTTAGAAGATTTTCCCTTGCCCCAAATTTCTTGGTCCCCTCACAGTCAAACCTGTTGCCATGCCCTTCAGGTGATGATTATAGGCCTCTGGGTTATCCTGAATTGTGCTGAATGTCTCTTTTTTACCTACTCCCTCACCATACCTTCTAAATTTCCCCCTTTGTCCTCTCCCATTTCCTTATGACCTAACAATTTTATATTTTCTGAATTTAGAAGACATATATACTCTTTTGAATATATATAATATATATACATATACACACATATATGTATGTGTATATACATATACATACACATATACATACACACATATGTATACATACATACAGAGAGAGAGAGAGAGTTCCCTTATCCAAACCCATTCCCAGTGAAAACATGCTACCACAACTACCAGCCGTCCTCCTCCATCTAATTCCTCTATATCAATTCTTCCTCTTGCACCTATTTATATAAATAATTACTCTTTTAAGCTGTTCCTAAATGGTTTTACTTTTAAATTTATTGGTGTTTACCTTAAACTTTCTTATGAATTACTCAATTATTAATAAGCATGTCACACATACATTTGATATATATGAAAAGTAAACAGTCTGTCCTTATGGATCCCTTATAATCAGACTTTATTACATACTTTATCTTTCTCTTGGTTCTTGTATGTTGATTCTTCTATTAAGTTTAGGATTTTTATTATTTGCTCAAAGTCCCATAATTATTAGGGCTCTGAGGTAGGATACAAATCCAGGGCTTCCTGCCTCCAAGAACATCACAGTAGTACAATTGTGCATTCTAGCATGCTCATACATTCTAGTACACTCTAATACATTTTCAGTCATGTGTGACTCTTCATTACTCCATTTGGAATATTCTTGGTAGAGATACTGTAGTGTTTTGCCATTTCTTTCTTCAGCTCACTTTACAGATGAGGAAACTGAAGAGCACAGGGTTAGGTGAGTTGCCCAGGGTCACACATTTAATAAGGATATGAGGTGGGATTCAAACCAGGGCTTCCTTATTCCAAGAGCAGCCCTCTAGTACTTCAAGTCTAGTAGGATGGTGTTGAGATGAGCCTCCTTACCCTTACCCTCATTTCATTACAAATAATACCTTTGGAAGAGGAAGAGTTGAAGTTTTAGGCCAAACCTCTATGCTATAGCAGACAGATAATTTTGCAGAAGAACTTATTTATTGTACATCAAGACAAGTTGAATGAATGTCTCCCCTGGTTTAGGCATATAGGAGCCTCTGCTTGAACCTGGCTTGTGCAATTTCCCATTTTAAAAAATTAACTTTTGTTTATTTTTAGTTTACATCATTTGCTTCCATGAGATTTTGAGTTATATTTTTTCTCACCAACTTTCCTCTACCCATCAGCCCAAAACAGCAAATCACAATGCATACACCCTCCCCCAGTCTGATCTCTCTGATATCCTCCCCCATCATGCCTCTGACTTTCTGGTGGAGCAAGATGAATCTCCCTACTCCAGTGCCTCTATATCAATTCCCAGTTGCATGTAAATTATATGTGTATATGTGTGTATACATATAACACATTTTATTTTAGAACTTTAAATTCTAGATTCATTCCCTTCCTCCCTTGTCACCCACCCCCACTGGAAAGACAAGCAATTCAATTCAGGCCATACATGTGTAGTTATGCAGACTATCTCCACAATGGACATATTGTGTAATGCTGACAATGTTTCCCTCCTTTCTATGCTGCCCTCCCCTTGTTCTATTGTCTACTTTGTCACTGTCCCTTTACAGAAGTGTGCGCTTCTAACAATCCTCCCCTCCAGCCTGCCCTCCCCTCCATCATTCCCCCTCTCATCCCCATACCCATCACTCTCCTGGAGAGTATGGCATACACCTCCCTAATCCAAATTCAATGAGAGTAAGGTTGAGCCATTCCCTTTTGCCTTCCTTTTATTCTCATCTATTGTTACAGCTATCCCTTGGCATTTCTATATGAGATAATTAACCCCATTCTGTCTCTCCCTATCTCCTCTCATCCAATTCCTCTCCCATCTCTCAGTTTCACCTTTTAAAACATCATCCCTTCCTATTCAATTAATCCAGTGCCCACTGTCCATGTACACATGTACGCACACTAACATATATATATGTATACACATATACATACACACACACAAACACACACACACACACACATATATATATATATATATATATATATATATATATATATATATATTCCCTTCACCTATCCTCATACTGAGAAAAGTTTCATAAGTTACAATTATCAGTTTTCTATGTTGGCATGTAAATAGTTCAACTTTGATAAGTTCCTTATGATTTCTTTTCCATGTCTATCTTCTCATGCTTCTTGTATGTAAATGTGAAATTTTCTACTCAGTTCTGTTTATTTTTTCATTAACAATGCTTGAAAGTCCTCCACTTCATTGAATAGCCACACTTTCCCCTGAAATATTATACTCAGCTCTGCTAGGTATGTGATTCTTGATTTCAATCCTAGCTCTCTTGATTGCCAGAATATCATATTCTAAGCCCTTCAATCCCTGAATGTAAAAGGTGCTATATCCTGATTGTGTTTCCACAGTATTCAATTTCTTTCTTCTTGGTAGCTTGCAATATTTTCTCATTGATCTAGGAACAGAGGCATCCTCTCAAACCAACTAACCCCAGGTCTTGCCACTTGTTATTTAAGTATCTTGCTGTTTGTTGTTGAAGGGGACACTAGTGGAGAGATGTTTACTCTTCATGGAGATTAAACTTCTTCCTGGAAATTTTCTTCTGATCTTCTGAATTTTTCCCAAAAGTCTCCAGTTGTGTCCCTATTCTTACTTCTCTCCATCCACACTTTCTTTTCCCCAAGGTCCTATTTTAACTCTTTTGCAGGGGAAAACCTTGATAACTTGGAATTTTCTAATGTTCTACTCTGTCTTTCCAGAACCCTCTCATATTCTCCAGTTCTTATAGTAGGGTAATATAACATTATATTAACAAAACCGTCTGATGACATTGATTTTTCCAATTTTTTTGTTGTGTAAAAAGTTGAACATTTTAAAGTAGCTAATTTTGAAAGATTTTTTTTGGTTCTATCTTTGATTGCTTTAGAGTGTATTTCTATCTTTAGAATTTTTAAGTCTAATGATACGACCATTAATTCACTTTCTTCACATAATTCACATTGCTTTCCAGATTGCTTGGACTAGTACACAAATTGGCCAATAGTACACTTACACACTTTCTTATCTTTCTTTAACCCTCATAACATTGTCAATTCCTACTCTTTGTGATCTTTGTAAGTTGGTTGTGTGATGAAATGAGCTGTTTTGATATTATCTTCTCTTATTATGAATCTATACCAATCTTTCATATAGATGTTAATATAAATTTCTTATTTTGAATGTGATTTGTTTATGTAATTTGACCACTTATCAAAGAGTTACTTGTGTTATTTTTTTAATAATCACTGATACAATTTGTATAAGAGTCTTATCAGAAACACAGAAACACATTTTCCTAGTCAACATTTTCCTTTTCACCCTTATTAACAATGGTTTTGTTCTTGCAAAAAATTTAAGTTTTATGTAAATAAATGTATCTATTTAAAGATCTCATGTGAATAAGAATTAATTATTGCCATGTGTGGAGAAAGCTGTATTTTATCTTATTCTAATTTTGTTATAGTATGATGTTGATGATTATTATTTTGTAATATGGATTTAGGTTGATAACTGCTACTCTCTCCATTCCTACTTTTCCATTTTCCACTTATACACTAGATTTTTTGTTACTCCAAAGAAATTTGTCATTTTAACTTTTCTATAAAATAGTAATTTTATTTAATAGCAAACTTTAATTTTATTTATATACCTATTGAGTAGAACTCCCTCTCCCAATATTAGAAAGAGATATGTAAGAGAGTTTCTAGAGAAGGACAATCAGGAAAGCAAAGGTTCTTGCACTTGACATTAGTTGAAGGTACTTGGGGTTTTAATCTATCCAGGGCTTCTTGAACTTTTGCCACTTGCAACTTCTTATCACCTGAGTAACTTTTTATGTGACCCTGGGTACATAGGTATATAAAATTAAGCATTAACTTATAATAAGTCATAAAAAAGTTATTTTAAAACAGTTCTTATTTTTAGTTTACATATTTCATTTCCATGAGATTTTGAGTTACAAATTTTCTCCCCATCTTTCCCCTACCCAGCACCTCAAAATAGCCATCCCACTGTATAGCCCCTCCCCGAATCTGCTCTCTCCTATGTCCTCCACCATCACTCCTCTGACTTTCTGGTAGGACAGGATGGCTCTCCCTAACCCAATGCCTGTATATCTTAATTCCCAGTTGCATGTAGTTAATAATAATAACAACAACAATAATAATAGTTGTAATATATACATAGTTTTAAAATATTTGATTAAATAACTTTAAATTCTAGATTCTTTCTCTTCCTCTCTCATCAACCACCCCCACTGGGAAGACAAGCGATTAAATACAGGCTGTATATGTGTAATTATGCAGAACATCTCCACAGTGGACATATAGCGTGAGACTGATTATATGTCCCTCCTTCTTATACCACCACCCCTTGTTCTCTTATCTACCCTGTCCCTATCCCTTTACATAAGTGTGTACCTACAGCAACCCTTCCCCACACTCTGCCCTCCCCTTTGTCATCCCACCTCTCATCCCCATCCCCCTTGCTCTTCTGTGTGACAAGATACCCAGTTTAGAGTTTATGTCATTCCTTCCCTAAGCCAAATTCAATGAGAGAAGGTTAACCCTTTCCTTTTTGCCTTCCTGTTCTTCCCCTCTATTGTAAAAATTATATTGTGCCCTCTGTGTACACATAAATACAAATACCCAGATATGGGTTCATATGTGTATATAAACCTTCCTGTATTCCCTTCACCTATCCTCATACTGAGAAAAGTTTCATAAGTTACAATTATTGTTTTTCCACATAGGCATGTAAATAGTTCAACTTTGATAAGTTCCTTATGATTTCTTTTCCATGGTTACTTTCTCATGCTTCTAATACTTGATTGTCAAATTTTCTTTTCAGTTCTGTTTTTTTTCCAGCAAGAATGTTTGAAAGTCCTCCACCTCTTTGAATGACCATATTTTCCCCTTGAACATTATACTCAATTTTTCTGGGTAGGTGATTCTTGGTTTTAATCCTAGCTCCCTTGATCTCTGGGATATCATTTTCCAGGCCCTTTGATCCCTCAGTGTAGAAGCTGGTAGATCCTGGGTTAACCTAATTGTGTTTCCACAATATTCAAATTGCTTCCTCTTGACAGCTTGTAATATTTTCTCCTTGATTTAGGAACTCCAGAAGCTGGCTATAACTTTCCAAGGAGTTTTCTTTTCGGGATCATTTACAAGAGGTGATTGGTGAATTCTTTCAAGTTCTATTTTGCCCTCTGGTTCTAAAATATCTGGACAACTTTCCTTGCAAATTTCTTGAAGTATGCTTTCTAAGTTCTGTTTTTTATCATGGCTTTCAGGTAGTCCAATAATTTTTAAATTGTCTCTCCTGAATATATTTTCCATGTCAGTGGTTTTATCAAGGATATATTTCACATTGTTTTCTATTTTTCATTTCTTTGGATCTGCTTATTAGTATCCTGTTTCCTCATAAAGTCATTTGCTTCCATTTGCTCCACTCTAATTCTGAAGGAATTATTCTCTACAGAAAGCTTTTGAGATTCTTTTTTGATATTCTTGCATCTGGAAAATTTGACTTTTTAAGGCTTTCTTCTCCTCGTTGTCTTTTTGGGCCTCTTTTGCCATTTAAGTTAATTTATTTTTAAGATATTATTCTCTTCAGTCAGGTTGTTGACTCTCTTTTCATGATTTTATTGCATCATTCTCATTTCTCTTCTCAATTTTTCCTCCACTTCTCTTATTTGATTTTCAGTGTCCTTTAGATTTGTTTAGAAATGTTCTGTTTAGGCCTAGAGGTAAGGTAGGGGTACAATGAATGCAAATTGCAAAAAAATCATTTTGAAATCATGGATAACTTTGTAACAATTAGAGCTAGAAAAATAGAATTATTTACCACTGAAAGTAGAAGATTTTGCTTCCCCCCACCACTGCAATTATGATTCTTCAAACAAAATCTTGACACATTTGGGGAAAGTTGTTGGTGAAAGAAAGAAAGAAAGTAAGAAAGAAAGAAAGGAAGAAAGAAAGAAAGAAAGAAAGAAAGAAAGAAAGAAAGAAAGAAAGAAAGAAAGAAGGAAGGAAGGAAAGAAAGAAAGAAAGAAAGAAAGAAAGAAAGAAAGAAAGAAAGAAAGAAAGAAAGAAGGAAGGAAAGAAGGAAGGAAGGAAGGAAGGAAGAGAGGAAGGAAGAGAGGAAGGAAGAGAGGAAGGAAGGGAGGAATAAATCAAGAGAAATTCAGTGAATCTTTGATACAAATGAGAACTGGAAAATGTGGAAAGAACTGAAATATCAAATGCTGATTGCACATGTTTCAAAATTTTGCTGAAGGTTTGCCTAGATATCAGCTTGAGAAATTATTGCTTAATGAATATTATCTTATGTATAAACTAACCCACAGACTCACTGATGATCATTCAAGATACAGTGCATGGAAATATTTTGTAATAGTAAAACACTATAGAATTATTAAGTATTATTATTACCATAGAATATTGTTAATGATTTAATTCATATGAAAACAAGACAAAATTAATAACTGCCAAGTTTCAGAAAATGACAATATTGACTACATTTAATTAATATTCATGAAATAATGTTTATCGTCCAAAATGAATTGTAAAATTAGTGAGGACACATGAGATATAATTGTGTACAATACATTTATGAAAATATGATAGCCTGTTAATCCAATAGCTTTTTTTTCTGCTCTGCTAAATTAAATATACAAATATATTATTATGGTTATTTGCTCATACTCAATTTAGTTGACACTAAATTAATGAATTAATTAGTCTCCATTGTTTAATTGGGCTCCTTTTTGACAAGCAGCGTAGTTTTTAAGCTTTTGAATTACAGCTACACTTGCTTCCCTCCTCAAGAGAACAACCTGAGTAAGACAATGTACCTGAAACTGTAGCACTTCTCCATTTTAAAGAGTGTGGTTGCAAATAACATTGACAGTAGAAGATTTCAGGACTGTAGAAAGCCTTAGGCAAGTAGATTATGTCTGGGCATGGAAAAACACACAGATTCACACGAAGCATTAATCAATCAATGTTCATGCTAGCTAATTTATCCTAAAGTTGCACAGCCTTTTAAAAAATAACTTTGCAGGTTGTTCTTAGCTCAGTACACATTTGATTATGATGAGAAGCCTTCCCATATGAGTTATACCTTTTGTACCAATAAATTATATTTACAGAACATGATTAAAATATGAATTGTTCTTGGTATTTAATAGTTCAATGCAATGTACACTGTGACAAAAAGATAATGTTGTCCCAGATTATTTACTCTAGCCTACAGTCTTTGTAAATTTACAAGTTCACTTTTGCTATACACCTAGTTAGGTGAATGATCAAAATCTATTTGAAGGTGTAAAGCTTTGTCTCAGAAACTCAGGAGATTATTCAGATTTAGGGAATGCTTGCAAGGCTTCAGCTATTTACCTTTCATCTTATTTATGTAATTAACACTTTTTTCTCCCTTTGTTGAATTCAATTCATTCTGATCACTATACATTTTTGAAGGTTATTCATTTTGTGATTCTTTCTATTTATACATGTGAGGGGAGGGCAGTAAAAAAAGAAAACAACTTTGTCAGGAAATTTGTTGTTGTTCAGTAGTGCCTGACTCTTCAGGACTCCTTGTTTTTTGTGTTTTTTTTAATTACCCAAGATACTACAGTGGCTTGCCATTTCCCTCTTTAGCTCATTTTACATATAAGAAAACTGAGGCAATAGCCATGTGACCTTGGGCAAGTCACTTAATTTCAATTGCCCTGCCTTCCCCTCACCAAAAAGCCAAAAGGAATATATATATATGTAAAGAAAACTGAGGCAAGAAGTTTTAAGTGACTTGCCCAGGGTAATATATAGCTAATAATTGTCAGAAGCCATATTTGAATTCAGGAAGATGAGTCTTCCTAATTACAGGCTTGGTTTCCTATCTGCTGTTGCTTATATGCCCAGGAAAATATTACTGATAGTTTATAAACTGTAAGCTTACTATAGTTAAGCTTTACTCTCAAAACTTTGAAGTGTTTTACAACTATTAAATTATTCATCCAGACAACTCTTATGGAGTAAGAAAGGTAAGTAGTAACATTTTCCAACATAGCAAAGTTAAGTGATTTCTCTAAATTCATGAAGAAACCCTACATCATCAGAATAAGAACTCAGATTTTAGAAACATAGATTTTAGAGCTGGAAGCGTTTTCTGAGGTCATCTAATGAAACACCTTTACTTTTAAGATGAGGAAAATAACACGTAGAGAGAGAGCGCACAATTTGCCAACATCACAGAGGGAGTAAATGTCAAGGCTAGCCTCTGATTCCACTTATGGCACTCTTTCCACTTTGTCTCTCTGTATCCATGGTCTCTAATTTCTCTGGAGCTTAGTTTCCTCAACTGAAAATGGAGGGATTTGTACTTTTAGATCCCCTCCAACTCTAAATATGTTATCCTAGCTTCATTCCACTAATAATAGTGGTCCTATTATAATCTGCCTTAGAAAAATGCCTTAAGCTTAAGACAGGTCCCCTGCAGTTAGTTCTTATTCTATGGAAAGTTAAATGACTATTCCAGGGTGATCCTTATCACTCTACCTATAATGAATACCATCCATGTCTGATCAGTTATAAAAGTAAAAGACTAAATTTTAAAAAATAGCTAATATTGGCCACAGAAGGCCACTATTTGCTCCTGCTGGCATTATTCCTAGGAGGCTTCCATATCTTAGAAGCCATGTTGTGACAAGAAAGAATAAGTTGAAGCATCGCCCTGGTAATTTAAGTTCTTTCCTTTTTTTTTCAATAAGACTGTGTAATGGCCAATATCTACTACAAATTCCTTTTTAACTACATGTGGTAGAGTAGATTTTTTCCTAAAATTTGAGAAAGCTGGCTCTTGATTGACCAGGGGTTAGGATTAAGCTATGTCTCTCTTAATACTACTGGCTGGTAGCCTCTAGTTTTGACATGGCTTTCTGATTACATAAAGGTCCTACCCACATGACTTCAGCACATAGATCACACAGATGGTTACCACACAGTGTCCTGCAGAAGCAACCCATTTCCATATGGAGAATATATAGGTTATATCTACTAAAACTAACTGCTACTGTGTTTTTAATTAACCACATCCTTATTATTTTAGGGTGACGCAAACATTTTGTTACCTCTGCAATGACATAATATTGGCTCATGTCATCTCAAATTCCAACCTGAATTAACCCATCCCTAACGTACCTCTATACATCTATAAATCCTTGTAGAATGGAAAAGTAAGGAAGGACTGATTCTGTTGCATTATTGCAGAAGTGAAATATCTGATCTCTTAAAACAATCCTTAGATGATGAGTCAACGTCTCAGAACAAATTCAATATTAGTAATAGAGTCAAAGATATCTCTTATAGATTTTGCCATCACTGTCTTTGACCTTATCAGAATACTGATCTGTCTCATGATGATAGTAGCAAGAACTAACCACAAGCTATTACAATCAGGGAATACATGTAAATACAGTATTCTTTCCTAACTGCTTTGCTGTATATTAATACACTATGGAAAACATACAAATATATCCACATAAAGCCAATTTCTCAATGGGAAAACTAGCTCATTAATGACACTTGTCTTACAGAATTCCTATGTCTTATTCCTACTAACGATCACAAAAATTTTCTGGTAATCATACTTAGATCCAACAGCACTCTCATTTCTCTTTAAATATTCCCCCTACCCATATGAGTATAGTATTGCTAAATGCAGCCTGTCAAGAGAGCCTTGAATGTTGTAGGCCAGGACCACAATGTTGAGTCAAATTACTACCTTCAGTTTCATCAGAACTACTGTCCATGGTGCTGACCACTTCTCTGCTAATGGTAGGAAAGGGAATACTGTAGTATTAAGGTATATTGACATGACCACTATAGAAATAGTTTGTACACTCATCTGTTCTTTCCTATCCATATCATACCACATTCATATATCTCAAAGACTTTAATAGCATAATATGCTGGCCTTCATATTAAAACCAATTTTGATCAATGGCCTGAAAACCCCAACACGTTGCATAAAGCAGATGAATGGAAACACTGAACCTAGTGACAGAGAGAGAATTCATCCCCAACTATGTGCAGAAGCTTTCACTGGGGAGTCATTAAGGAAAATGGATAACCCAGCAAAAAATTTGATTTATTTTAAACTGAAATTCAAACTGAATTTCAATGGAATTTTAATAGAAACATTGCCAAACAAGAAATATTTAGTGATTTATGTACCTAGAAATTATTATTAAAATGTTTCACTAAGAATTGTGATTTGGAAAATTGGAATATATTTTAGCAATCTTTAGTTATCAGATACAAATGTTTAGTGGACATACAGGACAATTTGGGATGAAGATTGTTATTATGCACAGAGAGTAGTATATACAGAAATATTTTGAGTATTTTAATCATTATTATTATCAAAGAGTGTCAGAAGAGTCTACATATTACTGAGATTTTCCATTTGATATAATATGAGCACATTATAAAAATTCACATTGGCATTTAATCTTTCTCCAGGAATTTTGATCATTTGAGTCAATTTTATATGTGCTACTTTAATAAAGCAGTTGCTGTATTGGCATTTTAGTCAAATTTTCAATTATTAAAGGTTCCCTGATTTCAGGGCTTTTTGGTTTTTTTTTTTTACTTATAATGAGGTCTTTTGAACTAGAGTAGTTTTATATGATATGTTAATCAATTTCACACATAATATATGTGTGTACATATATATATGCATATATGTTACTAGAGACTTTTGCATTTAAAGTGTCAGAAGTTTAATTTTGAAAAGGGGATATTAACATTACAAAAGTATATAATGAAGTTTTTCATTATATTCTGCTTGGCTCAGTTATTTTAATTTTACATAAAAGGTCTTCAACAATTATATCAACACAATATAAGGCTATGAAATCTTCATACATAATATTCATTTTTTCTACCTGGAAAAGAAACATACCTAAAACCTTCACCAATATACATACTCCACCACTTCTTGGGCTTCAATATAGGAATGAGTGAAATGAATTCCCTTACAAATTAATAAGTCACACATATGAAACTTTATACATACATACGTATACATATACACATACACATACACATACATATATATATACACATATACTTATACATATACATATACATGTAATTCCAATGAGTTTAGAAATGATAGCAACAAAAGAGAGCAAAATATAAATCATTATGTGTAAACATTATTCAATATTTAGATCGGGATGTTAAAAAAAACCTCTTTACATGGTACAAAGCCATTCAGCATCTAAAACAAGCCTCAAACTTTTTCCACTTGCAACTCCTAATTTAGCACACTTCTTAGATTTACTTATGGATGCCTTCTCAGAATATTTTTTTTACTTCATTAAATGAAGTACATAAAATTACAAAGATAACAAATTATATTGAAATTCAATATGTAGATTACTACATATGCATATTTATAGATGCATGTCAATACAGCTATCTATATATAATATATCTATCTTTCTATAATATATATGTATATGTGTATATCTATGTATATGTGTGTATGGGTATACCCACTTACGAACCATGTTAAGAACCTCTGATCTAGAGCAGTTTTCCACTTTAATTATTTCAATTGATCAAAAGCTTTGTGTTTAAGTATGAACAAGACAAATGCACTGTGTCATAAGTAGAACGAGACTCCAATTTGTTCCTCCCTCCAAAGAGACAGACAGCTCATAGATTTTATTTGAACTGAGTGTGTGTGTGTGTGTGTATGTGTGTGCAGTGAAATAGAACTCAGCGAATAATAAGAACTTTTCTTTGTCAGACGTGTTAATTGAATGTGAGTGAATGCTACATGAGAATCTGGAGAAAGGTTGTGAAATCACCTTCTCTGGAGGGTTTAAAACAGGAAACAGGTACTTCTCAGGGGAGATTTAGAAATTGTTCTGTTGGGAGCGGAGTCAAGGTGGTGGCTTAGAAGCAGCAAAACTCCTCAGCTCTCCACATATCCACCTCAAATGCCTATAAAATATGACTCTAAAAAAATTTTAAAGCTCCAGAACTCACTAAATAACACACTAACAAAGCTCCTGCTAAAGGCACCCTGGCAGGCAGATGGGAAGGGGTTAATCACAGTGTGCTGAGACCCCAGAGAAGAACTGTGTGAATTAAGGTCTAGAGTCCTAGGGCCACCAGAAGAAGCTGTGGCTGGAGTGTGAATCACCAGCAGCTGTGGTGTTTTCCAGAATTACCAACACATAAGAAAGGTGGACTAAGTGAAAGGTCAGAGGAACTATAATTGGGAGAGAGGTTCAGGCTGACTGCCCCAGGGCTAGAAGTGGCTGAAATGGAGGCCCTTTAGCTGCCTCCAGATGGCTACTTCAGAAGCTCCCAGTCTACAGATTATGAGGTGGGGGGGGGGACAGGAGGGAAGTGATCATTCAGAGGCTAAGTGCTCTTGCCTTGAGCTGCCAGGATCAAGATTGTGGTCTTGCATGGTGGTCCTGAGGTGCATGACCAGTGAGGCAAAGCTGGTTAGGGCTGCAGAAATGGTGGCCTCCTGATAGCTCCAGCAGCTGTGAAAATCCCAGTGATTTGGGATAGAGCTCTCCCCTCTGAAAGCAGAGTTCTACTGAACCTAAAAGTCAAGTAACTGACTGGCAAAATGAGTACGCAAAGATAGCAAAGCAAACACAGCAATGTAACTTTAGATTCCTTTTGGGGGACCAAAAGGACCAAAGCATGGAATGGGAGGAAGACAACACAGTCAGAACTCTAACAACAAAAGCTTCCAAGAAAAATGCAGACTGGTTACAAGCCACAGAGCAGCTTAAGAAGGATTTTGAAAACAAAATAAGAGAAGTGGAGGAAATGGAACCAAATGACTTTATGAGAATTCAAGAGAGTTTTTAACAGATCCAAACAAATGGAAAAAATAGAAGGCAGTGTGAATTATCTCCTTGAAAAAAAAAACCACTTACTTGGAAAACAGATCCAGGAGACACAATTTAAAAATAATTGGACTACTTGAAATACATGTTCAAAAAAAAAAGAATTTAGAAAGCATCCTTCAAGACATTCTCAAGGAAAAACTGCCAAGATATTTTACAACTAGAGGGCAAAATAGAACTGTATGAGGTCTGAGTTTGAACTCAGGTCCTCCTGAATTCATGGCCAGGTCTCTGTTCATGGCACCATCTAGCTGCCTCTTATTCTTTAATTGTCATATTAAACTTCTATTTTTTAAAAATTTATTTCTTTATTTTTAGTTTTCAACATCTGTTTCAGTAGGATTTTGACTTTCAAATTCTTTTCCCAGCCTTTCACCCACTGTCCAGCCAAAAGTAGCAAGCCTAATGAATACCTTTCTCCCTAATCTGTTCTCCCTTGTATCCTCCATCATTCCCCCTAAATTTATAGGGGGACAAGATGGATATCTATATCCCAGTGCCTATATATCTTATTCCCTAGTTGCATGTGCATGTAAAAACATTTTTTAGCATTTCTCTTTAAAACTGTGAGTTCCAGATTTTTTCCTCTTCTTCCCTCCTCACCCATCCCCACTGGGAAGATAAGGAATTCAATATAGGTTGTACATGTGTAGTTACACAAAACATTTCCATTGCAGTTATACTGTGAAAGACTATATTTACCTCCATACTATCTCATGGCCCACTGATTTTATTTTCTACTTTGTCCCTGTCCCTTTTCAAAACTGTTTGCTTCTAACTACCCTCTCTCTCAATCTTCCCTCCCTTCTATCATGCCACCTCTTATCCCCTTTCCCCTACTTTCCTGCATGGTAAGACACCCAATTGAAAGTGTATGTTATTCCTTCCTTAAGCCAAATTCCATGAGAGTAAGGTTGACCCATTCCCTTTAACCTTTCTGCTCTTCCCCTCCTTTGTAACAATTTTATCCTGCCTCTTTTAAATGAAATATTTTACCCCATTCTATCTCCCCTTTTGTCCTTCCTCTCCTTATATTCCTCTCTCACCTTTGAATTTAATTTTCTAGTTATCATCCCTTCCTAATCAACTGATCCTGTGCACTCTATGAATACATGTACACACATATACACACACTCACATATGTATTTATAAACACTTATACCCTCCTATACATGCATACATAAATATGTATGTATGTATATATGTATATGTGTGTATACACATATATATTTCCTTCAACTCTCCTCCTACTGAGAAAAGTCTCATGAGTTACAATTAATGTTTTCCCATGAAGGAATGTAAATAGTTCAACTTTAATAAGTTCATTATGATTTATTTATCCTTCTCATGCTTCTCTTTCTTCTTATATCTGAAAGTCAAATTTTCTGTTTAGCTTTGATTTTTTCATCTAGAATGCTTAAAAATTCATTATTTCATTGAATGACCATATTTTCCCCTGAAACATTATATTCAGTTTTGTTGGATAAGTAATTCTTGTTTTTAATCCTAGCTCCTTTGACCTCAAGAATATCATATTCCAAGCCCTTTTATCCCTTAATGTAGAAGTTGTTAGATCTTGTGTTATCCTGATTGTGCTTTCACAATACTCACACTGTTTTTTTCCCAACTGCTTGGAGTGTTTTCTCCTTAAACTTGGAACTCTGGAATTTGGTTATAATATCTCTAGTTTTCTTTTTGGGTTCTTTTTAAAGAGGCAATCAGTGAATTCTTTCAATTTCTATTTTGCCTTCTGGTTCAAGAATAGCAGGGCAATTTTGCATGATAATTTCTTGAAAGATGGTTTCAAGGCTCTTTTTTTGATCAAGGATATCAGGTTTTCCAATAATTTTCAGATGATTTCTCCTGGATCTATTTCCAGGTCAGTGTTTTTTCCAATGAGATATTTTACATTGCTTTTTTTTTCATTTGTTTGGATCTGTTTTATAGTATCTTGATTTCTCATAAAGTCATTACCTTTCATTTCCTCCAAACTAATTTTGAAGGAAATATCTTCAGTGAGTCTTTGAAATTCCTTTTTCATCTGGCAAATTTGGCATTCTTTTCCTCATTGGTCTTTTGTGACTCTTTTGCCATTTGAGTTAGTCTGTTTTTAAGGTGTTATTTTCTTCAGTAATTTTGAGTCTCCTTTAGCAGGCTGTTGACTCATTTTTCATGATATTTTTTTTGCATTATTCTTGTTCCCAATTTTTCCCCCACTTCTCTTTTTTTTTGGCTTTTTGGAGGGCAATCAGGTTTAAGTGACTTGCCCAAGGTCACACAGTTAGTTTTTTTGTGTTAAGTGCCTGAGGCCAGATTTGAACTCAGCAACTCCTGACTGAAGGGCCGGTGCTCTATTCACTGTGCCACCTAGCCGCCCCTCCTCCACTTCTTTACTTAATTTTCAAAATCCTTCTTGAGCTCCTCCATTGCATATAACCAATTCACATTTTTCTTGAAAGCTTTTGATGCCAAAGTTCTGACTTCATTGTCTTTCTCCTGTTCCATGCTTTAATGCGTTTTATACCTCCAAAAGGATTCTATGGTCTGATTGTGCTTCCTCTGCTTGCTCATGTAAAGCCAAGTATGAGCAGCTTTCCCGAGGTCTGCTCTTATGAACTGCTTCAGGGTTCTGATTACATAATATAGTGAACTCTCTACTTTTTTTAGCAATAAAATAAGACAAAACATTCACAGAAATAAAAGTACAACATTCACAATGTTATTATGTAAAAACATATAATTAAATAGCCACATAGTTTTCATCAAAGTGGGCACATATTTGTAAACAATGTACAATCATTTAGTAATTCAATCATTCAGTATGTCTTTTATTCAGTCATACTTAAGGAGGATTGTTTTCTTAATGGACATAAAATAACAAAGATCAAAGTTCTCCACCCCTAGGTCACAGTATATCATAATCTTCTCAGTTATCATCATGCACCCAAGAAGAGATCTTTTCCTCTTGCCTCAAGGCTGGCTCTCAGCTTTTGTAGCCCCACCTCTTGCCAGAATCTACACAACTGTCACCTGGGTTCAAAAGCAGGCAGCTCCCAGTACCTTGTCCAGTTCTTAATCCAGTTCCTTTCCAGTTCTCATGCCATACTGAAGCTTATAGTGTCCAGTCCACCTCAAGTCCTCCACAGTTCCTGTTTCTGAGAAGATGAAGCTTAACAGAGCCACAATAGCATTTATGAACATTGCCAGCACCATCTCAATTCACTATCTGCCTGTGAAGTCAACAATGACCCACTAATAAGGTCCAAGAGGTCAACACACATTATGAACATGAAAATCAACAATGACCAACAGACAAGATCCAAAGGTCAACGCAAATCACCAGGAAATTCCCAGGACCTCCAAAACCCTCCTCCAGGACTTCTGTAAACAGACTACCAGAAATTCCTCTTTCAGGTCTTACAGTAAGGTCCCAGGACTTCTGAACAAAGTTTTATAAAGAAACATCAACACAAGCAGAACAAAGAGAATAGAGTGCCAGGATACCGCAAGTTTTCTCCTTCTCCACCACAAGAGCTCTTTTCTCAGTTCTGCTCTCTCCAGCCTGGTCCTCTCTTTATATATAGTCATTAGATCCTCCCCTTCTTGTTTCAGGAGTTCACAAGTTCTAGGTTTCACAAGGGTTGGGATTCACACATTCTGGATCTTAATACTTGTTATAATCATCAGCTGAAACAAGGTGTTAACTACTTCTTTGCTTGCCTTTACATCTAATCTTGCCAGCTAATTACTTGACTTTTGAGCTCTTTTCCATGGTAGAATTCTGCTTTCAGAGTGGAGAGCACAATGTTCCAAATTTCTGGGGTTTTCTCAGTTGTTGGAGCTATGAGAAGGGTGCCCTCTCTACAGCCCCTAGAAGCTCTGGCACACTGGCCACACACCCAGGACCACCACCCAAGACCAGGATTCAGATCCAAGCAAGTCAAAGCAAGAGCAATTACCTTCTGAATAGTCTCTTGGTCCCCCTGCAATCTGCATGCCTGGTCCTCTGCAAGCATCCAGGTGGCAGCATCTGCAGCTGCCTGGCTCCACTACTTCTTACCCTAAGGGCAGAGGCTGGACCATGCTCTTCTCCCAGTTTCAACAGTTTGCCTCTGAGCTTTTCCTTTCTCATTGGTGTTTATGGGTTGAAAATTCTGGAAGCCACCACAGCTGCTGGTGATTCACTCACCTGAAATCTGCTCAGGCTAGTTTGTGCTGCTTGTTTGAGCTATCCTGACCTGGAACCTCATGGCACGTGCAGGACTGTGAGCGGTTCCCAGAGCAGGTTCCTTTCCTGTCAACCTGCCAGAATACCTTTATCAGGAGATTCGTATCTTTCTGTCACTTTGTGGGTTTTGTATCTCTAAAATTTGTTTAAAGTCATTCTTTTAACAGGTATTGGAAGTGGTTGGAGTGGGATCTCACACCAAGTTAATGCTTTTACTCTGCCATCTTGGCTCTGTCAAAACTTCTCTATTTTTCCAAAGAAATCTGTGGAACTCAGATATTTCTTCAATGTTTCTTTGTCAACATATTGTTGGGTAACTTAATGTGGTTGTGATCATGTTGGTACTTTTGATTCAACTGTCTCACCTTTTTTAAAGACACCATCTAGTCTTAAACCAATTTAAGTTTTATTAGACAAATCTAATAAATTTCAGCTTTTACTCTTGATCAATGAAGTATTATTTGCCTTGTCTACCAGTATTTTTGTAGGTTTTTAATTTTCTTTTCATCGCTGCTGCTATTATTATAAGTGAACTTCAACAATATGAATCACCTGTATTATAGAGGTGCCTGATTTCCTGGTTGTTTTCATTATAAACTTGCAAAACCAGTTTTTCACTGAATTTACATCATGAGAAATTATTATTTATAAAGCAACTATGACAGACAAATGAAATATGTCTTATCTAAATAATGTGTCTCTCACAGAATCTGACCCAATACTCTGAAGAAACAATGTGATTAATAGGTGCTTAATGAACTCTTAAATAAGCAGTTATTGGGTCTAGACTTTGAGAACCATACTATTTATTACCCCTAATTTCATCCTCATCTCTGTGTATGTACACACACACACACACAAACACACACAAATACACACTTGCAAATGGTGACATTTAAATGGAAGGATATTTTACTTAGACATTATGTATCTGTTTCTTTTTTTAAAGGAAAAGAAAATGCATATTTACCTATATAGGTAGTAGACACAGAGAAAACTATTCTACGAAGATTTCCCAGAAATTCAACCTGAGTGTAATTTCAAATAAAGATTTATTTTACAAAAAATATTATCTCACAGCATGTTCCTTGACTTGACTTAAGGCTGAGCCATTTACTCTCTTTATAATTTCCATCTCCTTCTAATAATTCCCACATCAGTAGTAGACTAAATGTCTGTAAGAGTTCGTATGTAAAAGAAATATATTTTGAATTCTTTTTTTTAGCATTTTGTTTTTCTCCAATTACATTTAAAAATAATTTTAACATAAGTTTTTAAAACTTTAAGAGCCAAATTCTCTCCCTTCCTTTTCCCCAGCTCCCACTGAAAAAACAAGCAAATATAGGTTATACATGTATAGTCATGCAAAACGCATTTCCATATTAGTCACACTGTGAAAGAAAAAAGACCCCAAGCACTACAAAAAAAACAACCACCAAGTAAAAATAAGTATACTTCAGTGTGTATTCAAACACCATCAGTTTTTTATGTGGGGATGGTCCTTCTCAGGTATCTCAGATCATCATATTCCTTAGAATAGCTAAGTCATTCACGGCCTATCATCTTTTTATTTCCAGAATTTATTTATTTTTAGTTTTCAACATTCATTTCCATAAGATTTTGAGTTATGCATTTCCCCCTTTTCTCTCTCCTACCCCCACCCCAAGATTGCAGGCATACTGAATATCCCTTCCCCCAGTCTGCCCTCACTTATATGCCCCTGTACCCTACTTATCCCCTTCCCCATTAATGTTTTTGTAGAGCAAAATAGAACTCTATACCCTATTTCCTAGTTGCATGTAAAAACAAGTATTTTAACATTTGTTTTTTTAAAACATTGAGTTACAGGTTCTCTCCCCTACTCCCTCTTTACCAACCCCCACTGGGAAAACAAGTAATTCAATATAGATTATACATGTATAGTTAGTCAAATCAATTCCATTGTACTCCTATTGTGATAGATTAACTATATTTCACTCCATCCTATCCTGCTCCCCCATTTGTTCTCTTTTATCCTTTCATCTTATCTTTTTTCAAAAATGTTTTCTTCTGACTATCCTCTCCCCCAAGCTGGGTCCCTTCTACCACCCCCTCTGCTTCTCCCCTCCCCCGCTACTATCCTGTAGGGTAGGATACACAGTTGAGTGTGTATGTTATTCCCTCCTTAAGCCAAGTCCAAAGAGAGAAAGGTTGAATCATTCCCTTTCACTTCTTTTCCCTTCCATTGTAACAGTTTTCTCTTTTCTCTTTTGTGTGAGATAATTTAACATATTCTATCTCTCCCTTTCTCCTACTCCCAATATATTTCTCTCTCACTTCTTAATTTAATTTTTAGTTATCATCCCTTAATATTCAACTCACCCTGTGCCTTCTGTCTATGTATACATATATACACACGCACACATATACACCTTCCATTACATACATACACACATACATATTATATATATATATATATATATATATATTCATGAGTGTGTGTGTATATGTGTGTGTGTTTATGTGTGTGTACAGATAGAGATAGAGACAGAGACGGAGACAGAGATAGAGAGAGAGATAGAGATAGGGACAGAGACAGAGATAGAGGAACAGGTACAGGTACAGTTACAAGTACAGATACAGATACAAATACAGATACAGATATAGATATCAACTCTGGTCTTTTCAGCAAGATTTCTTGAAAGTCATCTATTTTATTGAATGTCCATATTTTCCCCTAAAGTATTATACTCAGTTTTGTTGGATAAATCATTTCTAAAATTTTAATCCTGGCTCCTTGGACGTCCAGAATACCACGTCCAAAGCCTTTTGATTCCTTAATGTAGAATTTCTGTTGCTAGATCTTTTGTTATCCTGATTGTTCTCCCACAATATTGTATTTGTTTCTTCCTGATTGCTTGTAATATTTTCTCATTGACCTGGTAATTCCGGTATTTGACTTTAATCTCCCTAGGAGTTTTCTTTTTCAGATCTTTTCCAAGATATTATCAGTGAATTATTTCCATTTCAATTTTGCCCTCTGGTTCTAGAATATCAGGGCAATTTTCTTGATAATTACTTGAAATATGATGTCTAGGCTCTTTTTTATCATGGCTTTCTGGTAGCGCAGTAATTTTTAAATTTTCTCTCCTGGATCTATTTTCCAGTTAAGTGATTTTTTTCAGTGAGATATTTTATATTACCTTAATTTTTTATTGTTATGGATCTCTTTTATCATATCTTGATTTCTCACAAAATCATTAGCTTCCTTTTTCTCCCATCTAGTTTTGAAGGAATTATTTTCTTTAGTGAGCTTTTGAAATTCCTTTTCAGTCTGGACAATTAGGCTATTTATAACATTTTTCTCCCCATTTTTTAGACCTCTCTTTGACATTTGAGTTAGTCTATTTTTAAGGTATTATTTTCTTCAGTATTTTTAGGGTCTCTTTTAGCAAGCTGTTGACTTGTTTTCATGATTTTCTTCTGTCACCCTCATGTTTCTTCTGAATTTTTCCTCTACTTCTCTTACTTGATTTTCAAAATTTTTCTTGTGCTCCACCATGTCCTGTGCCCAGTTCCTATTTTCCTTAAAGCCTTTTAATTTAAGAGCTTTGACTTTGTTATATTATTCTGGTTCTATGTTTGGATCTTCTTTGTCACCAAAGACCAGCCCTGTAGTTTGATTTCTCTTCCTCTGTTTGCTCATTTTCCCATCCAATTACCTGACCTTTGAGCTCTTTGCTGTGGTAGAATTCTGCTTCCAGAGTGGAGGATGATGTGTCCCAAATTTCTGGAGTTTTGTGCAGCTGTTGTCAGAGCTTCTTGTAGGCACCTGCCTCTGATCTGTGAGGTGACACCCTTTTCACAGCTGCCACAATCTCTTCCACACCAGCACTCCTCACCCCAGGACTGCTACCCAAGACTGACTCAGATCCAAGAGAATCCTACTTCAGTGCCAGAAAAGAGATTCCTGCAATTGTCCTCTGGTATGCTGCTTGGTCCCCCTACCATCTATGGTCCTGGAGCTCTAGAAGCAGCCACCACCACTGCTGCTGCCACCTCCACGACCCTGGGGCAGGGGCCAATACTGTAGTATTCTCTCACCTGTATCCAACAGTTTCCCCACTACCTTTTACTTTCTCTTTGGTATTTATGGGTGGAGAGGTCTGGAAACTGCCATAGTTGCCGGTGATTCTGTCCCATGAGGTCTGCTCTGGCTAGTCTTTGCCACTGCTCTGTGCCAGCATGGCCCATGTGTAGTTATTCTCTGCTCCTGGCTCAGTGTGATAGACCCTTCCTGTCTCTCTGCCATGCTGCCTTCAGTGGGATACTTGTTTCACTCTCTCATTTTGTGAGTTATATAGCTCTAAAATTTGTTTAGCGTCATTTTTATAGGTGTTGGAAGTAATTGGAGGATGAGTTGAAGTTTCTGCTTTTTCTTTGCCATCTTGGTGCTGCCCTTTCCACAGATGATCTTCTTATGATATTGCTCTTACTTTGTAAATAGAACATCACACTTCATATCAGAGTAGATAAGTCTTTCCAAGTTTTTTTGGAGAGTATCCTTTTTATACTTTCTTATACCACAATCACATACTAAAATTTGTTCAGCCCTTCCCCAATTGATGGGCAACCCCTCAATTTCCAATTCTTTCTCACCATAAAATAGCTGCAATAAATAAGTTTGTACATATATGTCTTTTTCTCTTTGTTTTCTATCTCTTTCAAGATACAAACCCAGTAGTGATATTGCTAAGTCAAAGGGTATGTATGGTATTGCAATCCTTTGGGCACAGTTGCATGTTACTCTAAAGAATGGTTAAATCAGTTTTTAACTCCACCAAGAGGCATTAATATCTTATGTTTCTCATATCTCTTTTGTAATTTTTCTTTTCAGTCTGTAATGGCAAGCAAAGAAGTAGTTAACACATTGTTTCATAGTTAATTAACACCTTATTTCAGTTCTTGCCCACGATTATATCAAATTTTTGTTGAGAAGCAGAACTTGTTAACCCCACAACTTGTGAACCCTAGAACTTTTGACTTCCTGTGGCTGAAACACAGGAAGGGGGGGAGCTAATGACCACATATAAAGAGAGGCCCAGGCTAGAGAGAGCAGAAATGAGCAGAATTGAGAACAGAATTTTTTGTGGCATAACTGAAAAGAGAGAACTGAGTAGAACTGAGAACTGAGCAGAACTGAGAAGAGAATTGAGAAGAACTAAGAAAAGCTGAGAAGAGAACTCTTGTGGTGGCAGAGTCAAGAAGAAGAAAACTTGTGGTATACCGGCAAGCTATGTTTGTCTGTTCTGTCTGTGTTGATGTTTGATTGTGATACTTTGTACAGAAGCCTTGGGATCTTACCAAAAGCCTTGAAAGAGGATTTTATGGTGGTCTGTTTAGAGATGTCCTGGAGGAGTGTTTTGGAAGTCCTGGGACTTTGCTTTGATGATTTTTGTTGATCTCTTGGACCTTGTTTGTGGGTATGTGTTGATTTCCATGTTGATGATTTGGGTTGAGTTCTCAGACCTTGTTGGTGGGTCTGTGTTTTCACAGGCAGATAGTGAATTAATGATGGTACCAGCCATGTGTATGAATATTATTGTGGCTCTGCTAAGCTCTGTCTTCCCAGAAACAGGAACTGTGAAGGACTTGAGGCAGACTGGATACTGAGAGCTTCAATATGAAACAGGAACTAGACAAGGAACTGAGCAAAGAGTTGGGAGCTGCCTGCCTGTGAACCCAGGTGACAGTTGGATAGATTCGGGCAGGAGCCAGAACCATTGAAGAGGAGCCATGGAATCTGAGAGCCAGTCTTGAGTCAAGATGAAAAGACCTCTTCTTGGATACTTAATGCAAACTGGGAAGATCATGATTTACTGTTGCCTAGGACTTGGAGGACTTTGTACTCTGTATCTTGCACCTCTTCAGGATAATTTAATTAAAGATGATTGGAAATTAATCTTCAATTAAGAAGAAAGAAGACTTTTTGTTTGCTTTTTTGGAGGGCAGTTGGGTTTAAGTGACTTGCCCAAGGTCACACAACTAGTTTTTGTGTTAAGTGCCTGAGGCCGGATTTGAACTTAGGTCCTCCTGACTCCAGGGCCGGTGCTCTGTTCACTGCACCACCTAGCCACCCAAAGAAGACTTTTTGACTGAGAGATTAAGACAGTGTGACCTAGCAGTGGAGAACTTTGACTTTCTTACTTTGTGTCCCTTAAGGAAGCTTGCTTCTTAAGGCTGTTTGAGTTAAGGTCTTACTAAATGATTGTACAATGTTTATAACTAGGTGAGCACTTTGGTGAAAACTATATGGCCACCTTAGTGATAATTCATTATGCTATAACATTGTGAAGGCTGTACTTTGATTTCTGTGAATGCTTTGACTTAGTTTCTTACTGAATAAATAGAGAGTTCACTACATTATGTAATCAGAACCTTAAAGCTGTTCTCAACAGCAGTCCTTTGGAAAGCTACTTGCACTTGTCTTTACACTGTCTTATTAGTTAGTCTAATAAATATGAGGTAGTACTTCATATTTGTTTTAATTTACATTTCTTAAATCAATAGTGATTTAAAGCATCTTATATAGCTACAGATAGCTTTCTTTACTTCATCTGAAAACTATTCATATATTTAGATCATTTATCAATTTGAAAATGGTTCTTACTTTTATAAATTTGACTCAGTTCTATACATATTTGAGAAATGAAGCCTTTATCAGAGAAACATGCTTCAATTTTTTTTCACAGTTCCAATTTCTCATTGTGTTTTCTTATATGAGAAAAATCTGTGTATTTCTCTATATCCTACAAACCTATATCTTTCCCTATATCCTATAAACCTACATGTTTCCCAAATCCTATATAGCTATCCCTCACTGTTTATTCTATTCTCTATCTTCTTTCACACTTTTGGTTTTTAAAAAGGTTTTGTTTCTGACTCACTCTTCCTCAAATCTGCTCTTCCTTCTACCATCACCCCATTTCTCTTATTCCCTTTCCCTCCTACTTTTCTGTAGGGTTAGATAGATTTCTATATTCAGTTGAACATTTTTGTTATTCCTCTTTGAGACAACTCTGGCAATAATAATATTCACTCATTTTCCCCTCCCTCATCTTCCTCCACTATAAAATCTTTTTCTTGCCTCTTTTATGTGAGATAATTTACCCCTTCTTACCCCTCTCTTTCCTTTTCTCTTAGCGCATTCCTCTAAAAATGCCATCACTTCATATTCAATGCTCTCCTGTACCTTATATAAATATGTAAGTATGTATATTTATATATAAAAATATAAATATACATATACATATATACACATATATACACACATATATACATATACATACATACACGTACACACCCATATATATGTGTTTGTGTGTGTTATGTATATTTGTATTTATACTCCTCCTAACTTCCCTAATAAAGAGAAAGGTTTTATGAGCTACAGGTATCATCTTCCCATATAGGAATAGAAACAATTTAAACTTATTAAGTCCGTTATGATTTCCCTTTCCTATTTACCTTTTCGTGCTTCTCTTGATTCTTGTATTTGAAAGTCAGATTTGCTAATCCTTTCTGTTTTTTTCATCAAGAATGATTGAAAGTCCTTTATCTCATTGAATGTCTATTTTTTCTCCTGAAGGATTATACTCAGTTTTCCTGGGCATAGGAATCTTGGTTGTAACCCTAGTTCCTTTGCCCTCCATAATATTATATTCTAAGCCCTCTGATCCTTTAATGTAGAAGCTGCTAAAACATGTGTTATCCTGATTGTGGTTCCATGATACTTTAATTGTTTCTTTCTAGCTGCTTGGCATCTTCTCTCCTTGACCTGGCAGCTGTGGAATTTGACTATAATATTCCTGGCAGTTTTCATTTTAGGATCTCCTTTAGGAGGTCATCTGTGCATTTTATCGATTTCTATTTTGCCCTCTAGTTCAATAATTTCAGGACTGTTTCCCTTAATCATTTCTTGCAAGGCGGTATCTAGGTTCTTTGTTCAGAAATTTAAGAATTCCCAGTGGTCATGTAGTTCAATAAATTCTTGAAAAAGTAACCTTTCTTAAAAGATCTCCAATGAAGGGGAACCTGCCATCTCATAAATGCAATGCACTCTAATTTTTGAAACCTATAATTAATAGGAAAGCTTTCTTTACAATAAATCTGTTTGTTCTCTCTTTGCAACCTCCCATCAATGCACATCAGTATGATTTCTAAGACCAAGCATCCTTCTTCTATATTACAGTTTTTTCAAATATTTCAACAAAATTCTCATGTCCTCTCAGAATTTTTTCTCTTCTAGGCAAATATTTCCAAGTTCATTCAACCAAGCCTTATGTGGCATGAACTTCCTGTCTTTCACAATCCTCACTGCCCTTTCCTTGACCTTGTCAGTTCCCTCCATAAAATATAATGCCAAGAAATGAACACAATAATCAGTGTTTTCAAATAAGAAATAATATTACCCAGTTCAGTCAAATTGAATTTACTCTATGTTAAAATAACATTTTTTCTTTATAAAACTGCTATTTATTTGATACTTTTTTATCCTTTACTTTTAAAGTTACATTTTTGAACCCAAGAGCGCAACTTTACATTTATCCTTAATAAATTTCATCTTATCATATTTGATCCAATGTTTAAAAACTTTGAGATAATTTGGAATCCTTTCATCCAGAGTATAATTTGTTTTTTCTCAACTTTGTGTCACATGCAAATTTGATAAACTTACCATCTATACCTTGATCAAACTTCTTGATACAAATGTTTAGTATGCTGGTGTGAGACACATAAATTCCTTCAAGCATTCTTATGAAGTATCCCCTAAAAATTAAAATTCAGTCAATAATGACATCTCCCTAGGCCTGACTTTTCAGTCAGTTCTAAATATTGCACCCCACTAACCTACACCTTTATACTTTTTTCACAAGAAGTGTCCAAAATTTTGAGGAAAATGCATTTTCAAAATCTAAGTAAATTTTATCTCCTTTGTTCATCTAATTTATTAGAATATTTACCCTGAAAAGGAAAATAAATCTGGTTAATCTGTCATGACCTATTGTTTATAAATCCCTAAAGGTTTTTCTCTGTTGTTGTTATTGTTTTTGATGGTTATTGCTTCTTTTTTTTAAAGATGTTCTTTAATGAAACCGTTTATAGTATAATCTAGAATTTACCCTGGTTATCTACCCCCTATGTTAAGATATTAAATGTCACTGTTTCCTGAGGATTATACATTTTACTTTAGGTAGTACAATTTAAGGAGAATTTTTAAAGCAGTATCTGCTTCTTTAAAGCCTATCCAACCTTACTATTCCTTGTTCTTCAGACTAAAGTCTCCAAATTCCTTCAACAAATCCCTGCTTATCCAAAATTCTAGATTCACTCTCTAGAACTTCCTAGTAGTTCAGAGTTGGAATACACCTTCCTCATAAGGCTTCTTGTCTCTATGCTTTCGCACTTCCAATTAAGTCAAAATTAAGTGGCTCAAATCACCACCTGGTTCTGCTACTTCTTATCTATTTCTCCTTAGGAAGTCACTGATGCTTTCTGATCATCATCTTCATTATCCACATGAGTAGACAACTGGACTGAAGTGTGATATCTTTCTGTGTCTCTCTCTAAAGAAGCAATTTTTCTCTACAGTTCTAGTGCAAGGGGGGACTACGTATTTGCCAAAATGTATTCTTTGCTAGAGAGTTAGAAGTTGATATGCCATGTATTCTTCTCTTCCTAAAAACCAAGCTGAAGCTAAATATGTAGTTTAGGATCACTGGGAGAAATATCCAAATTCCCTGCCTAGTTTCTGGATGCTACAAAAGGTTAGAGAATTTTGGTTACACAAGTCATCCTTAAAAATCAATGCATGTGTAACTTAGGCACTGTATGTATTATAAAATTGAAAACTATTTAGACACTCAAAGTAATACATGTCAAAAGAGTGAACAGATTACTCTCATTATCTCTCTTTTATGAATCTAAAATAAGAAAGACATGTAACATCAGAAAAGAATCACTTGCCCCAAATGACACAGGAAGTCAGTAGTAAATGTTGAACAAGAAGTTAAAATCTTTTGCTATTCATTTCTCCAGCTAATGACCAGAAAACACAATAATTCAGATCACATATAGAAGTGATTATCTTTGAAATGTCATATATTTGTGAACTATCCATTCTAGTTAAACAAATATTTAATTCAGTGTACTTTTTGGATAGTGCTTCCAAATCCATTCTTCAATGCAGTATTTTCCAAGGCACAAGTCGAGTTTTTTTTAAGTTAATATATATTTTTTTATTTGCCAGATCCTGGGTTATCCTGATAGTGCTTCCGCAGTATTCAAATGTTTTTTTTTT
>CM053599.1:159748448-159774265 GCA_028646575.1 Pseudocheirus occidentalis | reverse complement strand
TTGGGGCAGGAGCAAGATGGGGAGAAAATGTGTAATTCAAAAAATGTAATGAAAATGAATAATGTAAACAAGAAAACAAATAAAAACTAAATTAAAAAAAGAAATTAAATTAGACCAAGTGAATTCATATCTGTGGACCTTAATTTACTTACATTGGAAATAATGGCTCTGCATTGGATAAGCTTTCAAGGTCTTTTCACTTGTATGAGTCTACTGAAATTACTTTACCTACTACAAATTTAAAATAATAACTCACAGTTATATTGTACATTAAAGTTTGTGAAACATTCATTTAATTCAAAGCATATATGTATGTGTGTATATGCACATATGCGTATGCACATATATGATATGAATATGTGTGTATACGCACACATACTTATGAACATTTGCATATGCATTGTTTACCTGAAATTGTGGTCCAAGAGAGGCAGTCACTATTCAGGAGAAGAGAGCCCTTCAGTACTATTTTGGGAGTAGAAAGGTTTAAGATATATAGGACATGGTTTTTCTCTTGAGTGGTATGACATTTTGCAAAATTAGTGAGAAGATTGTCCAATAATTCTGTCAATCTGTGCTTTCTTTTCAAGACCCTTTGAAAGGTAACAATATTCGTTTCAACATTGTCTTATATTACTCTAAGCAGCTTGTCGTAGTGGAAAGAATGCTGGACTCAGTGTCAAGAGAGTGTTAGATTTAAATCTGGTGTTTAAGACTTAGTGCATAATTATGGAAGTCATTTAACTTACTCAGAACCTCAGAATTCTCTTTTGTAAGGTGATAATGAGAACATCTACAGAGCTTAACTCTCAATATTTACTTTAAGGATCAAAGCACATGAAGTAGTAAAAGTACTTTGTATACCTTAAGAAAGTACATAAATGCCACCTACTACCATTATCATCCTCACCACAATCATCATCATTATGATGATGATGGGGAAAGGAATAAATATTTATATAGTGATTGCCAGGAGCTGTGTTAAGTTCTTTTTAAAAAGATCTTTATTTTTTTTATTAATTGATTTGTTTATTTACTTATAGTATACAACATTTGGTTCCACAGTCCCTTCAGTTTCAAATTTTTTCCCCTCCCTCCAACCCCTCCCCTCAATGGCAGCATGCAATCAAGTATAAGATCTGCAAATACTTTCACATTGCACATTAGTCTGGTTGTATAAAAGGGTTGTAACTGATGGAATGAAAAACGCAAAAGAGGAAACAAAACCAAACATGGAAAAGAAAAAGTACGTATAGTTTCCTTCAGCCTCCATTTAAACTCTATTCTTTCTAGATCTTTGCTGAATGCAAACATCTTCCATCCAGAGGCTTGTAGAGTTGTCTTATAACCTTGGATTGCTGAGAAGGGCCTAGGTTATCAATATATGTTGTGTCTGTCATTGTGTACAAATTTCTTCTGATTCTGCTCTTCTCACTTAGCGTCAGTTTGTATAAGCCTCTCCATCTGCTTCTCATTTATTATAGCACAATAGTATTCCAGTACTATATGAATAGTATTCATATACCGTGACTTGTTTAGCCATTTCCCAATTGATGGGCATCCCCTTAATTTCCAATTTTTGCCACCACAAAGAGAGCTAGAATAAATATTTTTTGTATATATGAGTGTTCTTCTTTGGGATACAACCCAAGAAGTGGTATTACTGGCTGAAGGGGTATGCAATTACTTATTGCCCTTTGAACATAGCTCCAGCTTGCTCTCCAGAATGATTGAAACAGTTCACAACTCCACAAACAATTTTTCCACATCCTCTCCATAATTTATAATTTTCCTGTTTTGTCATCATAGCCCATCTGACTGGTGAGATGTGGTACTTCAAAGTTGTTTTGATTTTCATTTCTCAAATTGACAGTGATTTAGAGCATGTTTTCATATGCTTATAGATATCTTTAATTTCTGCCTCTGAAAATTGCCTTTTCATAGCCTTTGACCATTTATCAATTGGGAATTTACTTTATTCTTAAAGATTTAACTCAATTCCCTGTGTATTTTAGAAAAGAGTCCTTTATCAGAGACACTGACAGTAAAAATTCTTTTGCAATTTCCCACTTCCCTCTTAATCTTGGTTATATTGGCTTTGTTTGTGCAGAAACTTTTCAATTTGATGTAATCAGGATTATCCCTTTTACTTTTTATAATGCTCTCAGACTCTTGTTTGATCATAGTCTTTCCTTCTCCATAAATCAGACAGGTAAACTGTTCCTTGCTTCTCTAGTTTGCTTATAGTATCAGAATTTATACCTATATTGTGCACCCATTTAGAATGGATTTTGGTATATGGTGTTAAATAATGGTTTATATCCAGTTTCTGCCATACTATATTCCAGTTTTCCCAGAAGTTTTTGTCAAATAGTGAGTTCTTATCACAATAACTGCTGAGTCTTTTGTACTCAATCTATTCCATTGATCCAGTACTCTATTCCTCAGCCAGTACCAAGTAGTTTTGATGACTGCTGCTTTATAATACAGGTTAAAATCTGGCATGGCTAGGCCACCTTCCTTAGGATTTCTTTTCATTAATTGCCTTGCTATTCTGGACCTTTTGTTCTTCCAAATGAATTTTGTTACTATTTTTTCTTGTTCTACTAAGTAATTTTTTGGTAAGTTGATTGGTATGGCACTAAGTATGTAATTTAATTTAGGTAAAATTGTCATTTTTATGATATTAGCTCAATCCAGCCACAAGCACATAAGCAATTGATCTTTTTCCAATTAGTTAGATCTGATTTTATTTGTGTGAAAAGTGATTTGTAGTTGTATTCAAAAAGGTACTGGGATTGTTTTGGCAAGTAGATTCCCAAATATTTTATAATGTCTACAGTATCTTTAAATGTGGTTTCTCTTACTATAACTTGCTTTTGGACTTCGTTAGAAATATATAGGAATACTAATGATTTATGTGGATTTACTTTATATCCTGCAACTTTGTTAAATTTATTTATTTTCTCAAGAAGATTTTTTTACTTGATTCTCTAGGATTCTCCAAGAATATGATCATATCATCTGCAAAGAGTGATAGCTTAGTCTCTTGTTTCCATAATTGGATTCATTTGATTTCTTTTTCCTTCTCTAATTGCTTCTTCTAACATTTCTAGTACCAGATTGAACAAGAGGGGTGATAGTGGACATCCTTGTTTCAACCCAATCTTATTGGAAAAGCTTCTAGTTTGTCCCCATTATATATAATGCTTGCTGATGGCTTTAAATAGGAGCTACCTATTATTCTAAGGGAAACTTTATTTATTCCTATACTTTCTAGTGTTTTTAATAGGAATGGATGCTGTATTTTATCAAAAGCCTTTTCTGCATCTATTGAGATAATCATATGGTTTCTTCTAGTTTTATTGTTGATACGATCAATAATACTGATGGTTTTCCTAATATTGAACCACCCTTGCATTGCTGGAATAAATCCTACCTGATCAAAATGTATTATTCTTGTGATAAGTTGCTGTCTTCTTTTTGCTAATATTTTATTTCAAATTTTTGCATCTATATTCATGAGGGAGATTGGTTTATAATTTTCTTTCTCCATTTTGTCTTTTCCTGATTTAGGTATCAGTAGCATATTTGTGTCATAAAAAGAATTTGGTAGGACTCCTTCTTCATCAGTTTTCCCAAACAGTTTGTAGAGTATTGGGATCAATTGATCTTTTAATGTTTGATAAAATTCGGCAGTAAATCCACCTGCTCCTGTAGTTCACTAATGGCATGTTCAATTTCTTTTTCTAAGATAAGGTTATTTAATTAATTTGCTTCCTCTTTGTTCATCTCAGCAACTTATATTTTTGCAAATGTTCTTACACTTCACTAAGATTGTCAAACTTATGTGCATACAATTAGGCAAAATAATTCCTAGTTATTGATTTAATTTCCTCTTTATTGGAGGTAGAGTTACCCTTTTCATTTTTGACACACCAAATTTATTTTTCTTCTTTATTTTTTATCATATTGACTAAAATCTATCATTTTATTGTTTGTTTTTTCATAAAACTGATTTACTTTTATTTATTATTTCAATAATTTTCTTAATTTTCATTTTAATAATCTCTCTTTTGGCTTTCATTATTTCTAATTTGGTATTTAATTGGGGATTTTCAATTTGTTCTTTTTCTTGCTTTTTCATCTGCATGCCCAATTTATTGAACTCAATTTTCTCTAATTTATTCATATATTCATTCAGGGATATAAAACTTCCCCTAAGAACTGACTTTGCTGCATCCCACAAGTTTTGATAGGATGTCTCATTATTGTCATTCTCTTGAATGAAGTTACTGATTATTTCTATAATTTCTTGTTTTACCCACTTATTCTTTAGGTTTAAATAATTTAGTTTCCAATTAGTTTTTTTGTCTCTTTCCATGGCCTTTTATTGCATATGATTTTTTTTATTGCATCATGATCCGAGAAAGATGCATTTAATATTCCTGCCTTACTGCACTGAATCGTCAGGTTTTTATGCTCTAGTACATGGCCAGTTTTTGTTTATATGCCATGTACTGGTGAGAAGAAGGTATATATTCCTTTTTATACCCATTCAATTTTGTCCAGAGATCTATCATTGTCAAGCCTCTTTAACATACTATTTGCCTCCTTAACTTCTTTCTTGTTTATATTAAAGTCAGATTTATCAAGATCAGAGAGGGGGCGATTGAGGTCCCCCACTAGGATAGTTTTGCTATCTATTTCTTCCTCTAATTCCCTTGGCTTTGCCTCTAGGAATTTTGATTCTATACCGTGTGGTGCATTTATGTTAAGTAATTATATTGCTTCATTCTCAATGGTGCCTTTTTAGCAGGATATAGTTTCATTCCTTATCTCTTTTAATTAGATCTATTTTTCTTTTTGTTTTTTCTGAGATAAGGATTGCTATCCCTGCTTTTTTTTACTTTAGCTGATGCATAATATGTTCTTCTTCATCCTTTTACCTTTACCCTGTGTGTATATCCCCTTGTTTCAAGTGTGTTTCTTGTAGACATCATATTCTGGGATTGTGCTTTTTAATCCATTCTACTCTCTGCTTCTGTTTTATGGGAGAGTTCATCTAATTCACATTCACAATTATGATTGTTATCTGTGACTTTCCTTCATTCCTATTGCTTCCCCTGTTTATATTTTTGTATATTCCTTTTCCCTTCCCTCCTTAAGAGTTTTCCTTTTGACCACCACCTCCCTCGATACTCCCTCCTTGTGTCCTCAACTCTTTACCTACCCTTTCCTCTTACTACTCTTTCCCTCCCTTTTAACCACCCTCCACCTTCTCACACACATCCCCCGCCTTATCCTGTAGGCACAATAGATTTTTATTCTTAATGCAGTATGTTATTCCCTCCTTGAACTCAAATCAATGCTAGTTGCATGCTTTTTAATGATATTATCTAATGTAATTCTCACAACCATCCAGGGAGGAAGGTGCTGTTATTCTCTCCATGTCACAGTTGAGGAACCTGAGAGAAACAGAAGTTGAGTGACTTGCCTAAGGTCGCAGAGCTAATAAGCTTCGGCGACTGATTTGAATTCAGACCTTCCTGATTCCAAATCCAATGCTGTATGATAAGAACAAAGGCCATGTTTTATCATGTCATTATAAATCCTCGAGGGCTTAGCACAATGTTGTGCATGTCATTGATATAAGTTCGTTTTGTTTTACTTTTTGTGAGATTTTGGTATAAAATCCTTATAGTGGAATGATTTTTAAAAGTCAAGTGATTCCTTAAAGGTCCTGCTAGTTTTTTTTTAGAACACACTGGGTCTTCAAAACATCTTTTATTAGTAAGAATTGAGACATCCAGCATTGTCAACATATTACTCTTTATCTGTGCTATCGTGGATAGGTCAATGAAAACTAGGGACTCTGAATTCCTGAATGAGAGGTCATGAAAAAAAATGATGCATATATATACATGCATAATCACACACATACATATATGGATACATAAGTTTCTGTACCCTTGTTGAAGCCTGTCTCCCTATAAGTCACTATCATTTACTTTTTTCCTGTTAGCAAGGGCTTAGTTTAGGTAGTTCTCCAAATAATGATCCCAGGACAGAGAATACCAGGGACATCTTTTCCTAAAAGCTGTATTTATTAAGTCAAGTTGATAATATTTATTTGGCATCCTAGTATGCAAGTATTCAAGAACAAAATACCAATTTCTAACCATCAGTCTGGTAAAGTTCCCTGTGGTGTTGCCTCAGATTTCCTGCAAATGAAATAAATACGCATCTTCATCTTAGTAATTCTCCAGGATCTTCAAAAGCACCATTGTATAATTCTGCTCAACCATATTCACATTTTTTTCTAAAAGGTCTAGCTCAAACTCTGAATCATTATATCTGTGTAGTCATAAAGATTACAGCTGTATATTAAAAAGTCTCTCCAAACGTAAAATAATACCCAGCTCATAATTCACCTTCACTCATTTTGGTTGAAAGAAAGATATTACATTCAATTCATACCAGCAGATTCAATCTAAGAATCAGTAAATTCTCTTTCTTTCAACCCACTGCTGCCTTCTATACCTACTACAGATAGTGAACAATCCTTTTCATGAAATCCTAAAAAAAGTCCATGAAACTGCTTTTGTAGGGGAGAGTAAAAACAGCTGATTTGCTTTTAAATCTTTTTGAGAAAATTCCTGCTATAGTAGTTTGTTTATTTTTGAATGGTACACAACTTGAGTAGCCCTGTATAACTCCAAGGGTTCCCAATTTTTGCTTTGTCATAATTTCCCCTTCCTTTGATGGTCCATCAACTTCACTCTGTGAGATCTTTCACAGGAGTTAATACCTTAGTGGGAGTTTCCTAGTAAATTCACTTCAGATGTTCTCACATTGTTTCTTGCTTATCAAACCTCTGCTTGTTAATTTTGTATGATCTGACCTAATTGATTCCAGCTAGGATAAAAGAAAATGGTTCCCAACAATTTTTGAATGTGGTGGGTGTATACTAGGAGTGAAAGGAAATACTAGAAGGCATTGGGTACATTTTATTTTGTTTGTTTGTACATTTTATTCTAATATGTATAATTTATGGATTTTGTTTGTTTACTTATTTTGACATATTATTTTTTCCTGTCTTTATTCTTCTTAATCATCATTTATTCCCATTATTCTATACTACTCTTTGAAATAATCTATTCTATTAGAATAGTGTATAAATTATCAAAGAATGTGTATAAAGTAAATTTCCCTTATTATGTGCAATTACAAGGATAGGAAATTAAAAACCACGGGTTATTTTGCCTATTTTTCACTAATTTAACGTGTATTATTTCATATGGGAACTTTGACCTTTATGAGGTCAATTGTTATACAGTATGATATTTATTTGCACATGACTTGGTGTATAAGAGATGCTTAGTAAATTCTTGATGAATCAAAATAACAGCTAGTATGGATGTTGTATCAACAGGAAATCCATGTGGCTCCTAATCAAAAGAATTTATTTTGGTATTTAAAAAGTAATGTGAGGGGCAGCTAGGTGGTGCAGTGAATAGAGCACCGGCCCTGGAGTCAGGAGTACCTGAGTTCAAATCTGGTCTCAGACACTTAACACAAAAAACTAGCCGTGTGAGCTTGGGCAAGTCACTTAACCCCAACTGCCCTGCAAAAAGAAAAAAAAAACAAAAAAACAAAAGTAATGTGAAAGATTTACTTGCAAGATTCTTAATGTGTTCCATTAGATGGGATGATCAGAGTAGGAGGCAAGTTTATTTTTTAAGTGCAAACATATTTCCAAAAGTGAAGGTAGTGTTGAAAGCAAGTAGAAGATAATTTCATTTTGATTATTTTGAAGATGGGGAAGATGAGGAAATGAAAACAGCAGTGAGTAGAGATAACATTTTTTTTCCTTTGGGCATGGAGGAGAGAAGACCTCTTTGTTTTGTTCCTAAATAATTGCTAGAGGAGGGAGGCAGAGGCAAATGTTAGAAATGGGAATCAGAGACACAACCTAGGACTGAACTTAGTACAGTGATGGGCTTTTAATAAATCTTTGTTGAATTGAATTGGATTAGCCCTCAAGAATCAGATAGATGAGGTTATAAGTTGCTATTTATTGAGTAGTACTAGAGTAAATAGGAATGTGGAAAGGGAAAGAGGTTAGAAAAATAAGAAAAAAACACACATTGATACACACAAGATGGCATGCACATTGGTCTCTGAGCTTACCCTAAAGCCCCAGTTTACTTTCCTGACCATCTCTTCCCTTCATTAGAAACAAAGTTCTTCAGACTCTATTTAATGTTATTTCGCTGTACCATAGCCACTTGTCAACATGGGTTTTTCATTTTGACAAACGTCTACTATTATTCCATTATCATCAACAATCAGTTCTGATGCTATCTCTTACTTTAAGCTTTTTTTTTTCTTGATTCTCCAAGCTGGTAGAGCTCATTTTCTACTCTAATTATCTAGCATTTACTTCACTGTGTACATGTTGTTGAAATCTGTGTACTGGGATGTAAACTCCTTGAAGGCAGGAACTATTTTCCATTTTTCTTTATATCACTAGTACCTGGGAAAACGTCTTGAAATAGAATCATAAGAAACTAGATCAAGAGAAAAGACTTTTAAGGTCATGTACTACAAATCATTGCATCTTAGAGATAAGAAAGCTGAAGCCCAGAGATCTTAAGTGAATTAACCAGTGCTATCCAGGTGTAAATATCAGGATCCAAACAGGAATCAGTTTTCAGCGCCTTTTTCATGCTATTATGCCACCTTCAAAAGGTGATTAATAAATGCTCATTGAATTAAATAAAAATAAAAATAAAAATAGGTATCATTTCCCCATGCTTTTACATATTTTAATGTGCTTTAAATGTATTACCTTACTTGATGCTCATGATAGCCCTACGTGGCAGGGGTTATTATTGTCATCATTTTTACGGATGAAAGTGAAGTTAAGAGACATTAAATGACTTGTCCTAGGTCATATGGTTAGCAATTGTCTGAGGCAGGATCAAATTCATTTCTTCCAGATGCCAAGTTCTCCTAGTTGCATTTAATTGAACTGAATTTTAGTAGGTTACCTAGGAGAGTGTGTAACAACATAAGAGTCCTTTAAAACAGAGTTGTCAAACTTAGGGCCTCCAATGTACTGTGCCACCTATCTGCTCTAAATATATTTCTAGAATACATAGTAGTTGGTTGGTATTTTGGAGGAATGATTTGAATATTCATGGGTCTGGGAGGAAATATTTCTGGTGAAAAAAAATGAGTACATTTCCCCATTTACCATGGTTGAAGGAATAAGTAGATTTGATGCAATTCAGAATATCACTAGACTGCTGTGAATTAGGAAGGCACTGAACTACAGCAATAGGGATGTATAAGTATGGAAGCATTTTAAAGTTGAGGAAATTAACCTAAATTAGGTTAGATCAGCTGTTGGTAATACGGTCTCTTGGTGAAGCATATTTCAGTTCAACTTTTTTCCCTATCTTTTCAAGTCTACCTCAAATTCCAGGATTAAACTCTAGGAAGTTTTTCCTAATATCTTAGGTCATTTTTGTGTTTAAACTGTCTAGTTAACTGAGCATCTAATTTATTAAATAATGTTATGTTATCATTCACATGAATATATGCTACTGTCCTCTTTTCATCATGTATTCTACACCAGGCACACTGCCTTGCATATATAAGGCAATTTATAAATGCTCACTAAATAAATGAATTATTTCATGTTTTGTTCTTTATGTTTCTGTTTTTATGTCTTACATCACTACTGGACTAAAAACTTCACAGGGTTCTGATTCACAGACTCTTCTATAATAGGTTTTTCCCTTAGGAGGCAAGTTTGAAAGTCTAGTATTTCAGAACCAGGTTCAGAACAAGGGTCATATAGATATAATATGTGTATGTATGTATGTGTGTGTGCATCTGTGTGTGTGTATCTTTTTCTTAGGTGCCAGCTAGGTGGTACAATGACTAGAGAATGGGACTTGGAAGTCAGGAAGTTGTTGTTTCTTGTTTAGTCATTCCAGTCATGTCTGAATACATGTGACTCCTTTTGGGGCTTTCTTGGCAAAGACACAGCTGGGGGTTGCCATTTCCTTCTTCAGTCCATTCTACAGATGAGGAACTGAGGCAAATAGGGTTAAGTGACTTGCCCAGGGTCACCCAGCTACTAAGTGTCTGAGGCCAGAATTAAACTCATGAAGATAAGACTTCCTGATTGCAAGTCTAGTGCTCTAGCCACTAAGTTTAAAACTGTGCTCAGAGACATTAACTAAGTGAAACTGGGCAAGTCATATAACTCCCTGTGTCTCTTTC
Organism: Pseudocheirus occidentalis; assembly: GCA_028646575.1. Taxonomy (NCBI): domain Eukaryota; kingdom Metazoa; phylum Chordata; class Mammalia; order Diprotodontia; family Pseudocheiridae; genus Pseudocheirus; species Pseudocheirus occidentalis. The sequence goes on along the minus strand of CM053599.1, from coordinate 159,763,966 downwards.
ATCACCTGTAAAATTAAGATAATATTATCCACCTCACAGGGTTGTTGTGAAGTTAACATATACAAAGTGCTTTGAAAACCTTAAAATGCCATGTAACTTTTTTTCTGATGTAAATTCTAACTTTTTTATGCAATGAGTGTTTCTAGTGGTACTCAAGGCATTTAACTTATTTGAAGAGACAGCGAGGGAGAGAGAAAGGGAGAGAGAAAGGGAGAGGGAGAGGAAAAGGGAGAGGGAGAGAAAGAAGAAAAGGGAGAGGGAGAGGGAGAGGGAGAGAGAGACAGAGACAGACAGAGACAGAGAGACAGAGAGAGCACTTTTAAAATTTAAAGCAGTGTGTTAATGCTGCAAGCCAACATGGCCTTGTAGACAAAGAATTGGACTTTAAATCAACAAAACCTGGATTCGTTTCCCACCTCTGACACATATTGTGTGACCTTGGACAAATGACTTGACCAATCAGTGCTCTAGGCAACAGAGAATATGCCTATTTGCTTTGGTAGTGAGAGTTTTCTTAGATGAAAGTTCCCTATACCAATGAGATGACTAGATGGCACAGTAGATTGAATTCAAGGCCTAAAATTAGTAAAACCTGTGTTCCAGTATGGGCCTCAGACCACTTACTAGCTGTGTGGTCATAGGGAAGTCACTGTTAAGTCACTGTCTATCTCAGTTCCTTCAACTGTACAACTGTACAAGGGGAATAAAAATTCATCTACCTCCTATGTAGGCTAAAATGCAATAACTAGGGTAAAGGGAGAGGGAATAAACATGTAGAGCAATGGTTCTCAACCTTCCTAATGCTGCCACCCTTTAATACAGTTTCTCATATTGTGGTGACCCCCAATCGCAAAATTATTTTCATTGCTACTTCATAACTGTAATTTTGCTATTCTTATCAATCATAATGTAAATATCTGATAAACAGGATGTATTTTCATTGTTACAAATTGAACATAACCCACAGGTTGAGAACTGCTGATATAGAGTGTCAGGCAGTATGCTAATATTTCACAAATATCCCATTTTATCTCCATCAAAAACTTTGTAAGGTAGGTGCTTATATTACTGTTATTTTACAGCTGAGGAAACTGAGAGAAACATAGGATAAGTAACTTGGTCAAGGTCATACAGCTAATAAATGTTTGAGACCAGTGTTGCACTGAAGTCTTCCTGAGTCCAGGCCAAGAGCTCTATCCACTATACCACCTGCTGCTTAGATAAAATATTTGGGATAATATTTTTAAACCATTTTGCAAAACTTAAAGCACTATATAGGTGGTAGCTGTTATTATAGTTATTAGTTTTATAATTTTATCATTGTCATCATCATTATTATATCATAAGCAGTTATAGAATGCTGGCCTTAGGAGCATATGCATTTAGGAGTAGCAGCTTGACTCAGATCAGCTGCGAATTGCATTGCCTTTTAAGCTAGGAGATTTCAGCTCAACTATCCCTATTCCTGCTTTAAGGCAGCTAGTATCTTCATGACCATCACTGAAGAACACAAGTAGTTCATGCCAAGAAGGCAAGATTTTGCTATTGATTGAGTCATGCCAAGAAGATAATCTTGGGTAAAAGCAGGGAGTCAAGGGCTGAGTTTTTATAACAATTCGGCTTCAGGAATTTTTCCTAAGGACCTAGAGTCAAAGAACTAGGGTTGATCAAACTAACTAGCAAACAAGGTACCATAATTAAATTATTAAATGTCAAGTATGCTTGGTCCCATGCTAGATCCCTTGAGCTATTCTGAAGCACAGGAGCCCTCCCCAACAATTTTAATGATCATAATGCCAATGATGAGGCCCAAGAGTGTCTCCATTATGCTGATTTTTATAGCTCTCCTGACTTGCCAGTCAATATATACTCCCACTCAAACTGAATTGCTGCTAGTCTAATTATAGCATGTCACCAAGCACTATCTTCTGTAGCAGAGGTCAGTTAACTGGAACAATGCTTGGTAACTCCTGACTGTGCCTCATTATATCCCAGAAATACTTTATCTTCTCACCTTTTGTGCATCATCCCATTCAAAACCCTTACATGATTTTGTACTAACATGAATTCTTTCAATGTGACTACATCAGGAAGCTTTCCTTGTGCAGATCCTGAATTCAAAACCCAAGAATTGATGGTACTTTGTAACTTCCTGAATGGCGACTTTGACTGGCTCTGGCAAACATTGTGATTTAGAAACAATGATGGAGTTTTCCCTTAGAATTAGCAATTAATGACATGTCTAGAAGTCCTATGCCTCTAGAAAATAGTCTCAAAACTCTAAAGATCAGAAGCTAAGATGAAACTTAGAACCTCTACACTTTTGGACCATATAGCAATCAAGAAAATGTTACATCAGAAAAAGCAAAGTCCATCCAAATAGTTTGTGGTTGTTATTCAGTCATTTCAATCATATCTGACCGGGGCGGCTAGGTGGCGCCTTGAATAGAGCACCGGCCCTGGAGTCAGGAGTACCTGAGTTCAAATCCGGCCTCAGACACTTAACACAAAAACTAGCCATGTGACCTTGGGCAAGTCGCTTAACCCCAACTGCCCTCCAAAAAAGCAAAAAAAAATTATATCTGACCCTTCCTGATCACATTTAGGGGGTTTTCCTGGCAGAGATAATGGTATGGTTTGCTATTTCCTTCTCTAAGTGATTTTACAGATGAGGCAATGGAGGCAAACAGGGTTCACACACCTAATAAGTGTTTGAGGCCAGATTTGGACTCAGGAAGATGAGTATCCTGAATTCAGGTCTCACATTCTATCCACTTTGCCACCTAATTGTCTTTCATTTAAAATACACTCATGGCTAGTTCAATTCATAGGGCTTCTGTGCAATCTGTAAGTGACATGAAGAGTTTTTGTGTAAAGGAACTTGGAGCAATTAACATCCTTTTCTTTTGTAAATTTATGCTCTATCTAGTACAAATGACAAAGATGGATATTGACAATAATGATATGGCCAGCAATATGAAGTAAATTTTACCTTACCATATGGAAAGTAGATGGTATCAACTGCAGTGGTAGAAATAATTAGGTATTCGTCTTTAACCAGCATGACGGAATCTACTAAAATATAAGATTTCCTGACATTAATATCTAGTTCTGAGAAAAATTAGATTTTCCTCTCATTTCTATCTATCAAAATGTACAATACATGGATAGAAATTGACCAGAAAATTTGACTGGGTTTCAAAGAACTGTGCTGTAGTGTCAATCTTGTTAATAGTTTGCCTTCAGACCTCAGGCAAGTAATTCTATCTAAGCCTCAGTTTTCTCACTTACAAAATGAAGTTATACTAAATTTTCTAAGATCCTTTCCTGTACTGACATTCTATAGAACAATGATATGCTGTCATCTAGATTTCATGATAGAAGCCTCAGAAATCAACAGATTTGATTTATATTAAATCACACAATATTTATGATGCTTCACTCACTTGTTCCTATCATCTGGCACAGAAGGCCTTGCATCATGAAGTATTCTCACTTATGTCATTTAAAAATCTAATTTAAACATCTATAGATAGTCAAGTATTCAATGTTATTAATACAAAATATCAGATCTTTAGCCCAGTAAAGGTTTTTTTTTTAATACATTCTTCTTTTTTATGGCAAGAAGATGGGGTGGGGGGAATGTCAAAACTAGACTCTTATGTGTTTTCTTCTTCTGATTTAAGGTTGTCCTTTGTAAAACAACCTTGTGAGTTTAGTGCAAATTCATCCCTTTTTGGCAACTTAGTCTTAGCTGCCTGAGACACTAAGAAATACAGTTTCTAGCCCTGGGGAGAGCTATATAATACATCATCCTTACCCTCCTGATTTCATACTTAAGTATATAAAAATATGACAATGAGGGTGCCCGTCAGAATACAGAAAAGCAGAATTCAGACTACACAGATTATTTCAAAGCTTTCAATAAGCATATGAAAAAGTGCTCTAAATTACTTTTGATTAAAGAAATGCAAATTAAAACAACTGAAATACCAACTCACACAAATCAGATTGGCTAATATGAAAGAAAAGGAAAATGCTAAATGTTGGAGAGGCCATGGGAAAATTGAGACATTATTTCAGGATTGGTGGAGTAGAGAACTGACCCAACCTTTCTGTAAAGCAATTTGGAGCTATGCACAAAAGACCCCTTGACCCAGCAATGCAGTTACTAAGTCTATATTCTCAAAATATCATAAAAAAAGGAAAAGGACCTACATGCACATTTTTAGCAGCACTATTCATGATGATGAGTGGGATACACATGATGACTTCTCAAAGATTTAATAATAGATTGTCTGGACCCCAGACTTAAGTTTCTGTTAACTAGATGTATGAAAGAGGTGAAAATTCTTGTGAAAACTTTTCATGTAGTATTCTAAAAATCTAGGCAGATTTGTACCAAAGACTTAGTAGGTTGGGCTAGTAGTAACCATCCATTACTTCCCTGGTCATAAGCTGAAGTTTTTGCTAAGCTAAACTAATGTGTAGGAGGAGAAAGTACAGACTCTTCATATATAACTACTGGCCCAGATGTCCCAGGCTTGTTTCCACTGACCACCATCTGATCTGTAAAAATATAAAATTGGAAATCCTGTTACAAAACTCCAGATAGATCACCATGTCCTAAAATCTCTAATTTCATAAAATATCTTCTGCTTTCATATCTATTTTGACATTGCTGAAATTGCCGACATGGTTAAGATTGTGAAACTATGTTCCTGACTAATGCAAGTGAAGGACAGGATTGGGGCCAGGGGGAGGAGGTGGTTTTTGGGGTATATAACCAAGCTTTACATTCTGTTATTCAGGTCTTTCTCACCACACTGCTTCTAGTAATGATGACTCTCCCCTTCCTGTGGGAGGTAATAAAAAGCTTTTTATTTCTCTGAAGAAACTTCTGAGTTATTGAATTTATTATGAGCAAGGGTCTTTGTCCCACACAATTATAAAAATTGGAAACTGAGGGGATGCCCATCAATTGGGGAAGACCCGAACAAGTTGTGTCTGAGATATGAACATAATGGAGTCCTATTGTGCAATGATAAATGATGAACTGGAACATTTCAGACAAACCTGGAAAAACTTGTACAAACTGGTGCAAAGTGAAATGAAAGGAAGAACCAGGAAAATACTGTACACAGTATCAGCAACATAGTGTGATGGTCAACTATGAATAACTCACTTTATCTTAGCAATACAGTGATCCAAGAAAAATACAAAGGACTTACAAAGGAAAACAGTATCCACAGCCAGATAAAGAACTGATGGACTCAATGCAAATTGAAGCACATTTTTTCACTTTATTCTTCCTTCTGTTTTTATTCCTCTTGATTTGTTTCTTCTTATACAACTGTGATGAACATGGAAATATGTTTTACATAGTAACATATATAGATAAACATACATACACATATACATGCATGTACACACATATATGTATATGTATGTCTATAACTATGTGCTGTTTTCAGGAGAGGGGAGAAAGAAAAATTTGAAACTCAAATCTTGTGAGAATAAATGCAAAAACATTTCTTGATATGTAATTGTTGGAAAAAATTTAATACTAAAGAAAAATACCATTTAAAGAAAGACAAATCTGACCAGAAATCTTCAAAATTCCTAAAGCACTGAGACCACATTTTCTTGAAATTTTCCCGTGCAAAGGAAGTGAACATTGCCTCTGTGTCATTTTTGCCCAATTTCGAGTAAATAATATTATTCAGGTTTTATTATTTTTTTCTACAAGCTTTATTTCAGAAAAGGAGAAAATACAATAATTCTTATTGTACAAAATTAAGTCAATGTATTACTTCTTTCTGTGATTTGCACTTGAAATCTTTCTTATTATCTTGAAATAAAGGAAATTGTCCTCTGTTCCAAAAAATAAAAATAGAAATATTTTTTTAAAATGAAAAAAGATGAGCAATGTGTCTATAAGCATGTAAAAATAACTATTGTAGAAGTTTTATAAAGGATGGATTGAAAAGCAAAGATGGGAAGAAGAGAATATCTGTTTGAAATTAATGTGATAGTCCTTGAAAAATTCTAACAGATATCTATATCAGGATGGGAAAGGACAAAGGGAAACAATGAAAGGTGTGTTGTGGAGGAGAAAACGAATAGAATTGGTAAGATTTTAGATATAATGGAAGGTACATAAGACCATGTAATTGACAGAAATGGTTGTCAAAAGATAAATCATGTGTGAGAGGAAAGCTAATAAGAGTAATTTGAATCATTTTCAATTGGCAGTACTGATGCTACCTGTAAATAGAAATGATCTTGGATCTCAGAAATGAGATTAGACCTAGAGATGAAAATTTGTGAGTCATGTGTGATTATACACATATTATGTATGTATGTATACATGCATTCATGCATGTATTTGTCTATATGTTTATTGTATGTAACTAGTTTTTAAATTTGGGAATAAATAGGGATAAGAGAGTAAAATCAAGGATTTTTCTTAAAGGAGCATTCATATTAAGGTTTAAAAAAAGAATCAGTCTATGAAGGAGACAGATGTTAGGTAACTACTTCTTTTAGAATTGTCACCTGCTTTAAGATATTAGACAGTTCAGTTTTGATGAAAGAAGAGGAAAAAAAGTTAAAAGATGCTGTGAGGGATGTTATATTCTAGATAATATAGACATATAGTTTAGCAACAATGAGGATCTAGCTGAAATTGTGTACTGTAATTCTGAAGTGAATAAAATTACCACAAATTTTGATCCCTACCCTGGCTTCAGCATAAAATTACCATGGTCCCAATCATCTTATATTAAATAAACTTTATACATCATTTAGTGAAACAATAGTCACCTTTGCCCCATGATTTCACCTTCCAACAATATCTTCAAGGTAAGCATTTTTATTTATACTCTAATTTGACTTGCAGTTTTATGGCTCATAAAACTTCCCTTTTTATTCCTTCTAACACATTATCTTGATCTTAATAGTATTGCTCCTATCTCATTCTTATCATTAGTTTTCACTCACCCATTCCAAAATTGATCCCTTACATACTCCTTACTTTTCATTCTGAACATTCATCCCTCGACCCCACCTTCAGGTCTTCTACTTAACTCTTAAGTATGTCGACCATGTATCCTCAATGCAAAAATACATTTAGCATGACAAAAAATAATCAAAAGTTAAAAGTTTGTTTTCTTTGTATGAATTGCTAATATACTAGAAATTTCAGGATATTGAGTCACCTAAGTATAATGTATTAGCACATTTTTGAGGTTTAAAATGTTGAGGTTTAGGGGTGCTCAGGACCTCAAAATACAGATACTTCAGGACCCACACAAATGAAATCAACCTAAACCTTCTTTCAGTCAAAGGAACACAAAGTTTATTAAAAATTTGCCAGATTGGGAAGACTCTTAAGGAGTTTAAGCATTTGTGACTTTTCCTCTAAGAATGTGGATACTATACCACTTGGTGCATATATGTTAAATAATGATATTGCTTCATTCTAGATGGTGCCTTTTAGCAGGATATAGTTTCTTTCCTTATCTCTTTTAATTAGATCTATTTTTGATTTTGCTTTATCTGAGATGAGGATTTCTACCCCTATTGATAAGCAAGCCAGATTGAATATAAGCTAGATTGAATCTGAGCACCTTAATGGAGGTAAAATGGATCTTATATACAGAAAGACTGAGGGAGGGATCTAGGGGTGGTCTAGCAGCCTGGGATGACTAGAGGAGGACTTTAGGGAGGGTCTTAAGGAGGAGTATAAGTAGGATCTTGATAGGACTGGGGTGACTAGAGTTCAGATTCCAGGAACCAAGACAATGTGATTTGATATGATCAAAGGGGAAGCAGCCAGAGAAAATCCAGAGGTGATAGCCAGTGTAATGCTATGCTAGATTAAGCACAACAAAAAAGCCATATCAAGTGGAAAATTTCAAGAATTCCAGATGGGGAATTTTCCAGGACCTATGGGAAAATGGGATTCAAATTATTTTGGGGTAAAGGGAAAAGCATTAAAACAAAAAAGAAAAAATGAGCATAACAAATCAATATATCAAAAATGGTATTATATGTTTTATTCCTATAATTCCAAGCATGAGTAGCTTTCCAGAGGGCTGCTGTTGTGAACTTCAAGGTTCTTATTATATAGTATAGTGAATTCTCTATTCAGTTGTAAATTAAAGCAAAACATTTGCAGAAATCAAAGTACAGTATTCACAATGTTATGACATAGCAACTTATCACTAAAGAGGGCACATAGTTTTCACCAAAGTGGCACCATATTTTTAAACAAAGTACAATCATTTAATGAGTCAGTCATTTAGTAACTAAATCATTTAGTAAGTCCTTATGCAATCATCCTTAACAAGGCTTGTCTCCTTAATGGGCAGAAAGTACAAAAGTCAAAGTTCTCCACCCTAGGTCACAGTAAATCATAATCTAATCAGTCAGCATCAGAGATCTTTTTATCTTTATTTGAGGCTGGCTCTCAGCTTGTGTTGTTCCTCTTCCATGGTCCCAGCTCTTGCCTAAATCTACACAACTGTCACAAAGACAAGCAGCTACTGGTTTCTTGTTCAGCCACTTGTCCAGTTATTTGTCCAGTTTCCATTCCATATTGAAGCTCACAGTGTCCAGTCCACCTCAAGTCCTTCACACTTTCTGTTCCTGGAAGGGGAAAGGTTAACCAAGCCACAATAACATTCATATATGTTGCCAGCACCATCACCAATTCCACTATCTGCCTATGAAATAAACACAGACCCACCAACAAGGTCTGAGAACTTAATACAAATGATCAGCATAGAAATCAATACAGACTGGTAATGTCCAAGAGGTGAATACAAATCACCAGTTAAGTCCCAGGAACCCCAAAACCCTCCTCCAGGTCTTCTGTAGAGAGACAACAAGAAAATCCTCTTTCAGGGCTTCCAGTAAGATCCCAGGGCTTCTGTACAAAGTAACACAATCAAACATCAACAGCGACACAACAGACAAACATAGACTGCCAAGATACCACACATTTTCACCTTCTCCACCACAAGATCTACCTTCCCAGTTCTGCTCTTTCCAGACTGGACATATCCTTATATATGGTCATTAGATCCTCCCCTTCCTGTTGCAGGAGTTCACAAGTTCCAGGGTTCACAACTTCTGGAATTCACAAGTCCTAGATCTTAACACTTGATACAACCACGAACTGAAATAAGGTGTTAATTCAATAGCTGAATGAAGGTGTTAACTATTTCTTTGCTTGCCATTAGAGTTGTTGTACACCCTTGGACTCTGCCATTTGCAAAGAAAAAAGAAGGATGAGTAGTGTCATAACTCTTATTTTAATCCCACTTTATTGTTTAGACCTCCAACATTCAGTTTACATTGTTTGATGGTGGTGGTGATTCTTTCATTAGTATTTTTGCCCTTATTGTTCTTGAATAATGAAATAGGAAGAACTATTTCTTCCTACTTCATCTTACATCAATTGATGTAAGTCTTTCAATGTTTCTTTGTATTCCTCATTACACAGCATAGTAATATCCCATTATATTCATGTGCCACAATTTGTTCAGCCATTCCACAACTGATGGATATTGACTTTGTTCCTAGTTCTTGGTTATTATGAAAATTATTGCTCTAAATATTTCAGTGTGTATAGAGCCTATATTTTTGTCAGTGAACGTTTTAAAGTATATACCCAGCAGTAGAATCTCTGGATCAAAGAATATGGTCATTTAGTCACTTTGTTTGAAGAGTTTCAGTTGTTTCCATATGGCTGGACCAACACACAACTCTACCAAAAAGGCATTAGTGTTAGTTAGAACTTTTGAGAAATTATTGGATAAAAATTAGGAGGCTCTGGAACATTTTAGGACTTTTTGAAATCAGTACAACGTCAACTACAAGTAGGGCCACGTAGGGGATTTAGTCATCTATACAGCATGCCTCTTACCTTTGGTGAGTTCCTAGTAACCTCCTTTTCACTACACTTAGTAACAATGTCAAAACATCAATAAAAATATTTTTATAATACAATGTCATCAAAGTTATCCCTGTCACTATCTACTTCAATTAATCTTGTATGAATGCAGGAAACCTTGTCTTTTATATTGAAGCTGACATTTTGTTCCATTTTACTTTCCTAGCATCTCTCAAACATGCCCCTTTCTCTCTTCTCATACTTTACAGGCCTTTATCATCTTACGCTTGAATTAACTCAGTAGCTTGCTAGTGGATCTGCCTGCCTCAAATCTCCCCACCCTCCAGTCCATCTTCAATTTAGCCATCAAAGTAATCTTCCTAAAGCATAAATCTAACTATATTGTCCCTCTCACATTCTAAAATCTAGTGGCTCCCTATCACCTCCAATATCAAATAGAAAATCGTGTTTGGTATTTTAAGCATTTTTATAACCTGACCACCTCATTCTTTTGTATTCATCTTATGTGTTATTCTTACCTGCTTAATCTGTGGTTTAATGATACTGACCTTCTTACTGCTCCTCACACAAGATACTTCATTTCGCAATTCTGTGCATTTTGACTGGCTATTTTTCAACTAAAATCCTGCCTCCTACATAGTTTTCCAAGATGCCTTTTAATGATAGTGCATTTTCCGTTGGTTATTTCATTTATATTATGTTTCTACTTCATCACATCCATATTGCTGCCCCATTAGACTGTGATCTGTTTGAAAGCAAGGAATGACTCTTAACCTTTTTTATCCCCTTTGCTTAGCATAGTGCCTAGTACCTCAGTAATGAGGGTGTGAACTAGTGAGCTGGCAGTGTCAGAGGAGAGAAGGGGGAATATATGAGGATGTTATAAAGGTATAAATTACAAGATATGGCCATACAGTGGATGTAATGACACACAGAGAGACAGAGAGAGAGAGAGAGAGAGAGAGAGAGAGAGAGAGAGAGAGAGAGAGAGAGAGAGAGAGAGAGAGAGGAAGGGAGGGAGAGACCTATTTATTTCCTTCAAGGAGCTTGCATTTTACTCAGAGAATGCAACATGTATACAGCTCAACAAAAGCAAGGTCATTTGAATAGGATGAGAATATTAACAAGATATATCATAGTGTAGTTGTTAGGGAGCTGGTCTTGGAGTAAGGAATACTGAGGTTCTAGTCTTGCTACGATATATGCTGGCTGTGAAACTGTAGTCCATTCATATAATCCCTTGCAGCTCTCTAGTACTAGAAGTTGAAGAGAAGGTGCTGGTCTATGTTAGTAGAGAAAATTCCTCCCTGGCTATCTAGGTAGCCCAATAAATAGAACGATGGGTCTAGAATCAGGAAGCAGTAAATTAAAATCCATCTCTAACACTAGTTGATTCTGGTCAAGTCACTTCACTTCTGTTTGCCTCACTTTCTTTAACTGTAAAATGGAATCTACCTCCAGGAGTTGTTGTGAGGATCAAATTATTACCAAATGAGATAGTAATTATAAGAAGTTTAGCACACTGCCAAGCAATAGTGTTATATAAAAGTTAGCTGCTATTATTATGAATTATTAATTATGAAATCCCATGTCCAAACATATAACAACTGAGGGAATCAATAACAGTAACTATTTATAGAGTATATTTAGGTTTTTAAAGCACTTTACAAATTGTCTTATTTTATTTTCACAACAACCTTAGGAGATAGGTTTTATTATTATCTTCATTATACACATGAGGGAATTGAGACAAATAGATCTTAATTGATTTGTTCAGGTCCCATTCAGTGTCTTGGGCTATAGTAGTACTCAGGCCTTCCTGATTCCAAATTTAGTATTCTATCTACTGTGGCTACCTCTATTAAGGATAAATCAAAGCTGTGTCACCTCTGTTTTGAGCCTTGAAAGAAGATAGTGAATTTGAGAGGCAGAAATGAGAGAGAAGTGCATTGGCATGTAGAAAGTGCTTTATTCAAAGACAGAAAGATGGAATGGGATATAAAACATGTGAAAGAGTGATATCAAATGAAGTTCAAAAGGTTGGTTGAAGCTATATTTTGAAGTATTTTAAACAGAAGGCTGTTTTTATTTTATCACGGAGCCATTAAGATGTACGGAGAAATTTTGAGTAAAGAGAGAGTGGTGGAGAGTAAAGAATATGTCCTCTGGGATTAGAAACCCATGTTCAAGTTTGCAATCTAGTATCCCGGGCCTCCTTCTTCTTTCTTCCATAAGACACTTGATGGACTGAATCCATAATAACCCATTGGCAATCCACTGCCTCAAATTCTGTCAGTCTCCTGCCCTCCTTTCCTTCCTTCCAGTGTCAGCTAAAATCCTGCCTTAGACAAGAAGCCTTTCTCATTCCCCTTCTCTGTTGATTATCTCCAATTTACCTAATATATACCTTTTGGACATAGTTATTTTCATGTTGTCTCTACCTTTGAATGGTAAGGTCCTGGAGAACAGGAATTATCTTTTATTTTCTGTTTGCATCCCTAAGATTTAGCACAGTGCATATAGTAGGAACTTAATAAATCTTAATGAATTTTTGTTTATCTGCCTCCTGCCTCTAATACTTACTACTTGTATGTTCTCAGCCAGTCATTTAACTTGCTGAGCCTCAGTTTACTCAAATGTGAAATGATGAAATTTGATTAAATGGTCTCCAAAGTCCCCATTCAGATACGTGATTGCATAAAATGAACGGCAGAGTTAGATTTGTGCATTAGATCAATTGTTTCCACTTGCTTATATTCTATGTTAGGACTCCATGTACCCTGTAGCTGAAATTTATTTTTATTTGTGTCCATAGCACTTAGTCCAGTGTTTGACCCTTAATAGTCAGTTGATAAGGGTGTCTAGGTGGCATGGTGGATAGATTTCTGGGCCGGGCATCAGGAAGACCTGAATTCAGATCCAGTCTCAGATGTGTGACCCTGGGCAAGTCACTTAATCCTGTTTGCCTTAGTTTCCTCATCTATAAAATGAGCTGGAGAATAAAACGGCAAACCATTTCAGAAAGTTTGCCAAGAAAGCTTGCAAAAAGGTTCGTGGTTAGTAGGACGTGACTGAAAAGGACTAAACAACAGGCAACAGTTGATAAATGCTTTTTCATTACTTTCTTCATTCATTATTTAAGAATAGAGAAAAGAAGAAAGGGACTAGAACAAGTGAGACCAATTAAAAGACTATTAGCAGTCTATATAAGAAGTGATAAAACCACGAACTAGGGTGATTGTCCTGTGGGTGAAGAGATGTATGTCAAGAGGAAAAATATTGTTGAAGAAGAATAGACAAGAATAAAAACTGATTGGATAAGGAAAAGTCAAGGACACTGATATTGAGAATATGAACCTGGGTGTTTCCTTCAATACAAAGAGAAAGTGTGCATAAGAGGCAGATTTATGGAGAATGATGATCAGTTTCATTTTGGACATATCAGATTTGAAAATTGAAGTGATGGTCATTGCCAACAGTAAAGAAGCATATTTTTCTGAAAACTTCTTTGTTTTTTACCTTGATAACAACTCATGCCTTTCAGTATTGTTTTGCCTTCCATTATAGTGGTCATTTTACAAACTATCCTCTGTGTTATTACCTTGCTTTTTTTTGGCCCATATTATACTTTCCTGGTTTCTCTGTATTGCTTTTCTATATAATTTCTTATAGTCAGTTAGTCAATAAGTATTTAGAAAGCAGCTACTATGTTTTAAGCACTATGCTGTGCTAGAGATACAAAAATAGGCAAAAAAAAACCCCACTCCATTGCACTAATAATATCTTGTTACATCCATATATTACAGTTTATTCAACCATTTCTCAGCTGCCGGATGCTTATTATGTTTCAAATTCATCATAACAGAAAAAGTGTATACAGAAATCTTGGGACTTTGTACTTTTGTATTTATTTCCTTTTATTATATTTCATTTACCTTGCATGTATCTTGCATTAATTCACATATGTCTACCTTGTATCCCTTCCCAGTTGAAAGCAAATTCCTTGAAGGAAAAACCTGTTTCATTGTTGCCTCTATACCTCCAGCACCTAGCATAATGTCTAATATATAGCAGGAATATAATAAGCATTTGCTGAACTAAGTTAAAGTTCCGGTGGATAAGTTTTAGCTACATGCTTTCAGTAGGAAATTTTACCCAAAAATAAGTAAAATATTCAATTTGAAGACTGACATGGTGGCAAAGTACTTCAAGGCAACTTCATCCCAGGTTCAGCTATAAACTATGACTATAGATACCAGATTTTCAAGAATAATACTTGTTTCAAATATCATGTCCATGTCTCAGTAGAAATGGTTACGTATCTTAGAAATTCCCATAAGTTTTCAAATAATGACAAGAATGAATAAATCATAAATACAATAAGTTTCAAAAAGAATGGTGATTTACAAAAACAACCACAAACTAGTAGAAAATGTTTTACATAGAAATATCTAAACCTGCTTATATTAAATACAAGCTATGAACACAGGGGTGCTATATAATATAAAAATATGATGGTGGCACCAGTTGACCTTATGGTTTCTAGGAATAAAACCCTCCAGAACCCTGCTGTCTATGCTGATTGTCAAAGCAAGACAAGATTCATTACCTATCCTAATGTTTAGAAAATAGGGTCGTTAACACTATACTACCTTTCTTTCTTCTCCAGTTATTGATCATGCCTATGTTGTCTGAACTAATCACCAGGAAGCCTTTAGTTTTTGTTTTTGAATGTTTTGTGTTCAAATTAACCCCTTCCCTTTAGAAGGGAAAAAGAAAAGAAATGGTCCCATAGTAGTATGAGTCAATGAGTCCAAAATATCTTTTTCTTTACCTTTTTCTTTAGTGAAAAGAAAATGTTTGTTTCTTTTTCACTTTTAGATTTCTATAAGCAATAAATTATTTGATTTCTTTAGCATAATATAATTTGAAATTATATACCCTGTTGTTAACAGCGATTGACACCTTAAGACATTAGCCTTGGCTATGGAGTCAAGATAGCATAGTAACAGGACTGCCACCACAAAGACAAATAATAATCATAATAACAAAATTTACAGGATGCCAGGGTTTGATTATACATTATCAGTTATTACCCTTCTTGGTGATTACACTTACTATTACAACTTTGGGCAAATCATTTCTCCTTCTGAGTCTCAATTTGCTTATGAATGAAATAGTAATACTAACATGTTGACAGGATTTGTGTAAAGATTAAGCACGAAAAAATGTCATTATTTCAGAGTTGGAAGATATTTGATATCTTATCTATCTCACGACTGATTAAATAGAATGCTCACTAAAGTGCACCCAACAAAATTTTATACAGCTTTTACTTTTACATCCATCAATGAATAGGAAAATTCTATGTTATGAAGATGCTATTCCCCTTTTCAGTAGCTTTAATTTTTTTTAATTAATTAATTTATTTTATTGACTTATTTGTCTACTTTTAGGTTACAAGATTCAGTTCCAGAATCACCTGAGTTTCAGATTTTTCTCCCCTTCCTCCCTACCTCCCACCCATGCCATGGTGGCATACAATCATGTATAGGATCTGCAAACTCCCTCACATTGTATACTAGTCTGATTGAAT
>CM053599.1:159730932-159747948 GCA_028646575.1 Pseudocheirus occidentalis | reverse complement strand
AGGCTTTGTTTATTCATGGCCTGGCTGATCTTTGAGTTCCAGGCAAGAGAAGTGGTGAAGGGTTTGAGATGTGCTGAACCCTGTGAACTTCAGCGTGTGCCAGGGATTGCCCTGAGGACTGGACAAGGACCTGGGAGCTGTCTGTCTTTGAGGACTGGATGAGAACCTGGCAGGTGTCTGCTTCTGAATCCAGGTGATTGTTTGGAAGATTCAGGAGGGAGCTGGAACCATGAAAGGGGATCCAGGAAATCAAACAGACCACCCAGTGTCAAGATGAAGAAAAGGCCTCCCCTTGGCCAAGACTGAGGTTTGCGGGACACCAAGGGGTGGAAAGTTTGTGTGGTTTTCTAATGACTATATTTAGAGATTAATGATACTGAGTAATTGGGAATCTAGCTTAGTGACTGACTGCTAGATGAGTGACTGATTAAGTTAATGGTTGCCCCATGAGTGGAAGATTGCTACATTGTGAATTGATTGATTGAATGATTAAGTGAGAAGGGTTTGTTCACAGTAGCATTCTTTAGGGAAACTACCAGTGCTTGGCTTTACAGCATTTCAATAGTGAAATAAAAGGAATAATTTGTCCATCCCTTATAGCCATCAACTTCTGCATTCAAACACTACTCCTTCTAACTGAAGAAAACTTAGAAAGAAATTTTAAAAAAATGTGTATCAAGAAAGTAAAAAGGAAAGGAAGGACACAAAAAGTCATTTAGCAATGATATTTAAAAATAGTTACTTTTTAAAGTTAAAATTCAACATTATTATATTGCATTCCATATATATTTTTTCCCATATGAACTGAGGTCTCAGGGATAATTCCAAGTTGATTCCAAAACCTGCAGAAGATTTCCTGAACTTTCTTTGTAATTTTCAGTCTCAGTTTGAGGTTTTAATGATGTCTACAGATATGACAGTAAATGCATTAGCTAGTCTTTTAGTGGTTCCCATGTATATTCTTTCTCAACCAGTTCAGAGTAAATTTCAGCTTCATTGTATTCTATGTTAGAACAGTAAAATGTGGGAGAAAAATACACTCTTCGGCATTGGTACATCTGTTCTTCAGGCTCAGTACAATAAAGTTTCTGTCACTGTGATTGCATAGGAATGGAAAGCATAGTGCTTGATGCACAAAATACACAGGAAAAGACTAGATAATGATAAATGGAAATATCATTATGGAATAGGAAAAATGTTTTTTCAAACTGATAAATTATGATGAATCTGTTTTCAAGGGAAGTACAAAAGATCAGAACCCAATTAGAAGAATTGATTTTTATTAGTGAAAATAATCACCAATCCTCTGGAATTTAGTTCAATATATAACTGATAAATATATTCCTAGCTTTCTCTGTTAGGTATTGAGAGAGCTATGTTCATGTAGAATAAGGCAATGCTTCTGGATTTTATAAGTGACATAGGCTTCTGAGGTTCTAGAGGTTCTGATAAAATTAGTCATTAATCCAGGGAAGTTGTTAACCTATAGAATATAAAATTTTGAAAGCAGTATTTACTGATATCTGAGTTACGTATATTGCTATATTATTTTATATTACTTTATTTTTACTAATTATTTTTATTTTTTACTAATTATGTATACTAATTACTATGTTACTTTACATTACATTTGATATATTACTGTTACATTATTACATATAATACATATATTACTATGAAATTACTGCTGACTCATGCTGTTGAAAAACAGTGAGACAAAGTTCACTATGCAAAAAAAATAAGATACACTTGTGAATGTTGAGGTCAGAAAAGTATGTGCCAATGGGAAAAAAAACAGATTACACATAGCAAAATCATTTGGCTGTGATCATATTTTCACTTAATACTACTCAAACTTCAGCTAACTATTTTTTCCCTTGGGATTTACTTGGGAAAAATAAGTTTACAACATTAAAGGGACTAGTAGACAATCACAGTTATTCAGCACACTGTATTAGGTACAATCACCACATATACTAGGTACTTATATGTTTGTATGTATATACAGAGAGATTTGTCTTTTAACATTAGGCGAATTTATTGCTCCTGAAATACACCATAAGCCCCAGAAACTTAAGTCTTTATATTTATTTACACAAGAAAATGATACTTACAGAAGGAAGGAAGGGGGGAGGGAGAGAGGGAGGAAGAGAAGGAGGGAGGAGGAAAGGAAGGAAGGAAGGAAGGAAGGAAGAAGGAAAGAAAGAAAGACAGACAGAAAGAAAGAAAGAAAGAAAGAAAGAAAGAAAGAAAGAAAGAAGGAAAGAAAGAAAGAAAGACAAAGAAGGAAAAAATACAATGTGTATGTTACCTAAATCACAAAGGGAAAACCTTCCTTCTCTTCTTGTTAGACTTAGTCCATCCTGATTTATAAGCTATGAAAAATAATGGGTTGAATTGAAACCAGCCTGATGATTTTCAGAGGAAGTCTCCTGTTCACTGAGGACTTAGATCCAAAGTCAACATTATTTGTACTTAGGAGCTCAGCCTAAATTTTTCACAGCTCAAATAAAAAAGAAGTCTTCTGTTTATAATTAACAGCATGACTGAGTTTGGAACAAAAAGTGTATAATAAATATGGATATGTCTTCTTCAATAAAATTATATATAATTCAAGAGTAATTTTGAAAAGCCTGCCTTATGCAAGGCACTGGACTAATTTCTGTATATATGATAACAAAAATGAATTATTCTCTGATCTCAATCAACATATATTATATCCTTTTGAGCAATACCTATAGGATACACATCACAGGCTGACATAACACATGTAAACTACTTTTCAATGCACAAATTATTATAAACATTGTTGTTGCTATAATTTTCATTGGCATTTTGTTTCACAAATGACTGGCATTTGTTTATATAATTCTAATTGTTTGGATGGAGTCATGTCAGTGACGGTTTTTCAGAGGATATTACATGTTTAATAATATTGTAACAACACTTTGGGGAACTGTCTCACAAGGTACCAAATGGGATATTTCAACATTAAGTGTGCATCATTATATTTTTCCAGTATCTAGGTATCATTGACATTAATATTTTCATAATAGATTCCTGTGCCACATAGTATATAAGCATTAGGTCTAAAAGATGACATGTTCAGAGAGCCATGAGTTATGAGGCCTTTTATAATTCAGCAAAGATAGTAAGCAAATGGAACTAGATATTTTATAGGTGTACCTGTGGAAATGTAAGATTTTTTAAAAAGTTATTACTTGGGGTATTATTTTAACTCTGCTTTCAATGAATACATTTTGACAAAACCTTGGTGAACTGACATTTTATATTTCCATATTTTTCTGAATTTGAATTCTATTCGTCTACCTTGTGGTTTCAATCATATGAGGGAGAGTGAGTGGTAAGGGAAGATATGAGAATAGTATAGAGGAAAGTGCTGCACTTAGAACTGTAGAAAATTTCACAATTATTCTGTGCTGAGTCAAGCAATTTTCTTTTTTTCACATTGTAAGAAAACTGTTACAGATCTGCAGATATAGCAGCCCTTCAAAGCAGAATGATATCAACATCTTTAAAGTGAGTGTAATGGAGCATAGCAATGATCTGAGTTCATCATCTTCAGGATTCTAGACAGAATTCTGTTTTCCAGGTTGATTCACAAGTTAGGTGGAGACAACTGTTTTGTTTTGTTTTGTTTTGGTTTTATTTCGTTTTGAATTTGTTTGTATGTAGGAATGCAATTGCATCAGCAAAACCTCAGTCTTATCCTTTGCTTAATGTTGTAAATAAGTCATCGTTTATTCCAAATGCACTTTTCCCAGATTAAATACAGTAGTTTCTTTTTCCAATAGTAGAGTTCCGCATTGAAAAGTTTAGCAATTGACCCTGCATCCTTCCTATTCAATAGCTTTGACCATTTAACCATTAACTGAACCATGTAGATTCAATTCAGTTCCAAACTCTGACTTCAATCCAGTCCCTAAACAGCAATACAAAGCTGGTTTGCCATTTTCTTCTCCAGTCCATCTTACAGATGAGGAACTGAGGCGAATAGGGTTAAGTGAATTGCCCAGGGTCACACAAGTAGTAAATTTCTCAGGCTAGATTTCAACTCATAAGATTGAATCTTCCTGATTACAAGCCTAGTGCTCAACACATTGCACCATCTAGCTTTCACCCTGTCTGATTACCCACCTCTCATTTCCAGTCTTGCTTCTTTGACTAGTGCCCCAACGATAGCATATATAAATGTATTTTATTCTCTCTGATGCCAATCGCCTACACATTACTGTACCCTGATCAGGTCTCTGCTTTAATAGATACTCTTGATTTCTTTACTGTCTGGTTGCTAGCCAGTTCCTGGGACGATCTCCGATATTTTCTTTCAGTAAATCCATGTTGTCTCTGAATTTTGGTAATCTCTTTCTTGTTCCATCCCTCAGTTTCTGAGCCCTAATTTGTACAAGAAGAAATGCAATCAGTTTACAATTTGAAGCTTTGTTTCTATAGTCACATGGAATTTACTAATTCTATATTCTGACCCATTTAATACTAGGTCCTGAAATATTCAAAGAAAGTTACAACATTCTTATCTGTTTCATGGGTCAAACATACACCAACTTAGCAATCCGTCTAAGTATACTAAACTTAGCTGACTCTCTGATAGCAAATACACATGAGGGTTCATTAACTTGTAAGAAACCTTCCAATTCTAAATCTATGATGCTATAAGATAAAACCCATGCACAAAATGTTTCTGGCTTTATAGAAACTCCCAGAGTATATATTCTATTTCTGTTTTAAAAATGGGCGTCTCCTTCAAGCAACAATGAAGTAATGGATTAAAATGCCTTTCATTGACATGTTACATATGACATATTACAATAATGGATAATCTTTGGTTGTGAAAAGTGAATTCCTGATCATTGTTTGACTAAGATGCCATTCAAATAAAGACTAGATGAACACTCTCAGATATTTTGAAGAGGTGATTAATACTAGTAGTAGGTTTTGGATGATTTTAGAGGACTGGCAGTGATGCATGCCCAGAACCTTTTGCCACAGACGTGATAAACTAATATAGATGCATGCTTTGTCATATGTAACTAATGTGGTGCTTTTTTTGCTTGATTGTAGAGAAGTGAAGGTTCTATTTAGAGACAAGGAGAAAGGATGACACATTGGGAAATGGCAGTAATGCAAAAAAAAGACTGTCTATAATCCGATGATTATTTAAATAATCCACTTAATACCTACTGTTATCTTCTCCAAATTCTTATTACTCAAAGGAGCAAGCATAGGTGGTTATTTATAAAATTATCTGCTTTCCTGTTTGTTTTTTAGATGTAAGGATAGAGAAATGTAAAGGAACCAAGTTGTAAAAGCAGTGATCTAACTTGTTACCTTGTTACATGTCAAAGTGTCACATGCCCTAGGCTCATTATAACAACCTTTATTTACCTTAGCAGTTCAGGTGCCCAAAAGATAACTTAGTACTTCCCTCTTTGGAGTTTTAAGGATAAGTCTGAGAGGAGTCTGAGGGGGAATTTTCTTGAATTCTTTATCTCATGACTCCCCATTTGTGTGCTTCACTTCTTGATAATTGATAATCAGTTATCCAGTAAAATTTGATTTCTGTTTATAAAAGGTTATGTCCTATAGTGGGATCGTCAGAAGAGTTGATACAAAACATTTGCTGTTCTGGGAGCACCAAGTACAAATAGTAAGCAGGAGGAATTGAGCTTTAGCACACTGGGATACACATTGTAAAAGGAATAAATAGAAACTCTTGGAACTTTTGTAAGAAATCCTTTCTTTCTCTTTTTTCGAGGCATCTTGAAATAACCCTGAGATGTAGTGTAGCTTTCTTATGGGTTGTTTGTAGAATACTGCTATTGTCTTTCTTCAGAGCCTCTAGGTTGTCTTCATTTTCTGTTTCAGACAGTAACATAAGCTATTCTGGGGATACTACTTGAATGCCAATGAGGCTGTTCATAAACTTTTGACTTTTTGAAGTGCCTAAGGTTCTCCTCTAATCAAAGAGATAGGGTAATGGGGGAAAGTCCAGAGGATATCCTCCATCTTTCTAAGCAGTTGTTTATTAGTTGCCTACGAATTCTTCTAACAGTTAACTGACCTGCCACTCAAATGCTAAAAGCTGAAATGGATTATTTTTTTATGAAGTCCACAGGGCATGACTTAATCTACTTAACCACATGAACACATATAGTATATAGAGTCTTGTCATTTTATCCAGCATTTTTCAAACCTTCAAGTTGACTAGAGATGTTTCATACCTATTTTAACGACTTTGATTTAGTAATTCTATAGAAGTATTCTCATCTGACACTAATGTGTTGTTGGTGGGATTGCTTTGATCTAATTGATCCAACAATTTTCAAGAGAAATTTGGAACTATACCCAAAGGA
The DNA here is from genome assembly GCA_028646575.1 of Pseudocheirus occidentalis. NCBI lineage: Eukaryota > Metazoa > Chordata > Mammalia > Diprotodontia > Pseudocheiridae > Pseudocheirus > Pseudocheirus occidentalis. Next base: position 159,741,556 of record CM053599.1, on the reverse strand, counting down.
CAATTAAATTTTTCATACCCATTGATCCATCAATACCACTACTACGTCTATATCCCAAAGAGATCATAAAAAAGGGAAAAGAACCCACATTTAAAATAATATTAATAGTGACACCTTCCCTGGTGACAAAATATTAGAAATTGAGGGGATGCCCATCAACTGGGGAATGACTGAAGAAACCATAGTATGTGAATACAATGGAATACTGCTCTGCAATAAAAAAATGATTAACAGGCAAATTTCAGAAAAATCTGGAAACATTTGTACATTGATGCAGATTGAAATGAGCAGAAACAGGAACACATTTTACTTAGTATCAGCAATATTGTGTGATAATCAACTAGAAATGACTCAGCTCTTCTTAGCAAGAGACATAAACTTATATAAAACTGCCTACCATTTTGGGAAGAGGGAGGGTGTGAGAGGGGTTTGGATCTCAAAATCTTATAAAAATGAAGGCTAAAAATTGTCTTTATATGAAATTGGGAAAAATTCTATTTTTAAAAAGGGAGGGAAGACAGGGGAGAAGGTAGAAAATTAATAAACAAATGACCTCGGTAGGGGCTGTTATAAGGAAAGAAAATAAGGATTAGACTATCCTGAAGTAAAAATATAGAAATTAATCATTGGCTAATTGAATCATAGAACAATATATAATAGAATAAGCCCTGTTTGAAATCACTTATTTTTAGATATGAGGATATTTAGAGTGGATAAAAAAGGAATCTTCAAATTAGAAGAAATCTTAGAAGGATTTTAGTCAGATTTTTCAACCAGTTCCAGAATATTATGTATAATATCCATGACAGATGTTTATTGCATTGATACTTGAATACCTGTAGGGACAGAAAGTTCATTACTCAGGGCAACTTCTTTCTTTGCTGAACTGCTCTACTTGCTTAACTTATTTTTATCAGTAAAGTTAGTTGCATGCCAATATTTTATTATTGTGCCATAATTATAGTGAGTTTTTCAGAGGTGAAATTTCAATATTCTAGTCAGGTTATAAGATTTGACTATTATCATGTGCATTAAGTGGGAACTTTCCAGCTTCAACTCTTTGTTAATATAACACACAAAAATACAAATGACATTGCATTAAAATTGTAATCTTTATATACTAATTAAAGCTTTATATAAGCTAGTATTATAGAAAAGGAAAAATGAAAAGATGAAACAAAGTGAAAAAGCTTGTTCTTTCATGGTCAGACTTTAAATAGAGCAACTGCATTAATGAGATTTCATAGGGCAGAGTGTGAGCATATAAAAATAGCTTGATCAATCAAACAAAAAAATGTATTAAGGTCAGACTATTTCCTGGAACTATGCTTGGTGCTGAATGTACAAAGATAAAAACAAAAAAGTTCCTGCCTTCAGAAATATCGTGTTCAATTGGTGAAAACAAATTGTTTGTATATAAACATACACACAATGCCTATAATACAAAATTTTTGGAAAAGAAAGAATTACAATAGGCTAAGAAATGAGCTAAAAAAAGGTGAACTATACATGAACATTATAGATAAATTAGCTAGGAAATTGGTTGGGGAGGATAATGGGGAGGATAGATCTAGGATGATAGCTCAAGAAGAAGATGGGATCTTTTGAGGATTCTTTTTTTTTAATGTTTATGACTTGGACCTATTGTTAAGCAGTAGAGTTTAAAGATCAGACAGCAAAGGAATTATGGAGGCAATCTGCTGTAGCACAGAGGAGAGGATGAGATCAAAGATGTGTGTGTGTGTGTACCTATATACATATACATATGTATATACCTGTACATACACACACATACCTTTCCCCAATAGATAAATGATCAAATAATATGAATAAATAATTCTTAAAAGAACTGCAAAGTATTCACAATCACATGTAAAAGGCTCCAAATAACTAATAATAAGAGAAATGCCCATTAAAATAACTTTGAGATTTCATCCCACACCCTGAACATTGGCCAGAACAAAAATAAAAAATGACAATAGTCAAATGTTGGAGGGGTCATGGGAAAATAAGTACACTAATACATTGTTGTTGGAGCTATGAAATTGTATAACAATTTTGTAAAGCAATTTGGAATAATACAAAAGAAAAAAAAGAAAAAAGTTCCCATACACTCCAAAATATTTATAGCAGCATTTCTATTTTTGGAAATAGCTAAGAAATAGAAACAAACTATATGCCCATCTATTTAGCAATGGTTAAATAAGTTTTGGTACATCAATGTAATGGGATTCTGATGCACTATAATAAATGAAGTATGTGATGAAGTTAGAGAAGTATGGAAAGATCTATATGAATTGATGCAGTGGGAACAAAGCAGAGCCAACAAAAAATACATGCTATTATATTTACTAAAATGCAAATCAGAAGAATGACATACTAAAAACTAAAAATTAAATTTGACAAAACTACGAATATGAAGTATGACCGAAAGATATGTGAAGGCATTCCCAACCTACTTTTTTGTGTAGATGGCAGGTCATAGACAGGTGTTACACAGTGCACATATCTAGCAGTTGTACTGATTTTTTTTCCTTTCTAAACCAAATATCATTTATCACATAGGAGGGCTCTTGAGGAGTATTAAGGGGAAGCTAACATGTGATGTAAAAAACAAAAAAATCAATAAAATGTATTTCTTTTAAAAAGATAGGTGTAAAAATGATTAACTTGGTGGGTCATCCCTTTACCAGAATTTCAAGACTCTGGAAATTGTACTTTATGGTTAATTACTGAAAAAAATAATAAACTTGGGTTTTGTTCATATATCTTTTCACATTCCTCTATTAAAACATAAATGAGCAATTCTGGGTATTTTAGCTATAAATGGTGAGTGCAACCTACAGTTCACCTATTTGGAACTCTATAATACTTCAGAGTTTCATCCACCTTTCTATTTTTTCTCCAAATTTGGTATAATAAAAAGAACACTTGATTTAGAATCAGAGGACATATGTTTGAATCTTGGATCTGAAGCTCTCTTCTTATATGACTCTAAGCAAGTCATTTAAAATATCTAGTCCTTGGTTTCCTCATTTTTACAATAAGAATACTGGACTTTGACCTCTAAAGTCCCTTCAGTATTAACTGGTCAGTTGGTTGTCCTTTGCACCAGAAAAGACCAAAATGACATCACTTTGTTATAGTCAAGGTACAGTGTATCTGACTGTGGCTGATGAAACTAACAAGTTCAGGAGGCTTTAATTCACGATGACCATAATTACTCTATTTGAACATTTGTTGTAGAGGTATCTCTAAATTTATGCATCTCACCTTTTTTATGAGTTACTGTTATTCTGCTTAGCTCATAGAGCACAGGCGCCTTCTTTCATGCAAGAATATCATGCTGTGAGGTCTTGTGCCAGTCTCTCCCGTGTCATGCAATAGATTCTAAAGTTCTTCAGAAACACCATGCTACTTTCCTTTTATTGCTTCTTCTGGCCTCCATGGGAGCATAAATCTTATGTAAAAGTCTTTTAGATAAACTTACATTTGACACTGGAACAATTGGATCATAGCCAGCCCATCAAAGTTTCCCTCTTTGCAGTGGAGTTTGAAAGTTTGACCATTCAGCTCCGGAAAGTGTCTGGTACTTTTTCTTGCCAGGTGATTTTCAGAATCTTTCTAAGTCAACTCAAATGGAATTGATTTACTTTCCTAGCATGATGGTAGTATGCTGGCAGGTTTCACAGACATACAATAATGAGGTCAGTACAATGGCTCTGTAGACTTTCAGTTTGGTAGGAAGCTTCTCTTTTCTTCCACATTTTTCTTCACTTTCTCAAAAACTGACCTAGCTCTGGTAGTGCATGTCACCCTCATCATCTATGTGCACATCCCTAGAAATTATATTCCCAAGGTAAGTGAACAGCATACAAATTCTCTCTATTTGCTGTAAGCAGTGGTTCCACATAAAGATGGTGTGATGCTGAATGGTAGAAAACCTATCTTTCTTGGTGTTGTTAGCCTAAATAAAACAGTCACAATCTGGTCTTCTTACCTTTGAGAATGGAAGTAATATATTCATTATACATTTTTTCAATTAGAAAGTATTTTCTTTCTCTCACCTGTCTTCTCCCCTACTATGAGGTGGGAAGTGATTGAAGAAATTACAGAAAAACAGAACAAAACAGAGTTGAATAAATCAAATTCTTATACCAGGCAAATTCAGGAACATGTGTCTTATTCTGCATAGTTAATCTATCAATTCTCTTCTCAAATGTAAGTAGCATTCTTCAACATCAGGCCCTTGGAATCACGCTTGAACACTGGGAAACTTCGCTGATAACTATTTCTCTTTTCAAAAATCAGCATGTGTCCTGTTGAGACACTTTATCCCCTTTCCTACTTTGAGTAAGATGCTGTCAAAGCAATTTGATATAGATTATACATGTGTAGTCATGCAGAATATAGTTCCATAATAGTCATTTTGTAAAAGAAAACATACACTAAAAATAAAAAACCTAAAAAAGGAATGTGTAGAAATAGACTCTATCTATCTATCTATCTATCTATCTATCTATCTATCTATCTATCTATCTATCTGTCTGTCTGTCTGTCTCTCTGTCTGTCTATCATCTGTTGGTGTGTGTATATAAATACATACATACATACACAGATAAACACACACACACACACACACACACACATATATATACAGAGAGAGAGAGACTAAAGACATACCTACATACATACATATATACATATATACTTTGTTCTGTATTTAGACTATCAGTTCTTTCTTTGGGGATAGCTAGAATTTTTCATCATAAGTCCTTCAGATGTGTTTTGGATAATTGTATTTCTGGGAAGAGCTAAATCATTCAAAGTTGATAATCTTAAAATATTGCCATTACTGTTCACAATGTTCTCTTTGTTCTACTCATTTCACTTTGTACCATTCAGGTAAGACACAATAGGTTTTTATGAGAGGATCCTTTTCATCATTTATTATAACACAATCCTATATCACAGCTTGTTCAGTAATTCCCTAATTGATGAGCATTCCCTCAATTTCCAATTCTTCACTACCATAAAAGAGCTGCGATCAATATTTTTTGTATAGATACTTTTCTCTTTTTTAAAAAATCTATTTTAGGCTACAAAACTAGCAATTTTATTGCTAGGTTAAAGGGTATGCATGGTTTCATAGTCCTTTGAACGTAGTTCTAAATTGTTCTACGTGATGGTGAATCCATTCATGACTCCACCAACAGTGCATTATTGTCTCAATTTCCCATATTCTTTCTAACATTTGTCATTTTCCAGAGTTGTGAGGTAAGACCTCATAATTGTTTTAATTTGCATTTCTCCAATCAATAGTGATTTTGAGTATTTTTTCCCCATAGGATTATAGATAGCTTTGATCACTTCATCTGACTGTTCATATCTTTTGATCATTTGTCAATTGGAGAATGGCTACACTCCTCATAAATGTGACTCAGTTTTCTGTGTGTTTAAGAAATGTGGCCTTCATCAAAGAAACTTTATTCAAAATGTTTTCACAGTTATTATTACTAACTGTATTTCTTTCCCTATTTCCCTTTGTTTATTCTATTTCCTCTCTCCTTTTACTCTGACCTCCCTCACTTGATAATTTTATTTTTTTAATTTGTTATAATTAATTAATTTCTTAGTTTTCAACATCCTCTTCCATAAGATTGTGAGTTTTACATTTTCTCCCCCTTCCTCTCCTCCCCTCTTGTCAAGATGGCTGATATAAGCCCTACTTATCATTCATATGAAAGATTTTCATATTAGTATTGATGTAAAGAATTAGAACTAATGGGAGGAACCACAAGAAAGAAAAAAACAAAACAACAAAAGAAAAAGACGACAAATAGTATACTTCCATCTGTATTCAAACTCCAAAATTCTTTCTCTTGATGTGGATAGCATTTTGATTGCAGGTCTTTTGGAGCTGTTTTGATCCTTGCATTGATGAAAAGAGCTAAGACTATCATAACTAATTGCTGCACAGATCACACAAACCTTCACTGTTACTGTTTACAAGGTTTTCATAGTTCTACTCACTTCATTCTGGATCATTTCATATAAGTCTTTCCAGGTTTTTCTGAAATCCACCTGGTCATCATTTCTTATATCAAAACAGTCTGACATTACATTAATATACCACAACTTCTTCAGCCATTCCCCAATTGATGTACAACCCCTCAATTTCCAATTCTTTACCCCCACAAAAAGAGCTGCTATAAATATTTTTTTTTGTATTTGTAAGTCCTTTTCCCATTTCTATGATCTCTTTGGGATACAGACCTAGAAGTGGCATCCATGGATCAAAGTGTATGCACAGTTTTATTGCCCTTTGGGAATAATTTCAAATCACTTTTCAGAATGTCTGGATCAGTTTACTATACCACCAACAATGCATTTGTGTTCCCATTTTCCCATATCTTCTCCAGCATTTATCATTTTCCTTTTCTATCATGTTAGTCCATCTGATAGATATGATGCGGTACCTCAGATTTATTATTATTTCCTTTTCTCTAATCAATATTGAATTAGAGCATTTTTCATATGGTTATAGATAACTTATTTTCTTCCTCTGAAAACTGTTCATATCATTTGGTATGAGCAATATCAACCAGGAATGACTTGTATTCTTATAAATTTGGCTCAATTATCTATGTATTTTAGAAATGAGGCTATTATCAGAGACAATGGCTGTAAAAATTGCTTTCCAGCTCAGAAAATATATTTTTTAAATATCTTCTGTGATATTTTGCATTCTTTTGGAATACCTTGCATACCAGTCTTCAAGTACTTCAAAATTTTGTTGTTTTCAGCTTGGTTGATTGGTTAACAGGTCATTGTCCTTTCTTCTCTGAGAGGACCAAAATGACATTACTATACTACAATCAAGGTTCAATGTGTCTGGCTGTGACTGATCAGATGAGCCTGGAATGTTCTACCACAGATCAGGCACAAATAATCCATTTGAACATTTGGAGTAGAGACTCTAAATTTGCACATCCAGCATTTCCTTTGGGCTGTTTCAATTTTGCTTTACTCATAGAACACAGCACCTTTTCTGATGGGGACATGCCATGCTGAGCAGGCCTGTTCTAGGGTCTCCCATGTCACACAATCAATTGCAGAGTTTTAAGAGAGACCGCGAAAGTGTCCTTGTATCACTTCTTCTGATCACCATATGAATGCTTGCCCTGTGTGAGTTCTCCACAAATTAGCCATTTGGACAAGCATTCATTTTACATTGAACAATATTGCCAGCCAATCAGAGTTGCATTCTCTGAAGAAAAGTTTGAATGTTTGGCAGTTTAATTTGAATAAAGACCTTAGTGTCTGAAACATTATCCTGACAGGTGATCTTCAAAATCTTCCTAAGACTATTCAAATGGAAGCAATTCCATTCTTTGACATACCTCTGGTATGCTGCCCAGGTTTCGCAGGCATACAATGAGGTCAGCACAATGACTCTGTAGACCTTCAGTTTGGTAATCAGTCTAATACCTCTTCTATCCCATACTTTCCTTTGAAGCCTCCCAAACACTGAGCTAGCTCTGGCAATGCTTGCATCAACCTCATTATCAATGTGTATATCTCTGGAAAGTATACTAACAAGGCTTTCAAAATTTCTGCATTTGTTGTAACTGATGGTTCCACAGATGGGTGATGCGGTGGTGACTGATGGGGCACCTGAGTTTTCTTGGTGTTAGTTGTTAGGTGAAATAATTTCTGAACAAGCAGCAGAAAAATTGTCCATACTTTGTTGTATCTCAGCTTCAGCAACATAGAGGCCCTCATCATCAGTGTGTTTTCAGCTTATATGTCAACTGCACATATTTTCGAGGTTCAGTATTTTCTACAACTTCATCTGAATTTTAATTGTCATTTTGTCTCATATTTGTGTACATATATATTCATCCATTTGTATATTTACATATTTCATATTTTTGCAGATAATGATATACTTTGAATTTTATTTTACTGGAATATAATTTGCACAATAACTTTTTCTAATTCGCTATTGTTAAAATAACCATTTTTTACATTTTAATAATTAGATTTTCCTCTTTTATGATCAACTTATGTAATTGTTTATTTAGTATTTTGAAAAACAGTGCTATAAATTTTGTCAATTCATCAGTAAATAGCCTCCTTTTTGTGCTTTTTAAAGGATCATTTTTGATTGGTAGTTTTTTACTTATGTGCTCAGCTGTTTAAAAATTAATTAATTTATTTATTTTTAATCTTCACCATTTATTTACACAAAATTTTGAATTCCAAAATTTCATCCCATTTCTTGCCTTCCTCCCGTCCAAAGATGGGATGCATTTTGATTCCCTCTAGCCCCATTCTACACTCCATTGTATGAAGCCCCACCTCTTATCCCTTTCTCACTTTTTTCTTGTAGAACAAGATAGACTTCTCTACTCCATAGCCTATATATCTCATTTCCCAGTTGCATTTAAAAGTATTTTTACATTTCCTTTACATCTCACCTCCTCCTTCTTTCCCTCCATTGTGAATCCTTTTCCTTGCTTCTTTTATGGGAGATAATTGGAATCATTATATATCTCCATTTTTCTTTCTCCCAATATATTCCTCTCACCCCTTAATTTTATTTTTAGATATCATTTCTTCATGTTCAATTCACCCTGTGCCATTTATCCATCTATCCATCCATCCATCTATCCATCTATCTATCTATCTATCTATCTATCTATCTATCTATCTATCTATCTATCTGTCTGTCTGTCTGTCTGTCTGTCTGTCTGTCTGCCTTTCTGTCTGTCTTTCTGTCTGTCTGTTTGTCCCTTCCAGCTATTCTAATACTGAGAAAGGATTCATGAGTTACAAATATCATTGTTCCATGTAGGAATGTAAACCATTCAAAGTTAATAAGTCCCTTATGATTTCTCTTACCTGTTTACCTTGTTATGCTTATCTTGAATATTATATTTGAAAGTTAAATTTTCTATTCAACTCTGGTCTTTTAAACAAAAATGCTTGAAAGTCCTCTATTTCATTGAATGCCCATTTTCCCCCCTGAAAACTACTTTTCTTCTGAAATATTATACTCAGTTTCTCTGGGCAGGTGATTCTTGGTTTTAATCCAGGCTCATCTGAACTCTGGAATATGATATTCCAAGTCCTTTAATCCCTTCATGTAGAAGCTGCTAGATCTTGGGCTATATTGATTTTATTTCCACAATACTAGACTTGTTTCTTTCTGACTTCTTGCAATATTTTCTCCTTGAAACAGGAACTCTGAAATTTGGCTACTTTTCTTTCAGGATCTCTTTCAACAGGTGATCAGTGATTTCTTGTAATTTCTATTTTACCTTCTGATTCTTGAATATCAGGCAAGTTTTCCTCGATAACTTCTTGAAAGATGTTGTCTAGGCTTTTCTTTTGATCATGACTTTCAGGTAGTCCAACAATTTTTTAAAGTTATCTCTTTTGAAACTATTTTCCATATCAACGGTTTTTCCATGAAATATTTTACATTTCCTTCTATTTTTATATTCTTTTGGTTCTGTTTTATAATTTCTTCATTTCTCATAAAGTCTTTAGCCTCCATTTGTTTCAATCTAATTTTGAAGGCATTATTTTCTTCAGTGAGCTTTTGGACCTTCATTTTTCCCTTTCTGATTTTTAAGTCATTATTCTCCTCATTTGGGTTTTTGAATTTCTTTTGTCATTTGGGTTAAGTTTATTTTAAGGTGTTATTTCTTTCAGTATTTTGGGGTCCCCTTTAGTAGGCTGTTGACTCATTTTTCATGATTTTTTTGCATCACTCTCATTTCACTTCCCTATTTTTTCCTCTACTTCTCTTACTTGATTTTCTAAATCTTTTTTGAGCTCTTCCATGGCCTGTGACCAATTCATATTTTTCTTGAAGGTTTTTGATGTAGGAGCTTTAACTTTGTTGTCTTCTTCTGATTGTATGTTTTGTTCTTCTTTGTCATCAAAGTAAGATTCTACAATCTGACTTCTTTTACACTGTTCATTCATCTTCCCAACCAAAACCTTAATTTTTAAATTCCCTGCTGAGGCATGACTTGGCTTCTAGTGGACTTGGGGCGGGTGGCCAGGTACTGTCCTGGGCTTCTAGATTTTTTATTCATAGCTGGATTACCCACTTTCTGTGGTCCCAGAGCACTGGAAGCAGCAGTTGACACTGCATCTGACTACCACCACCCAAAATTGGCCCTCCATTCTATTGATGCCTCCTTTATCATATTCTCTTCTCCTCTTAATTTCCTAAAGGATAAGCTACATTTCTATGCCCAACTGAATGCTTGCAATATTTTCTCCTTGACCTGGAATAGGGCAATAATAGCCCTGTGTGTTTTAATTTAGGGAATCTGTTTCAGGAAGTAATTAATGCATTCGTTCAATTTCTACTTTATCATTTGGTTTTGTAATATTAGAATGCTTTCCTTGATAATTTCTTGAAAGATGACTTCTCAGCTCTTTTTTTTTTAGATCATGGATTTCAGTAATCCATTGCTTTTTTTAAATTTTAATTTATTTTCTTGGTTACATCATTCATTTCCACAAGGTTTTGAGTTACAAATTTTCTCCCCTTTTTGCCCCTACTCCCCAGCCCAGAACATTGATCCCACTGTAAGACCCC
>CM053599.1:159713395-159730432 GCA_028646575.1 Pseudocheirus occidentalis | reverse complement strand
TCTCCACGATTCTTCCTCCACCAGGAGCAACCTTCCAATTCTGTCTCTGTCTCTGAAATCCTTCTATACACACACCGGCCTCCTGTCTCAGCCAATCCCCTTCTTCCATGTCAACAGCGGGTCTATGCCCTCTCAACAGTGAGACAGAGTTCACACCTTTCATACTTATCCCCAGCTTACTAAGTGCTAAGTATCTGCTAAACTGATTGCTGTTATACCATTGTACTATAGGACCAATATTCTTGGCCAGGATAAAGTGACAGTGTAATTCTGAGTCTCTTCCCTTCTCCCATCTCCCCCCCCCCCCAACCCATGAACCTCAGAAGCACACTGAACTCAATAATGCCACTGATTATTGGACTTTCATATGAGCCAAAGCATCTGTGAGTGTTAAGAATTGATCATAGGCTTTATTTCAACACAGAACCCCCTTGCTATTTACTCTCACAATAAATAGTATAGCCGACAGCTGTGCCAAATGAATGCCCTCGTAGTCTTATTTTTAAGTCCTCTAATGATGGAACAGTTTAAAGGTCATTTTATCAAGAAAGACATTGAAAGTATAAACTTGAAATGGGTTTTCCTGTTTAGTCTGCCATTTAGTCTAGCAATTTAAGAAATGGAAGTAGATATCTTAGAAGGAATATCTAATTTATTTTTTAAGTGAATAAACTCCTGTAATGAATAAAGGATGCAGAAGAATGAATATCCCAACTATCCTTTGTTACCTTGGCTACAAATTTTTCATTACTGCTTCAAAGAAATGTAACAACACATACTAAGATGAGAGTAGACATGTAAAGAACTTAGGCTAGATTCAAGTAACCAAAGTACTTCTAGGTAGAAGTATTTTATATTTTTAACTATTGAAAACAAAATTGATTCACTTCCTACAGGTACCAGTCTGAGATATAATTTCCACACTAAACATTCCTACACATGAACATATTAGATGCATGTAACTCAGAAGAACAACACATTCAGATTGGCACAATTTCATTGATGTTATGTGGCTCTATCACATGAATTGAATGACTCATGCAGCCAATACCTTTACTCTTCTTGGAACTGGGGTATTAAAACAGAGGCTTAAAATCCACTTATCATATTTTGAATCTTATTTAAGATCTTTTCTGATTCTTGAATTCTGTAAATGGTATACAAGGGGGACACAGTAGCAGAGCCAATGTACTGCAATTTAATATTTCCATAACTCTGATAAGGTTTTTTCAAGATCAAAGGTGTGTTTTATATTTTTATATGTTTCATACTGTGATACTTTCTATCCTTTTTGTGAAAATGAAAAAATAATTGGAAAATTTAACTCTAGCCTAGGAAAGTTGGACATTATTATGTGACTTTGTCATATACAATGATGTTATTGCTTCATTATTTAACACTTTAATATTGTTGTGCTATTATCACCACCATCATCATCATCTTCATTTTAATTTAAGATAGTGCTATGTAAACAGGTTTACCCCCTGCCTACAGATATTTAGATAATTTTGCTCCTATTTTGAGTTTGATAGACTTATCTCTTATTAAAAAATCCATTATTTGCCACTTTTAAATATGGAACATAATTTTACCACTTGGGTAAAAATAACTCAGTCTTATTTCTCCTAATGAATTATACAGTCTAATTAAGTGCTACTCAGAAAGACTAAATAGTTAAGAAAAACAAGTATAAAAAAGTCTGAAAAATGTCCTTAACTTATGTGGACATCACAAAAAACAAAGGAAGAAAGGAAGGAAAGAAGGAAGGAAGGAAGGAAGGAAGGAAGGAAGAAAGGAAAGAAAGAAGGAAGCACATTTATGACAGGCTTTCTATGTCCTCGGCATACTGCTGAGCACTGGAGCATCAAATAGAAGAAGTAAAACAGATTGGTCTACTCACCATGAGCTTGCATTCAAATAGTGGAAGATAAGATATAAAGGTTAATTGGAAATGGAGGTGAGAGTGCTGAATATGGCCTAGTGTGGGGATGGCCATTAAGTTATGTGGAGGCCTCATTCTAAGCAAGCTAGACCAGAAGTTCACCTATAAGAGAGCTGAGAAACACAAGTTTAAAAGAGAGGAAAGAAGGCAGCAAGGTGAGGAGGTGTCCAGGAAAAGAAAACTTTTTTGGGAAATTATTGTTACCATTTGTAAGTCAGGGACCTCAGTCCTAATTATCTTTGTCTCACATTTTCTTCTTTCTTTAAAAGTTTAGTTTAAATGTCATTGAGTAGGTCAGACTTTTCCTAATAACCATAGCTGCTAGTCTCTCCCTAAATAGATTACTTTGTATTTATTGCATTTTTTCATATATTAATACCTCTTTCTGCACTGCTTTTATATGGATATTTTTATCTCCCTTTATAGAAAGGCTTGTGGACTGTAAGCATTATCTATTTTTCATTTTATCCCCAGCATGTTGCCAAACAACTAAAACATAGCAGGTGCTATTAATAAATACTCTTTGGTGAATTGTCACTACTTTATCAGAAATACTTGAGAAATGTTGGCTGAGTGTTCACTTGATGAGAAAAGTGAAATTCAACAGGTATATAAAAATAACCACTTAAATTCTGCTTATTGTCAATTATTACTGTAGGATTTTAAATATTGTGTGCAATATGTAAAGGAAGATGAAGAGATATTTAAAGCAAGACCAAGGAAATATAGGCATACACAAAGATTTCTATTTTTGGTTTATCTAGGTGGGGTAGTATGAGCCTTCATCTAAGTGGGGTAGTATGAGCCTCCATGGGAATGCCAAACCTGAGGAAAATATAATTGAGAAAGTTTTCACAAAATAAATGAGATATAATAAAATACAAATAATGTTAATTTGTGGCTTTCTTAGTATGATTCCCCTAAGGATTAATTGCTATTTGAGTTGATACTACTGGAATAGTGAATAAAGTGTTGGACTCGGTCAGGAAGAATTCAGTTTCAATCTTGCTTCAAACCATGGGCTGGCTTGCATTGACTTAAATTGATGTGAAATATGGATGAGGAGTTTCACAAAAAGGTACACAAAAGTAGAAACCATATAGTTCCCCTTGCCTTAAAAAAACAAAACAAAAACCAAAACTTGAAAATGATACCTGTAACTATTTTCCAAACTCCTAATTGGAAGATATTTTTTAAATACAGTATGTACGAAGATGCAAAATACATAAGAAACAGCTAAGACTCTCAGAGAATAGAGTGTTGGGCCTGGACTTAGGAAGATGTGAGATAAAATCTGGCTTCAGACACTTAATAGGTATGTGACCCTGTAAAAGTCACTTAACCTCCATTTACCTTAATTTACTGAAGAAGGAAAGGGCAAACCAATCTAGCATCTTTGCCCAGAAAACTACATGGACAGTATGGTCTATGGGGTGACAAAGAGTCAGACACTGAACAACTGAACAACACACACAGTAATGTTCTAGGCAACAAAGGTGATGAAGTAGCAACATACAGACCTTCTGTCACCTAAAGTATCAAGGCTTCATTTCCCTCATCTGTAAGAAGAAGAGATTGGGCTAAGTGATTTCTAAGGTCCATTTCAAGTATTAATCCAGAGGTTAAACCAGTAGATTGTGTTATCTAAGCAACTATAACAATTCATAATATAAGCAATTTAAATAGTCATATTTGCTATTTTTAGGCATTCCATTGAGAAGGAATATCCTAATTAACCCCACAATTAACTCTGCTAATAAATATCTTGTATTTTAAGTACATATCACAAGTACAAAAAGGCAGACCTTTTCTTTCTTTGGCTACTCGTTATTCACCTATAGCCATTCCCCAGGTTGCACATGACTTTTCCCTTCTACATATCTCAAGAGCAATAGGGCAAGTATGGATGTACCTTTCTCCCAAAAACGTTTTAAATATTTTAAATAACTAAGAAATGAGAAATCCAAATATCATAGTATCACCAATTTGGAAAAGGTTTCAGGAATTACCTAGTCTAACTTGTTCCTGAGTAGAAATCCTTCCTAAATTCTCTCCCATATGTTCTTACACAATCTCTAAATAGAGGCTTATGGTGACAAGGAACTCACTATCTTAAGTCCAGTATTTTATGCATTACTCTGCATTGCCTGTCAGATTCAATTCAATTCAACAAGCATTTAATGGATACCTTCTTCATTCCAAGTATTGTGCCTATAGGTATCAGGAAGATAAAAAGAAAAATAAAAGACTCTTCCTTCAAGAAGCTTACTTTTTATTGGAATAAAGTAACGTATACGGAGGAACAAATATAAAATATATACAACGTATATGTAAAGAAATATGGATGTTGGGGTAGGGAGCACTAGAAATTGAAAAAGTCAGGAAAGACGTCTTTTAAGAAATCTTAGTAGAACTGAACTTTAAAAACATTTCAAAGAGATATCAGGATTATGAGTGAGGAGATAAAGTATTCCATAAAAGGGAGTCAGTCCATGCAAAGACAAAAAGGGAATGAATAAAATATCTCGTATGGGGAACATTTAATAGACCATTTTGCTAACATGTAGAGCAGTAGTGTTAAACCCAAATAGAAACAGATCCCTAGAGGCCAAATTTTAACTTAGAAAAGCACCAATTAGCATTATCTATGTTGTATTGTATTTTTATTTGTTTTATTAAACATTTTTTAAAAACTTTTGTTTAAGTCAGGTGGAGATGTTCTAAAGACAATATAGCGTAGTGGATAGAGAGCTTACATGATGTCTGGAAGACCAAGGCCCTCATCTTCACTGAACCTCATTTCCTCATATGTAAAACAAAAATAACAATAGCAATCACTTCACAGGGTTTCTGTGACAGTGAAATTAGATTATATATGTAAAGTACTTTGAAAATCTCAAAGTGCCATATAAATGTCAGCTATCACCATTATCATTAGGTATCAATATGAGTGATCTATTAAGAGCTGGAAGTGACCTAAGAAGTCATTTATTTTACTTCCTTTTTTCCTACTGTAAAGCCAAGCATGAATAGCTTCCTGGAGGACTGCTGCTGTGAACAGCTTTTCAAGGATCTGATTAAACAACATAGTGAGCTCTCAAATTACTAATCAGTAATTAGAGCAAATCATTCACAGAAACCAAGGTACAGCATTTACGATGACATAATAACTTATCACTAAAGTTGCCACATAGCTTTCACCAAAGTGGTCACATAGTTTTAAACAAAGTACATTCATTTAGTAACTCAATCATTTAGTGAGTCCTTAATCCAATCATCCTTAAGGAGGCTTGGGAAACAAAGTACAAAGGTCAAAGTTCTCCACCCATAGATCAGAGTAAATCATAATCTTTTCAGTCAGTACACAGGATCCAAGTAACGTCTTCTTTCATCTTCACTTGAGGCTGGCTCTCAGCTTCCATGGTTCCTCTTATATGGTTCCAGCTCCTGTCCAAATATACAGAACTGTCACCTGGGTCCAAAGGCCGGCAGGTCCCAGGTGCTTGTCCAGTTCTTCATCCAATTCCTGTTCCATATAGAAGCTCACAGTCTCCAGGCCACCTTAAGTTCTTCATACTACCTTTGCCTGGGAAGAGAAAGCTTAACAGAGCCATAATAATATTCATCTGCATTGCCAGCATCATCATCAATTCACTATCTGCCTGTGAAATCATCTCAGACCCACAAACAAGGTTTGAGAATACAACACAAATTATCAACATAGAAATCAGCAAAGACCCACAAACAAGGTCCAGTAGGTCAATACAAATCATCAGTAAAGTCCCAGGACCTCCAAAAGCCTTGTCCAGGATTTCTGTAAACAGACAACTAGAAATTCCTCTTTCAGGACTTCCAGTAAGGTCCCAGATCTTTTGTACAAAGTAGTACAAACAAACATCAACTTAGACAGAAGAGACAAATATAGAGTGCCAGGATACCACAAGTATTCCCCTTCTCAACTCTGCTACCACAAAAGTTCTCTTCTCAGTTCTGCTGTCTCAAGACTGGGCCTCTCCTCATATACAGTCATTAGCTCCTCCCCAGAAGTTCACACATTGTTCTGTTTCTTTCTTTAATTAATTATTTTATTTATTTTCTTGTTTACATCATTCATTGCCTGAGTTACAAATTTTCTCCCTGTCTTTCCTCTGCCCCCAACCCCAAAACAGTGTATAGCACCTCACCCAATCTGTTCTCTTTTATGTCCTCCTCCATTGCTTCTCTAACTTTCTGGTAGGGTAGGGTGGGTCTCCCTAATCCAGTGCCTGTATATCTTAATTCCCAGTTGCATGTAGTTAATAAAAATAATTATTACACACACATACACACATACATATATACAGAGAGAGAGAGAGAGAAAGATACAGAGAGAGAGACAGAGATATTTTAACATTTGATTGCAGAATTTAAATTATAGATTCTTTTGGTTCCTCCCTTGTCACCCACCCCCACTGAGAGGACAAACAATTCAATACAGGCGGTACATATGTAATTATGCAGGCATCTCCACCGTGGACATGTTGTGAGAGGCTGACTATATGTCCCTCCTTCATATCCCACCCCACCTTAATCTATACTCTATCCTGTCCCTGTCACATTACTGAAGTGTGTGCTCCCAGCAACCATCCCCCTGACCCTGCCCTTTCCTCTGTCATCCTACCTCTCATCCCCATCCCCCCCTACCCTCCTGTGTGGCAAGATACCCAGTTTAGAGTTTATGAATTCCTTCCCTAAGCCAAATTCAATGAGAGTAAATGAAAGTAAAATAGTAACAGTTATCCCTTGCCTCTTCTATATGGCATGATTAACTACATTTTGTCTCTCTCTGTCTCCTCTCATTCTAGTCCTCTCCCATCTCAGAATTTCACCTTTTAAAGTATCATCCCTTTGTATTCAATAGGTGCTGTACCTTCTATGTACACATATACCCATGTGCTCAGATATGTATTCATATGCATATATAGCCTACTATCTAGACATATGTATAGATATACATACATACATACATATATATATACGCACACATATATGTGTGTGTGTGTGTATGTGTGTATTTATATTCCTTTCACCTATCCTCATACTAAGAAAAGTTTCACAAGTTACTATTATCATTTTTCCATATTGGTATGTAAATAATTCAACTTTGATAAGTTCCTTATGATTTCTTTCCCATGTTTACCTTCTCATGCTCTTGTGTTTGAATGTCAAATTTTCTGTTAAGTTCTTGTTTTTTCACCAAGAATACTTGAAAGTCCTACATCTCACTGAATGCCCATATTTTCCCCTGGAAGATTATACTCAATTTTGCAGAGTAGGTAATTCTTGGTTTTGATCCTAGCTCCCTTGATATCCAGAATAACATATTCCAGGTCCTTCAATCCCTCAGTGTAAAAGCTGCCAGATCCTGGGTTATTCTAATTGTGTTTCCACAGTATTCAGATTGCTTCCTCTTGGCAGCCTGTAATAATTTCTCCTTGATCTGGGGACTCTGGAACTTGGCTATTAAATTTCTAGGAGTTTTCTTTTGGGGATCTTTTTGAAGAGGTGATCAATGAATTCTTTCAAGGTTTATTTTGCCCTCTGATTCTAAAATGTTGGGGCAATTTTCCTCGAGAATTTCTTGAAGGATGCTTTCTAAGTGCTTTTTTTTCGATCATGGCTTTCAGGTAGTCCAATAATTTTTTAATTGTCTCTCCTGGCTCTATTTTCCAGGTCAGTGTTTTTTTTTGTCAAGGAGATATTTCACATTGCTTTTTATTTTTTCATTTGTTTGGAACTGTTTAATAGCATCTTAGTTTCTCATAAAGCTATTTGCTTCCATGGGCTGCACTCTAATTATGAAGGTATTATTCTCTTCAGAATGTTTTTGAGATTCTTTTTCCATCTGGCAAATTTGACTTTTTAAAGCATTCTTCTCCTCATTGGCTTTTTGGGCCTCTTTTGCCATTTGAGTTAATTTGATCCTTAAGGTGCTATTTTCTTCAGTCAGGTTGACTCTTTTTTCATAATTTTCTCACATCATTCTCATTTCTCTTCCCTAATTTTCTTCTACTTTTAAGGTGATCTACAGCTTGTAGGCAATCTTCATCTTTCATGGAAGCATTTGGTGTGGGAGTTCTGTCTGTGTTGTCTTCCTCCTATTCCATGCTTTGATCCATTTCCCCCCCCCCAAATTCTAAAGTTTGATTGCTGTTCTTACTTTTCTTCCTTTTCCTGCTCATTTTGTCCAGTCAATTAATTGCTTAATTTTTTTTAGCTTTGTGGAACTCTGCTTCCAGAAGTGAAAGCTCTGTCCCAAATTGCTGGAGTTTTCCCAGCTGCGGGAGCTGTTAGGGGGCTGCTGCAGCCCCCACCAGCTTTGCCTCACTGAAAGTGCACCCCAGGACCACCACCAAGACCACAATATGGATCCAGGCTGCTCAACATAAGAGCACTTGGCCTCTGATCAGTCGTCCTGGCTCCCCTTCTATCTGCAGGCTGGCAGTTCTGACACAGCTTGGTGGAAGCAGTTGCCTCTGTTTCTGAAGCCACTGCCACTTCTGCTGCTTCCTTGCCCTGGAAGCAGTTGTGCCAGACCACTTTTTTCCCCAAAATTAAGCTGAATTCCACTTACCTTTCTCTTAGCCTTATTTCTTCTGGCTTGATAAATCTAGAAACTGCCACAGGTGCTGCTAATTTTCTCTCCTGAAGACTTCAGCTGCAGCTCCTCCTTACCACCCTGGGGCCAGGCCATAATTTCAGGCTGGGCTGGTTGCAGCTCCCAGCCTGCTGTGATGAGACCTTTGTGCCAAGCTGGCTTCAGTGAGTGATATGTTTCTGTATTTTTGTGAGTTTTGAAGCCCTAAAATTTGTTTAGAGCCATAATTATGGGTATTTGGTGGTATTCTAAGCCACCATCTTGGCTCCACCCCCTCACATGTTCTGTTTCTTAACCAAGGCTCAAAAGAAACTTGAAGGAGCAAGGTGCTAATTCAATAGCTGAAACAATATGTTTAATTCTTTGCTTGCCATTATAGGTACAGAAGAAATTGACATCTAGGGAAGTGAAATACCTTACTGAGGGGTATGCAGGCAGCAAACCTCAGAGTTTGGAAATGAACTAATTTACTCTTATTTTTCAATGCCTGCTACTGCACTGCATAAGACATTGATTAAATTTTCAACTCTGCTTCTTACTACCTTTGAAACTTGGGGAAGTCGTTTAGCCTCCCCTGACTTGGAAGGATGAGTGGACAAGATAATCTCTAATGTCCTTCCGTCTTTAAATTCTACTAGAACTGGAAATTGTGAAATTCCCATCAATTAGGGAATGACTAAACAACTTGTGTTATATGATTGAGATGGAATGCCACTGTGCTACAAGAAATGATGAGCTCAGCAATCTTAGAAAAATATGAATTAGACCTCCATGTAATGAAAATGAGAACAAAGAAAACTTTGTATACAGTAATAATAATGTTGTTTTAACAAGAATTTTAAATGACTAAGTCATTTTTACTATTATAAATTTGCAAAATAACTACAAAAAACATATGAAAGAAGAAACTATCTACATACAGAAAAAAGAACTCACCAAGAGAAGTATGTACAAAATTATTTTAGATACACATACATACATATGTGTATGTGTATGTTTGTATGTATATATGTGTATGTATACATGCATGTGTGTATGTGTATATATGTATGTATATATATAATATGTATGTGTGTATGTATGTATACATCTAAGAGTAGCCACCTATTGGCTGGGGATGAGAAGGGAAACAAAAAAATTACATGATAATTTTATAATGTATTTATTTTTTAAATTTATTTATTTACATTTAGTTTACAACATTTGCTTCCACAATCCCTTAAGTTTCAAATTTTCTCCTCCTCTCTCTCCTCTGCCCTTCTCACCCCTCCCCACCCCATGACAGCTTCCAATAAAATAGAGGATCTACAAATACCTTCACATTAAATGTTACTCAGGTTGTAAAGAGAGATTATAACCAATGTAGTAAACAATAAGAAAGAGGAAATAAAACAAAACCAAAAAAGAGAGAGAAAGAGACAGAGAGGGAGAAAGAGATAGAGAGAGTTAAGAGAGAGAGAGAGTAATTTGCTCCAGTCTATATTCACAATCTGTAGTTCTTTCTCTGGATGTGGCTATTTTTTTTCCATCATGCATCTTTTGGAGTTATCTTATAACATTACATTACTGAGAGGAGCCCAGTCTATCAAAGTTAGGCATTGCACATATGTTGTGTCTATAATTGTGTATAATTTTCTCCTGGTTCTCTTCCATCACTCAACATCAGTTTCTATAAGTCTCTCCAGGTTATTACGAAGTACATCTGCTCCTCATTTCTTACAGCACAATAGTATTCCATTACATTCCTATACCATAGGTTGTTTAGCCACTCCCTAATTCATGAGCATCCTCTTGATTTCCAATTCTTTGCCGCCACAAAAAGAGCTGCTATAGATATTTTTGTACACACAGGTCTTTTTCTCACCTCTATGATGTCTGTGGGATACAACCCTAGAAGTGGTATTGGTGGATCAAAGGGTATGCACTTATTTAAAGCCCTTTGGGCATAGTTCCAGATTGCTCTCCAGAAGAGTTGGATCAGTTCACAACTCCACCAACAGTGGATTAGTGTTACAGCTTTTCCATAACCTCTCCAGCATTTATCATTTTCCTGTTTTGTCATCTTAACCAATCTGATAGATGAGATGTTGTACCTCATGAGCTGTTTTGATTTGCATTTCTCTAATCAAAAGTGATTTAGAGCATTTTTTTATATACTTATAGATATCTTTAATTTCTTCCTCTGAAAACTGCCTATTCATATCCTTTGACCATTTATCAATTGGGGAATGACTTCTATTCTCATAGATTTGACTCAATTCTCTGTATTTTTTTTTAGAAAAAAAAAAGCATTAATCAGAGACAATGGTTGAAGAAATACTTTCCCAATTTTCCACTTCCTTCTTAATTTTGGTTACATTGGCTATATTTGTGCAGATACTTTTCAATGTAATGTAATAAAAAGTATCCATTTTGCATTTTATAATGTTCTCTAACTCTTGTTAGGTCATGAAATCTTCCAGTCTCCATAAATCTCACAGGTAAAATTTATAGCTAGGTCATGCACCCATTTCAATTCAATTTTAGTATATGGTATAGGAAATTTGTCTATGCCCATTTATGTCACACTACATTTCAGTTTTCCCAGCAGTTTTTGTTAAATAATGAATTATTATCCCCAAAACTGGAGTCTTTGGGTTTATCAAACAGTAGATTACTATAGCCATTGACTGCTGTATCTCATGTACCTAATCTATTCCACTGATCTACTATGCTATTCCTTTTCTATTACCAAGTAGTTTTGATGACTACTGCTTTATAGTGCAGATTAAAATCTGCTATGGCTAAGCCACCTTACCTAGCATTTCTTTTCATTAATTCCCTTGATATTCTGATACTTTTGTTCTTTGAAATGAATTTTCTTACTATTTTTTTCTAGTTCTATAACATAGTTTTGGTTGATTGATAGGTATGACATGAAATATGTAATGTAATTTAGATAAAATTGTCATTTTTATTATATTAGATTGACCAAGCCATGAGCAGCTGATGTTTTTTCCATTTAGTTAGATCTGACTTTATTTTTGTAAAAAGTGTTTTGTAATTGTGTTCATATAGATCCTGGATTTGTTTGGGTAGGTAGATTCCCAAATACCTTATAATGTCTGCAGCAATTTTATATGGGATTTCTCTTTCTATTTCTTGCTCTTGACTTTAGTTAGAAATTTATAGGAATGTTGAGAATTTATGTGGGTTTATTTATGAAACTTTGCCAAATTAATTTGTCTCAAGTAGCTTTTTCTTTACTTGTTTCTCCAGCATTCTCTTCTCTAAGTATATCACTATATCATCTGTAAAGTGTGATAGCTTATTCTCTTCTTTGCCTAATTAGATTCCTTCAATTTATTTTTCTTCTCTTATTGCTGCTGCTAAGTTTTCTAGTACTAAATTTAATAAGAGGGGTGGTAGTGGACATTCTTGTTTCACCAACGATTTTATTTGAAATGCTTCTAGCTTATCCACATTACATATAACACCTGCTGATGGTTTTAGACAGATATTACTTATTATTTTGAGGAAAACTCCATTTATTCCTATACTTTCTAGTATTTGTAATAGTGTTGTATTTTGTCAAAAGCCTTTTCTGCATGTATTAAGATAATCATATGGTTTCTTCAGGTTTTATTGTAGATATTATCAATTATATGATAGTTTTCCTAATATTGAGCCATCCTTGCTTTCCTGGAAAAAAATCCTACCTGCTCAAAGTGTATTATTCTAGTGATAAGCTGTGTATTCTTTTCATTAAAATTTTCTTTAAAATTTTTGCATCTATATTCATGAAGGAAAGTAGTGTATATTTTTTCTGTTGTGTCTCTTCCTGATTTATATATCATGTTTGTGTCATAAAAAGAATTTGGTAGGACTCATTCTTCTCCAATTTTAACAAACAGTTTGGAAATTCTTGGAATCAATTGTTCATTAAAAGTCTGTTAGAATTCCATCTGGCTCTGAAGAAATTTTTCCTAGGGAGTTCACTGATAGCTTTTTCAATTTCTTTTTTCTGAGATGGGATTATTTAAATAATTTACTTCCTCTTCAGATAATCTAGGAAATTTATATTTTTGAAATATTTATCCACTTCACTAAGATTTTCAAATTTATGTGTACATAATTGGACAAAATAATTCCTAATTGTTGTTCTAATTTCCTCTTCATTGGAGGTTAATTCACCCTTTTCATTTTGATACTTGTAATTTGGTTTCTTCTTTCCTTTATTATCATTTTGACTAAGGTTCTATCAATTATATTGTTTTTTTCATAAAACTTGCTCTTAATTTTATTTATTAATTCAAAAGTTTTCTTAATTTCAATTTTATCAATCTCTCCTTTGGTTTTCATTATTTCTAATTCACTACTATTTCCCTTCCTTCTAACCACCCCCCTCTTTTTTCCCCTCTTACCCTTCTACTACCTATAGGGCACAATAGATTTTTATACTTAATGGAGTATGTTATTCCCTCCTTGAACCCAAACTGGTGAGAATCAATTTTATACAGTGCTCCTCCCCCTCTATCTGTTTCCTCTAGTGTAATGACTTTTTGTGTTTTTTCACATTAGAATCCTAAACTTAATTGATTATGTTAATCCCTCCTTGAACCAAAACAAATGAGAGTAAGGTTCATGTAATGTTCATCTCCCTCTCTTCATTCCCTCTGCTACAGTGTATTTTTGTTCTTCATTCTGTGGAATAATTTACACTTTTCTACCTCCTCCTTTCTTTTTCTCCCATTACAGTCCCTTTATACCCCTTAATAAGTTTCTTTAATGATAAGATTACTTTATTTATAACTATTCTCTCTTTCTATGTATATCCCTTTTAAATATCATGATAATTATATAAATCTCAATATTGACAGGTATCAGGTTTCCATATAGGGATGTAAACAGTTTGTTCTTATCGAATCACAACGTGTGTGTGTGTGTGTGTTTTCCTGGTTTACCTTTTCATGTTTTTCTTGAGTCTTGTATTTGAAGATCACATTTTCCCTTGAGTTCTGGATTTTTCATTAAAAGGTATGGAAGTTCTTTATTTCATTGAATGTCCATCTACTTGCCTGAAAGATTGTGCTCAGTTTTGCTGGCTAGTTGATACTTGATTGCAATACAAGGTCTTTTGCCTTATGAAATACCACATTCCAATCCTTCTAATTTTTTAATGTAGAAGCTGCTAAGTCCTGCATGATTCTGACAGTAGTTCCAAGATATTTGAATTGTTTCTCTCTGGCTGCTTGCAATATTTTCTCCTTGATTTTATAATTCTGGAATTTGGCTATTATATTTCTCATAGTTTTCAATTTGGGATCTCTTTCAGGAGGAGTGTGGTGAATTCTTTTGATAACTATTTTATCCTCTTATTCTAGGACCTCAGGATAGTTTTCTTTGATAATTTCTTGGAGGATGTTGTCCAAACTGTTTTTTTTTCCATGATGGATTTCTGTTAGAGCAATAATTCTTAGATGATTTCTCCCGGATCTATTCTCCAGGTCAGTTGTTTTTCCAATGAGATAGTTGATATTTTCTTCTAATATTTTTTCAGTTTTTGTGTTTTGTTTGATTTACTCTTGAGGCATCATAGAGTCATTAGCTTTAACTTGACTAATTCTAATTTTTAGTGAATTATTTTCCTTGGCTCATGTTTGAAGCTCCCTTCCCATATATTTAGATTTCATTTTAGGGAGGTATTTTCTCCAGTTAGATTCTGATCATCCCATCCCAGTTCACAAATTTTATTTTTTAAGGATTTATTTTCTTCAGTGAGATTTTTTTTTTCCTTTTTGGTCATTGTACTTATAATAGAATTGGTCAATTTATGTTTTACCTCTCTAATTTGGGTTTTACAGTCTTTCCTGAGCTCTTCCAAGAATACTTTTTGGACTTGAGAACAGATCATTTTTAGTTCTATGGTCTCAGGTGTGGATATAGAGTGGAATGGTGTATCTTTAAAAGGAGTAACAAGTAATGCATAATAGGTCTGCAATTTAATGTGCCTTCTTTTTTCTATTCTACTCTGTTATGGAAATGCTTGTTCTATTTCTTAAGTTCAGAATAAAATAAATTAAATATCAAAAAAGGAAAGGAAGAAGTCATATTAGTGTTTGAAATACAGAATTGGAACTCAGAAAATAGACTATTAGGTAGAAATTATGGAGTCATTTCATAGGCTTATTTGAAGCCATAGAAATGAATGAAATTCTTTAGAAAGAAAGGAAACGAGAACTAAGAGGGAAAAAAGCCTTTATCACTTTTACCCTTAAAAAACTATTTTTAAACAGCTTAGATAATATAGAAAGATCCATTACCAAATATGGCACAGTGAAACAAGAAATCAATTTTTAGTCAAAAGGCTTAGATTTAAATCCTACCTCTGCTATTTACTACATTGTGTGAAATAGAATGAGGCATTTAATCTTGACTCCCCATTTCCTCATCTATAAAATGAGGGAGCTATATGGTACAAAACTTTCAAGCTCAAAATCTCTAATACTGTTGAAGAAAAGTATTGTTTACCCTAACTATCTATGCTCTTCAAATGATCTCCTCTACTTAAAGAAAAAGTATTATGTAGTGTTATCTAGATTTGAAAGTTTGCATTAATATATGTGGTTTTATTGCTATTTATTGTCTTCTCTTATGTTCTGCAACCCAATAAAGTAACCTTAAGGAACATATGAAACTGTTCTTTGCTTTTTCCATGTCTATTTGCCTAATTTGATTAGATATTAAAGGTAATAAATTACATCAAACATGGCCAATTTGTAGATACTTATTCTAATTTCCCTCTGCTCACTAACTTGGGCTAACTCACAATATTTCCTAGGGCTTCCAACTTTCAAAATTATCTCTCTCTCTTATCGTAATTTGTTCCTCCAAAGCATCTCTCATATTTTACTTCTTCACTGTAGGTTCTCATCATCTTTTGGGTATTACTGTAATATCCTCTAAATATCCTCTCTGAAATCTCTCTCCTCTCCACTCTGTGTTTACACACACACACACACACACACACACACACACACACACATACTCACAGAACCAACCTCAGTGAGTTGCACGTAGTAGATACTTTAATAGTAGGTACTCTAAAAGTACTTGTCAATTGATTCATATGCTTTATTAATCAGTAATCTGACTTGTCATGTGTAGGCATTAATAGGCCCATGTTTCATCAGAAGGCAATATCTCCATATAAACACTTATTTCTTACAAATACTTGCTTTTATTATTTTTTTCAATTTCTGTTTTAAAATAACTTTTAATTGAAATCTATTGGGGTTTTTTGAGGGGGAAGGCAAGACAATTGGAGTTAAGTGACTTGCTCAAGGTCATATAGCTAGTAAGAGTGTGTAATGGTAATCAATTTGTTTGATGAGATACTTAGGGCTAAGTATAGAACTTTGTCCATTGGTGAAAAGGTGTGAATTCCCCTTTTGATGTGGAAGAATGCTATTGGCTGAGACACTCCCTGTTGACTTGGGAGAAGGCCAGTGCTTATAAGGAATAATTTTATAGAGTCAAGACAGATTTTGGATTTGGTTCCTCAGTGAAGCTGACTGAAGATATGAACAGGATGGAACTTTGTTTATTGGTGGCCTGGCTGATCCTTGAGTTCCAGGCAAGAGAAGTCCTGAAGGGTTTGAGGTGTGCTGAATCCGGTGAATTTCAGTGTGTGCCGGGCATTGCCTTGAGGACTGGACAAGGACCTGGTAGCTGTTCATCCCTGAGGACTGGACAATGAACCTGTAAGCTTTCAGCTCTGAATCTACGTGATTGTCTGGCAGATTCAGGAGGGAGCTGGGACCAGAAAAGGAGATCCAGGGAGTCAGAGAAACTACCCAGAGTCAAAATGAAGAAAAGGCTTCCCCTTGGATGAAACTGATGTTTGCAGAGGACAAGGACCTGGGAGCTGTTCATCCCTGAGGACTGGACGATGAACCTGTAAGCTTTCAGGTCCTGAATCTAGGTGATTCTCTGGCAGATTCAGGAGGGAGCTGGGACCAGGAAAAGGGATCCAGGGAATCAGAGAAACTACCCAGAGTCAAAGTGAAGAAAAGGGCTCCCCTTGGACTAAACTGAGGTTTGTTGGAAATCAAGGGGTGGAAGAATTGTGTGGTTGTCTAAGAACTTTATTTGGAAACAAAAGTTAATGGTTACCCCAGGAGTGGAAGATCAGTATATTGTGAACCCTTGATTGAATCAACTCCCTCTTAGGGAAACTAGGTCATTCCTTTTGTTAACTGATTGATTGAATCCCTCTTAGGGAAACTAGGTCATTCCTTTTGTTAATTTGATTGATTGAATCTTAAAATGTGAAGCTGGTTTCTCCCTTAGGGAAACCAGATGATTCTTCTCTTGTTCTTTGTTCCTTTCTGTAATAAGATATAATATTGAGACTTTCCTTGTTCTGAAGATTGTATATAATATTGTGAGTTGTTGAAACTGTGAACATTGTACTGAA
>CM053599.1:159672433-159713295 GCA_028646575.1 Pseudocheirus occidentalis | reverse complement strand
TTTTAGGTTACCTGTATTTCTTGATATATCCTTCTCCACTCCCCCTTTTCAGAGACCCAGTCCTTAGAATAAAGAACAAAAATACAAAGTTTGGGAAGTTCAATTAAACTTGAAAACATGTTGGAAAAATTATGAAACCGTATGCTGTTTCACACCAAAATCTTTCACTTTTGCTAATAAAGAGGGAAGGTGTCTTCATATATTTTTTCTTTGGAACCAAGTTTGGTTCCATAATACTTTCACAAAATTCACTTTCTTTTTTTCTTTCCTTTTACTTTGTTGTAGTCATTGTATGTTATTGTCTATTTTCTTACTTTAATTTGCAACAATGCATATAATTCCCTCTTTGTTTCTCTAAATAGAGTTGTTAACTCACTGCATCTGTGGTCACAGAGAAAATATGTATTAGCCAGAACTTGAACTCAAATCTTCCTAGTTCCAAAGCAAATTATCTCTCTAATATACCACAATGATTCTCAATAATGCGTTCATAACTCTTGGAGGATAATTGTGATGCTTATTAATGCCTATGAGTGTGTTTACATATGTGTATGAATTGCTTAGGGTTTTTATTAGCATGCATGTTTCTTGATTAAGTGTACTTTGGTATAATTGCTATCTAGCATAATATATGTTAATTTCCCCTCATTGCACGTAACATTTTTGTAACAAACTTCCTCAAAAATTTGTAAGTTTTGCATATACAAGGAATTTTAGATATCTTGGTTATTTGAATTTTCAACATTTATTCTTAAGATCATAACCTTTGGTCTTCAAAGGAGCTGATTTTTACTAGATAACAAATGTATGTATGGGGGAGGGGAGCTTTAGGGTGTGTAAACACACATATAGATAACAGTATGTGTACATATTATATATAATTGGTGAATATATTATATATGTTTATGTGCTGAACTAAGGTTATGTTAAATGAGTATTGACTGATCATTCACATACTAGACTATATTTATTAAAAAGAAAACCAATACCCACTTAGCTATTTTTGAATTTTAACTACATGTTCCTTCTCTTCTTAATCATGGAGAATATGTGATTATTTTGTGACTCAGATGTATAGCCATCGAAGACTAGAGAAAAGCTGCTTTATAAACATTTCATGAATCTACATGTAGAGTGCTCTATCTTACTGAAAATACAAATATTGCACCTTTGAAGAGGAAACCTTTTTTTGCCCTCTAACTGTTCTCCCCAGAGAGTGATGAGTGTATGCATATATACAAAATAAAACATTTACAAAAATTCTCTTAGCAGGTTTATTAATCTTTTTAAAAAAAATTACTGTTAAGTGCTTCAAACATTATATGGAGAGAAAATTGAAAGAGCAGCTATTTACTTTAATGTATAGAATTTAAAATTAAACTGGTAAAAATATTGATAAATAGTCCCTTCATGTATTTATATGTAATCTCAAGAACTCAGAGAAAATGCATCATGTCTTTCAAAAATACTATAGACTTATGATAAGTTTATCTTCATTCCAACAGTTGCTCTCCTAATTGATAGACTAATTGAATACTTTGTTAATTCTGCTTATGTGTGGCATATGAATTAATTTATTTCATCTTTTCGAAGGAATATGGGACATTTGGTTACAAGGGAACCTCATGCTGCATGAAATATATCAAGACATCTTTTCCCCAAATTAACATAAACTCATGGAAGAGAAATGGTGTGATTTCACCTTTCAGATGTGTGAATTTAGAATCAGAAACATGGAATGATTTGCCTAGTTACATAATTAGTTGGTATAACACCATGCACTAGCAGATTCCCAAAAGAATGTCACTATGAATAGCTTTCAAGGTTCTTATTACACAGTAATACTGAGCACTCTGTATATTCCATTACAAATCAAGGCAAACATTTTACAATATAATAATCACAACATTACATCTTACCACAGAAAGTCACAATATGGTGTTCATAATAGCTTAACATTATAATGTCCACACAGTTTTCAGTACAATGGCCACAATATTTAGAACAAGGAACAAAAGAATAATCACCTGGTTTCCCTAAGGAGGAAATCCTTCTCACTTAGTCATCCATTCAGTCAATTCACAATATATCAATCTTCCATGCATGGGGCAACCATTAACTTAATCAGGCACTAATCTAGCAGTTAGTCACTAAGCTAGATTCCCAATTACTAAATATCATTAGTCACTTATACAATCATTAGAAAACCACATAAACTCTCCACCCCTTGGTGTCCAGCAAACCTCAGTTTCACCCAAGGAGAGGCCTTTTCTTCATCTTGACTCTAGGTGGTCTCTCTGATTCCCTAGATCCCTTTCCATGGTCCCAGCTTCCTCCTGAATCCACCAAACACTCACCTGGATTCAGAAGCAGACAGCTGCCAGGTCCTAGTCCAGTCCTCAGGGCAGTCCCTGGCACGCAATGAATTTCACAGGATCCAGCACATCTCAAACACTTCATCACTTCTCTTGCCTAGAACTCAAGGATCAGCCAGGCCGTGAACAAAAAAGTCTTATCCTGGTCATGCTTCTTCAGTCTTCCAGCAGTTCAGCTGGCCGTAGGACCCAGAAGGGATATTGGCCTTCTGTCTGACCTTCACCATATTCTTGCCTCAGGAAAACTCCATCTCAACTCTCAGTCAGCTTCCAGATGCTTGGAGAGAAACTCTCTCTCTGTCTCTCTGTCTTTCTGCCTCTTTGTCTCTGTCTCTCTCTGTCTCTGTCTCTCTGTCTCTCTCTCTCTCTGTCTCTCTCTCTCTCTCTCTCTGTCTCTCTCTCTCTCTCTCTCTCTCTCTCTCTCTCTCTCTCTCTCTCTCTCTCTCTTTTTCTCAGCTGGCTTCAGTCTCCATGATTATTCCTCCACCAGGAGCCACCAGGAGGAACATTCTTGATTCTGATTCTCTGTCTCTGGAATTCTTCTTATTTACACACACTGACCTCTTGTCTCAGCCAACCCCCTCCTGCCAAGTCAGCAACAGTAGACAAAGTTCACACCCTCTGTTCACATATGAGACATAGTTGACACCCTCTGCCTCTTTCACAGAAGTACTTAGCCCTTACTAAGGACCAAGTACCTGCTAAATTAATTACCTTTACACTTGCCCACCAAAATACTTCTTAGGGGAAATTGAGTGTGTCTGTTATTCTCTCCTTAAGCTAAATTAAATGAGAGTATGGTTGACTCATTCCCCTTTACCTTCCTACATTTTCCCTCCATCGTAACAGCATTCTCCTGCCTCCTTTATGTGAGATAATCCACCACATTCTATCTCTGCCCCTCTACTTCCAATATATTTCTCTCTCACCTTCTAATTTTATGTTTTTAAATATCATCCCTTCACATTAAATTCACCCTGTGACCTCTATGTATACATATACACACACACCTAAAATACATATATGTACGTATGTATGTATGTATATATGTATGTATGTATGTGTGTGTACATATATATGTTCCCTTCAAATATCCTCATACTGAGAAGAATCTCATCAGTAACAATTACCATTTTTATTGTTTATTTTTAGTTTACATCATTGATTTCCACAAGATTTTGAGTTAAAAATTTTTCCCCATCTTTCCCCTACCTAGTACCCCAAAACAGCGATCACACTGTATATACCATCCCCCAATCTGCTCTCTCTTATATCCTCCCCCATAACCTCTCTGACTTTCCAGTAGGGCAAGATGGATCTCCCTACCCAGTGCCTGTATATCCTATTTCCTGGTTGCAGATAAATAATTATAATTATTATAAGTATAATTTATAAATATATATATATATACATATATATACATATATATATATATACATACATACAGAGAGAAAGAGAGAGAGAGTTAACATTTTATTTTAGAACTTCAAATTCTAGATTCTTTCTGTTCCTCCCTCATCACCCACCCCCGCTGGAATGACAAGCAATTCAGTGCAGGCCATACATTGTAGTTACACAGAACATCTCCACAATGGACATATTGTGAAAAACTGACTGTATTGCCCTCCTTATGATCCTGCACCCTACTTGTTCTATTTCCTACTTTGTCCCTGTCCCTTTCCAGAAGTGTGTGCTTCTAACAACTCTTCCTTGCAATCTGCCCTTCCCTCCATCATTCCCCCTCTCATCCTCTTCCTCCCTACCTTCCTGTAGGGAAAGATACCCAGTTTAGAGTGTATGTCATTCCCTATCTTAGCCAAATTCAATTTGAGTAAGGTTGATCCATTCTCTTTTTGCCTTCCTGTTCTTCCCCTCCATTGTTACAGTTATCACTTGCCTCTTCTATCTGACATGATTAACCTCATTTTATCTCACCCTGTCTCTTTTCAATCTATTCCTCTCCCATCTCTCAATTTCACCTTTTAAAATATCATTCCTTCCTATTCAATTGATCCTGAGCTCTCTATGTACACATATATACAGACCCTCACATATGCATTACTATGAATATATAGCCTCCTATATACATATATGTGTATATACTTATATATATATATATGTGTGTGTGTGTGTGTGTGTGTGTGTGTGTGTGTGTGTATACACAAATATATACACATTTACATTCCCTTCACCTATCTTCATTCTGAGAAAAGTTTCATAAATTGCAATTATCGTTTTTCCATGTTTGCATGTAAATAGTTCAATTTTGATAAGTTCCTTATGAATTCTTTTCCACGTTTACCTTCTCATGATTCTTGAATTTGAATGTCAAATTTTCTATTCAATTCTGTTTTTTTCATCAGGAATGCTTGAAAGTCCTCCACCTCATTGAATGACCATATTTTCTGCTGGAACATTATACTGAATTTTGCCAGGTAGGTGATTCTTGGTTTTAATCTTTGCTCCTTTGACCTCCGGAATATCATATTACAGGCCCTTTTATCCATTAATGTAAAATCTGCTAGGTCTTGTGTTATCCTGATTGTGTTCCCATAATACTCAAATTGTTACTTCCTGACAGCTTGCAATATTTTCTCCTTGACCTGGAAACTCTGTAATTTGGCTGTAATATTCTAGGAGGTTTTTTTTTTTATGGGAGAACCTTTTCAAAAGGCAATTGGTGAATTCTTTCAATTTCTGTTTTGCCCTCTGGTTCTAGAATATTAGGCAATTTTCCTTGAGAATTTATTGGGGGATGATTTCTAGTGTTTTTTATTTTTTTGATCAGGGCTTTCAGGTAGTCCAATAATTTTTAAATGATCTCTTCTGGATCTGTTTTCCAGGTGAGTGGTTTCTCCAATAAGATATTTCACATTTTCTCATTTTTTTATTTTATTGAATATATTTATAGTACTTTGATATCTCATAAAGTCATTATCTTCCATTTGCTCCAATCTAGTTTTGAAGGAATTATTTTCTTCAGTTAGTATTTGAAATCTCTTTTCCACCTGGGCAATTCAACTTTTTAAGACATTCTTCTCCTAATTGGCTTCTTGGACATCTTTTGCCATTTGAGGTAATCTATTTTTAGGGTTTTATTTCCTTAAGTTTTTCTTTTTTCTTGGGGGGGGGAGGTTCTCCTTCAGCAGGCTGTTGACTCACTTTTCCTGATTTTCTTGCATCATTCTCATTTCCCTTCCCACTTTTTCCTCCACTTCTCTTACTTGATTTTTAAAATCCCTCTCCAGCTCCTCCATGGCCTGTAACCAGTTCACATTTTTCTTAGAAGTTTTTGATGCAGGACTTTTGACTTCTTCTGGTTCCATGTTTTGATCCTTTTCATCCCCAAAAAAGGATTCTATGTTCTGATTGTGCTTCCTCTATTTACTCATCTTGCCAGCCAATTACTAGACTTCTGAACTCTTTGCCACTGTAGAACTCTGCTTCCAGAGTAGAGAGAGCTGTGTCCCAAATTGCTGGGATTTTTGCAGTTGTCTGAGGTCTGAGGAAGGTCCCCTCTCTATAGCCACCACAAGCTCTGCCACACTGTCCACACACCCCAGGAACAGCACCCAAGACTGTGACCTAGATCCAAGCATGTCCAAGGAAGAGCAACTATCCTCTGAATGATCACTTGTCCCCCCTATGACCTGCAAGCCAGGATCTCTGGAGGCAGCCACTAGGCAGCAGCTGCAGCCACCATGCTTCTGCCACCTCTCTCTCCCTGGGGGTATGGGCTGCAGCACTCTTTTCTCTTCCCAGTTTCAAGTGAGTTCCCTACTGACCTTTTACTTTCTCTGTGTTGTGTATGAGCTGAACAGTCTGGAAACTGCCACAGATTCTGGTGATTCACTCTGCTGCAATCTCCTCTGGCTGGTCTAGGCTGCTGGTTGGGCTACCATGTGTCTGGGCTTGGGTGCCTCATGCGGGACTGAGCTTGATTTCCAGCTTCATGTGATAGACTCTTCCTGTCAGCTGGCCAGGCTGTCTTCAGTAGGAGATTTGTTTCTCTATGCCACTTTGTGGGTTCTGTAACTCCAGGTATTAGAGATCAATGGAGCTGGAGCTCAGCCAAATTCCTGCTTTTACTCTGCTATCTTGGGTTCACCTCCTTACACCTATTTTCCCAAATAGTTTATATAGTTTTGGAATTAGCTGTTCTTTAAATATTTGATAGAATTCACTTATACATCCATCTGATTCTAGAAATGCTTTCCTTAGGGAGTTTATAGATGCCTTATTCAATTTCTTTTGCTAAAATGGGGTTAAGTATTTTTTTCCTCTTCTGTTAATCTGGACAATTTACATTTTTATAACTATTCTTCCATTTCACTAAGATTGTCATGTTTTTTGGCCTACAGTTCTGCAAAATAGCTCCTAATTATTATTTTTATTTCCTCTTCATTGGTGGTGAATTCACCCTATTCATTTTTGATGCTGGTAATTTGGTTTTCTTCTTTCCTTTCGTTAATCAAATTCACCAAATGTTTATCTATTTCATTATTTTTTTCAATAAATTCTGTTCTTAATTTTATTTATTAGTTCGATAGTTTTCTTAATTTAAATTTGATTAATCTCATGTATGGATTTCTGAATTTCTAATTTGGTATTTAATTGGGGATTTTCATTTGTTCTTTTGATACCTTTTTTAGTTGCATGCACATTTCATTGATTTCTTCTATCTCTGTTTTATTGATGCAAGCATTTAGAGATATAAAACTTCCCATAAAAATACTTTCATTGCATCCCATAATTTACAGCACATTGTCATTCTCTTGGATGAAGTTTATAATTTCTGTGATTTGTTGTTTGACCTTGCACTGGTTCCTGCTCATGCATGCTTTGCACTAGAATGTCTTGCTGCTGTAGGATGTCTGCCTACCAGCTGGAACTTTTCCTCCTGGAGTTGTGCTACCTGGAGTTGTGCTGAAGTACTGGGAGATTTTGCAATTGGATAATGCCAGCACACATGGTGCGTTTCTTAGCTGGTGTCCGCTGGTTCCCTTGCTTGTGCTGAGACATTTGGTAGTGATGATGGGACATCCTAGTTTTGGCACTTGCCTGCTCCACCACCCTGGGGATCAAGATATCCCTCTGATTTGCTGAGGTTGGGCTTGCAGCTGGCTTGCTGGTATACTTCCCATCCTGTGTTGTTCCCTCAGAGTGAAAGGGGCCTTTCTCATTGCTTCTCAAAGCTTCATGCCTACAATGTTGTTGTGCTGTGTCTTTCTGATGACTCAACTGTTCCTGGGTTTTTCCTGTGGCAATATTTTCTGGGTTTTCACAGGTCAATAGGGAAGGATGAAAGCAACCTACTTCTTACTCTGCCATTTTGGCACCTGGAAGCCTTGGGTGTTGCTTCATCTGCCTGCTCTTCCCCTAATGCCTTCAAAATTGTCCAAATCTCTAGCAGCTTATAAATCCTTCACTTTTACCCTGAAAACTTCACACATTATCTTCCAATTTCTCTTTTCCTTTTCATATCTAAACTCATAAAAAAGGAATCTAATAATAGATAGCATCTTACTATATACTAGGTACTGTGCTAAACACTTTTCAACTATTATATCATTTGATCCACAAAACAACCCTAAGGGAGAGGTACTATTGTTATCCCCATTTTATGGATAACAGGGGCAAAGAGGAGTTAAGTGACTTATCCAGTGTAACACATCTAGTAAGTATCCAAGGCAAGATTTGAACTTGTGTTCCTGACTCTAGGCCTAGTAAACTGTGTCAGTGAGCTGCTCTACACTTTTTGCTGCCATGTCATCTTATGTGACTTAATTCTCACTCTTTTTCTATTTTCTGACACTGCCAGTCAAGATGATCAAATATCTTGGATCTTGAATGTTTTTGAAATTTAATAACTGTTAAAAATAGTACAAATTGGGGGCAGCTAGGTGAAACAGTGAATAGAGCACCAACCCTGGAGTCAGGAGTACCTGAGTTCAAATCTGGCCTCAGACATTTAACACTTACTAGCCATGTGACCTTGAACAAGTCACTTAACCCCAAATGACCTTCCAAAGAGCAAACACACACACACACACACACACACACACTCACACATACAAATTGAACCAGAGTCTGATAGCACATACATACACACATATATATGCATATGTGTATATATATACATATATGTATGTATAAGTATGTGTGTGTACATATGTATGTGTGTGTGTATATATATATATATATATATATATATATATATATATATATATAAATACACACCAGAATTATATTTAACATTTTAACTGCAATATGCACATTTTAGACTGCTGCTGAAGAACTCTTTAGATCACTGAAAATGAGAAAGGGGATACTCCCAACATCATGAGGTTTCTCTCATTCTTTTAGCTAACAGACAAAAGAAGCTCTGAACCACTCCTCAGTCTGGCCATAGATTGAATTCATGACTGAAATGGCTTACCATTTATGGATAGAATTATGTCTAATATGAGTCAGCATGAAATTTGCTTTCATGTGGTTATAATTGCTTTAATGAAAAATTATTGGGAATAACTATACTGTTACAAGGGAATTTGTGTCTCACTTGTGCTGCTTACATGAAGAAATATAAAGATTTATAAGTGATAAAAATTGACAAGCAAAAGTTTTATTTTTATACATACACACATATACACATGGGGAGGGATGCCCCCCACTACCCACCAAGCACAGCGAATATACAGTCTGGTAGAAAAGAAATAAAAGCATAGAGCCATAACTAGGAATTCTGGGGCCTAGGATAAATTCAATTGAGTGAGGCTAGAGATTGATGGCATGGAGATGAGTTCACCTGGGGTATATGAAGTTTTGGAGATTCCAGATCAATTGGATTGAACTGATATTGACAGCGGTGCCAAGCATCCCCTGGGATGTGGATCCCCAGACCTCTAGTAACCTGCTATAGGTCTGATCAGGTTCAGCTGCACTGCACTGTCCTCCAAATAATCTGCTTATACCTCATGTCTGCAGCAGCAAACACCCTAGCATACTCAGGATGATTATTGGCACAGGTTATTTGATATGCTTTTCTAAAGGAAAGAAACTCAAAAAGGGTTAATGATCTTACTTTAATCAAACATATATCATTTACCTGGTTCAGGGAGAAAAGTCAGCACCCTGAACTTCAGAGAACACAAACAAACTACAAGTTGACAGAAACATTCAGACAGAAAAACAGACCAGCAGACAGGACTTCTAGCTGTCTGTCCATTACATCCATACCTAGTTAGCTACCAGAGAGAAACATCAACATCTGGGTTTTCAAAGCCAGGGGTACTCAATG
Source organism: Pseudocheirus occidentalis (assembly GCA_028646575.1). Lineage (NCBI taxonomy): Eukaryota > Metazoa > Chordata > Mammalia > Diprotodontia > Pseudocheiridae > Pseudocheirus > Pseudocheirus occidentalis. The sequence continues at coordinate 159,703,620 of CM053599.1, read as the reverse complement.
GCTGCCCAGAGTCACATCTGGCCAATACACTCAACTCTTCCCATAAGTGAGCACCAAAGCAAAACCTCACATCAGGCTGTGTGGGTGTTCCTGAAAAACAAGCCTTCCACCACAGCCTCCATGTGACCACATTCAGCCTATTAGGGGGCAGAGTATATTTTCAAATCAGGGAAGGTCCTCAAATTCATGTTAGCCTATCAAGACGAAAGGAAAATCTTCAAATTCCCTTACCATTACAATGTCATAGAAGATAATTGCCAATATCTGATTTTCTTTTCCTCCCTTTCTCCTTCCGTACATCTTCTATTTTCTTCCTCCCTTCAATGCTTCCATCTTTCTTTTCTTCCTTCCCTGCCTTTCCCTCGCTCCCTTCCAAAACATGCTAAGAAACTATGCTATGTATTCCCAGTATAGTATGTGAATAGTCAAGGGGGAGGGGTGAAGACAATTTAAAAATCACTGATTTTAATATGCATCCTGCTCTCCATTTTTCATTTCTGAATTATGTAACTATTCCTTTGGGCATAAAATGAAACTGATTAGTGAAAAAAATCCTTCAGGTTTACTCCCTGAACTAAACTGGTGCCTCCAAAATCTATTCTTCGCTCCTGTATCTCCAGGCACATTCCAACACTGCTAAACAAGAGTGAGCTAATGAACCGTGATGGGAACTAGACCATTGTTCATGTAAAATGAGGAAACACTTAGTAGCTATTCCATGATAGGAAAAAAAGCTTCTACTAAAATAGTTTTGCCATCTCTGTTCCACCTCTTTTCTGTGTCGTTTTAGAAAATATATTACTGTTTTTGAAGTCTGACAAACTTTAACTTTCAACAATGGTTAAATCTAGAAATTTGGGAACCTTTTGTTATTTTTATTTCTTCTTTATACTTTTGTTTGTAGTCTTTTTTTGCCCAAATACAAGTTTACATTTATGAAATACTGAGTTAATACTTTCATTGTTTAAACTAAATCAAGAGTGTTATGATATTGTTTCCTTTCATTTCACTTGGAATAAGTATTAATAATTTATTAAGTTTACTTGAAAGCATAAATGTTTGAATATAATTTGTTCTTGCAAGGTTAGCAAATCACTGCTAAACTAACTTACCACATTTGATTTTGGATTTCAAGCTGTTTATAGGTTATTCTAGGTTTAACAATCTTCAGCTCCTTGAGAAACACAAATATAATTTTGATAAGGATTTCACTTGTAATAGTCAATGTGCACATCATCAAATCAGCTGTTGACACTGGAGTAAAATCCAACCTGGAGCTGACTAGTATTCACAACTGTAGACACGGCTGGTTCTTAGGCAGTAAAGGTATATTCAGATCTTCAGCATTAACTTCCCCCAATCCTATATCAGCCATTTTTCCCCTAGTACTTATCTTCTCCTTCCATGAAACTCTGGGTACCAGTTACCTGATAAATGCAGAAAATATGAATTATTTTATATGTGTCTCCCTTTTATTTTCTGTGCTGTGGACACTAACATAAACAAATTCATATATAAAAGTTGAATTTTATACATCAGTACATTTCAGAAGACCTCAATATTCTTCAAATAATGTGTATGCAAGATATGTAAGATTAATGTTGGCCCTGATAATTATGATTATATTAGTGGTTATAGTAATTGTAGTAGTAGTAGTAGTAGGGGCAGCTGGGTGGTTCAGTAGAAAGAATGCTGGATGTGGGGGTGGTGTCAGAGTTCAAATCTTGCCTTGACATGTCCTCATTGTATGAATCTGGGCAAGTCAGAAACTCACTTATTTTTCTCCTCTATAAAATGGGGATAATAGTAGCACCTACCTCCTAGGGTTACTGTAAAAATAAAATTATATACTGTGTGTTAAGTGCATTGTAAACCTTTTTAGGGCTATATAAATCCTACCTAGTAGCTAGATAAGTAATTAGGTGTGGAGGTAGTTGTAGAAGTAATTATAGTAGTAATGGGTAATATTTATACAGGGTTTTAAGAAGAGCATGATAGAATGGACAAAGAATTGGCCTCAGAGCCAGAAAGATACCGAATCCTGTCTAGGACATATTAGCTGTGTGAGCATGGATAAGACACTTAACTACTTAGAGCCACTTTCCACCCTGCAAACACTCCAATGAGTTTTTGCAGATTTCCATCAGTGGAAGGTATTCCTACATTGATGGGATGAGAGGGAATGAGGGGTGAGGAAGGCAGAGGAAGAGGAAGGGACAGGGACAGATGGGAAAGAGGGAGAGAGGAGATAAAGAGAAGGGAGAAAGAAGAGATGAAAATATTGGAAAATGTCTTAAATACATTTTTCCATTAGCATATGGTAATAAGGGCTTTCTCCAGACAGACTCTTTATGCCCCTTTGGATCTAGGAGTACAGATTCTATTCAACAAGGTTTTGCTGAGTGCTTACTATATATCAAGTACTGTGTTAAGTTCTAGGTATAAAACAAATGATAAAAATAAATAATAATAATAAATTGGTTTGGGTGTTTTTTTCCTTGAGAAGTTTATATTTGGAAATTCAGATTATAGATGGCTGATTTTCTGATTCTAGAAAGGTAAGAGCCCAGGTGTATTTGAAAATCTGAGAAGGTAGAGACATTTAAAGAGGAAACTGAGTTGACTAAGAATAGGGGATGAGTTTAGTACTTTTCCATCCCTCATGTTGTTTTGAGCACTAACCTAGAAGCCACTTTAAGTCATCATTCCCACTGGCTCATAAGTTTCAGCCTAAAAAGGTAGCATATAAATACAAACTTTTCTAGAATCCTACCATTTATCATCTGTCTCTAAATTACTTTCAAGTAGACAGATCCCAACAAATTGGCAGCCCTGAACTGATCTCTCATTTTAATACCTAAATATGTGTACATCTTCCCTGTACACACATAAAATTCAGGCTTTCACTGTATGTGCGAATGATATTCATATGCTATTGATATACGTCTATAAATCCCTTTCCCTATTCCAACTAGTCTGGCATCAAACCATGCTGCCTGTTGCTTCCAAATGAACAAACCATATCAAATTGTCAACTATTGTTAAAACTGCTGTTTTCTCACCACTAACTCACTCTGAGGTCATCCTTTTCTCATAAATCTAAGTGAACATCCTGCTGTCTCTTCTCCTGCACTACCCCTGAATCACTGACCTGTCATATTTTCCTATTCCAAATTTTCTTCATGGCAGCAGGACTCTTTTTTACTTAAGAAAATAAAATGGTCACTTTGTAAAAATATTTTTAAAAAATGACACTCCAGGACATCTATCAAAGTGAGTTATAGAAAGTTTCCTTCTAAACATCTCAAATTGTTTTCCTTTCTCCCCTTCCATAACTTGACGGATGTTGATCACTAAAATGTAATAATGGTATCTTTCCTTTTTTTGTCTGATAAAGGACTAGTTGAATACAGAGAACTTGGGCATTCATGAGCTTAAAAATGTTGGGTTTCTCCGTGGTTTTAGAATATGGTGTTTCCACATAGTTTTCTATTCCATCTGATAACATCTCCCTAGTTTTCCATGGTTACAGTGATTTTATGCCAGTACACTGCAAGGGGCCAGGACTTAAAATAGATTAACCAGCATGCCTCTTGGTATTGAGCTTCATCATTTGTAAAACTGCATTCCGTGGTTAAAGAAAATAGTGATAGGTGCTAAAGAAATTAATAAGTAGAAAAGTAGCTTTATGACATATTTTAACCTTTTAAGGCTACGTTAGCATTTCTAAGACAATTTTCATGCCCTTTCATTTATTTGTTATTAGAAGGCCAACTATGTAAAGGGAGGATTTCTAATATTATTAGGGCTACTGAAATGATACAAGCTTTTGACTCTTCCATTCAATATAACATTCATCCATTTGTTTGTTCATTGAACAAACCTTTATCAAAGATCTATTATGTACAGGCCTTGTGCTATGCACTGAATGTAAAATCAAGATGCTAAGATTTGTTCCTTGGTCAAAATTACTTCTAAGAAGGGAGAACTAGAGGTTTTATTCCATTTAGCCAAATATGCATCGTGAACTGAACACAGATAGGGTTTAGAACATTATAGAACGACAAAATTAAATACAGTTTTCTAGGTGTGTTTACCATTCTGGGCAGACTTTCCCATTTTTTCTTTCTTGTTATTTTAGTAATTACATGTAGTGAAAGGGACTTGGTTCTCACCTGCCTAAAGCAGGTGAGACTGATGTAATAGCAAATAAAGGGAAGTGTATAGGGAATATGTTATTAAATACAAAGACATATCTTTACCTGTCACATTTTTATATACAAAAAGGTTTTTCTGCTTAAACTGTAGGAAGAACTTAGTACAAGCTGCTCAAAGATCAGCTGCACACAGAGAGATTTTTAAAAAGTTAAACTGGCAAGTCTTGTACAACTGAACAATTCCAGACAGAGTAGTCAAGGTTTTTGGTACCTATATCAAGGAGCAGGAGAGAAGCATATTAACTCTCTTCCTCCCATTTCTGCTTCCACCATTAACCAAGGTATCTTGCAGCAGAGCTACATAGCACACCCAGTAGAGAAAAAAGACACACTTTTCAGACAGACGCAGATGAGAGGTATTAACAGCTCTATTCAGGAAGCAGATTCAATGAGAATTACTCCTGCAAAAGGAGACAAAAATGACTATAGATTCAAGACCGAATTGCCCTAGTAGGTGGAAGATAAGTTAAGGAGAGGAGCAGACCCAGGAAATCCCGCTAAATGGCTGATCCAGCTTAAACAGTGAAACCAACAGGGAATATGGACAGGATACCACAAAAAAGAAAAAGAGGAGGAAAAGTCAAGGTGACAGACTGAAGACAGGGACTTACCCGAGTTCTCACCCAAACCCCTTGAGATGTCTTTAAAATGACTCTAAACAAATTCTACAGCAGCAGTAACCCACAGAAAGAGGGAGTGAAACAAATGTATAGCCCAAATTAACTTGGAAGGTCAATAGGAAGCATCTGTTGTGCCAGAATGAGAAAGAAGCTCAGTCTAGCCCTGGCCTCAACAAACCAGAATTGACTGAATCAGCAGCAACAGCACCTGCTTCTAGAGTTGTCAGCACACAGACAGTAAACGGGTTGAACAACTTTACAGTGGTATTTTTGCTAGCACTGAGGCAGGAATCTGTTGCTTTGCCCATACGTGGATTTAGGCCATAGTCTTTGGTGGCAGTCCCTGGGTGAGGAGGAGCATTAGCACACTAGAGCTTATGGCCCCAGTGGAGGGGTCACTCACAGTTCCAGTGTAGGAAAGAGTACCTGTGGTCACTCACAGACCAGAGGACAGGCCAGGAGAGTAGTAAACACCTCTCCTTAAGTAATACCACCTTAGAAGAATTGAAAACTTACAGGTCCCTGGAAATATCTCTGAAAACAGCTTCACAAAACACCTGAAGTTTTGGAAAGTATGCCATCCAACCTGGAAGCAAAGCCTTACTTTAATAAATGATTAAAAGTCAATGAATAGGTTGGGGAAATGAGCAAAAAATGGAAAAAACCCTACAACTGTAGAAAGTTACTATACTGACAAAAGAGATAAAAAAGACACACTCAGAAGACAACCAAGTAAAAGCTCATATATACAAAGCCTCCAAGAAAAATATTAATTGGTCTCAGGCCATGGAAGAGCTCAAAAAGGACTTTTAAACTCAAGCAAGCAAGGTAGAGAAAAACTGGGAAGAGAAATGAGAGTGTTGAAAGAAAATCATGAAAAACGAATGAATAGCTTGGTAAGGGAGACCCAAAAATATTGAAGAAAATAACAGTTTGAAAAGTATTTGTAAAAGAGGTGCAAAAAGCCAATGAGGAGAAGAATGCCTTAACAAGCAGAAATGGCCAAATAGAAAAACTCACTGAATAAAATAATTCCTTAACAATTACAATAGAGCCAGTGGAAGATAGTGACTTTATGAGAAATTAAGAAACAAACTAAGCAAACCAAAGGAATGAAAAAAAATGGAAGTGCATATAAAATATCTCATTGGAAAAACAATTGACTTGGAAAATACATCCAGGAGAGATCATTTAAAAATTACTGGACTACCAGAAAGCCATGATTTTTTAAAAAAGAGCCTAGACATCAGCATTCCAAAAATTATCAAGGAAAACTGCCATATTATAAATCCAGAAGGCAAAATAAAAATGGAAAGAATCCACAAATCACTTCCATAAAGAGATCCCAAAATGAAAACTGCTAAGAATATTATATCCAAATTCTAGAGCTGCATGTCAAGAGAATACTGCAAGCAGTCAGAAAGGAACAACTGAAGCATCGTGGAGCCAGACAGGATAACACAGGATTTATAAGCTTCTACATTTAAGGCTCAGAGAGCTTGGAATGTGATATTCTGGAGAGCAAAGTAACTAGGATTACAAGCAAGAATCACATACCCAGCAAACTCAAGTACAATTCTTTAGAGGAAAAGTGGGTATTCAATGAAAAAGAGGATTTTCAAGCATTTTTGATGAAAAGACCAGAGTTGAATGGAAAATTTGACTCTTATATATAAGACTCAAGAGAAGCAAAAAATCACGGGGTGGAGCCAAGATGGCGGCATAGAAGCAGCAAAGTTTTGCAACTCCCACAGAGCCACCTTAAATACCCATAAAATAAGACTCTAAACAAATTTTAGGGCTCCAAAAATCTCAAAAATACAGAAAACATTTCTCTCCCTGAAGGCAGCTCAGCAGGTGGGGCTCATCACAGCAGGCTGGGAGCCACAGCCAGCCCAGCCCAAAACCCTGGCCAGACCCCAGGGTGGTCAGGCAGATTCTCAGCTCCAGTCTACAGGAGAGCAGATCTGCGGCGCTGGAGGCACAGTTTCCACATTTATCAGGCCAGAAAAAATAAGGCTAAGAGAACGGTGAGTGGAATTGGCTAAATTTGGGGGAGGGGGAGAAAGCAGTCCTGCCAAACTGCTCTCAGGGCAAGGAAGCAGCAGGAGGCAGCTATGGCAGCAGGAACCACTACAAGCAGCAACTGCCTCCACTGGGTTGCTTCAGAGTGTCCAGCCTGCAGATATCAGGAGGGCTGAAGCAATCAATCAGGGCCAAGGGCTCTTCATTGAGTGGCCTGTATCTGGATCATAGTCTTGAGTGGTGGGCCTGGGTTGCCCTTTCAGTGAACCAAAGCTGGTGGGGGCTGCAATACCCACATAATAGCTCTGGCAGCTGTGAAAACCTCAGCAATTTGGGACAGAGCTTTCCCCCCTGGAAGTGGAGTTCCACAGAGCTAAAAAATCAAGCAATTAATTGACTGGCCAAAATGAGCAGAAAAAGGAAGCAAAGTAAGAATAGCCATAAAACTGTAGAATACATTTCTGGGGACAAAAAGGATCAAAGAATGGAATGGGAGGAAGACAGGGCAGTCAGAACTCCCATACCAAATGCTTCCAAGAAATATGAAGATTGCCTACAAGCCATATATTGACTTAAAAAGGACTTTGAAAAACAAATAAGAGAAGTGGAGGAAAAGTTGGGAAGAGAAATGAGAATGATGCGAGAAAATCATGAAAAAAGAGTCAACAACCTGACTGAAGAAAATAACACCTTAAAGAACAAATTGACTCAAATGGCAAAAGAAGTCCAAAAAGCCAATGAGGGGAAGAATGCCTTAAAAAGTCGAATTTGCCAGATGGAAAAAGAGTCTCAAAAGCATTCTGAAGAGAATAATGCCTTCAGAATTAAAGTGGAGCAAGTGGCAGCTAATGACTTTATAAGAAACCAAGAATCTATTAAACACTTATAAACAAATGAAAAAATAGAAAGCAATGTGAAATATCTCCTTGAAAAAATCCACTAACCTGGAAAATAGAGCCAGGAGAGACAATCTGAAAATTACTGGATTACCTGAAAGCCATGATAAAAAAAGAACTTGGAAATCATCCTTCAAGAAATTCTCAGGGAAAATTGCCCTGATACTTTTAGATATTTTAGAACCAGAGGGCAAAATAGAACTTGAAAGAATTCACCTCTTGAAAAAGATCCCCAGAAGAAAACTCCTAGAAATGTTATAACCAGGTTCCAGAATGCCCAGATCAAGGAGAAAATATTCCAGGCTGCCAAGAGAATACAACTTGAATACTGTGGAAACACAGTTAGGATAACCCAGGATCTGGCAGCTTCTACACTGATGGATCAAAGGGCCTGGAATATGATATTCCGAAGTGCAAGAGAGCTGGGATTAAAACCAAGAATCACTTACCCAGCAAAACTGAGTACAATGTTCCAGAGGAAAATATGGTCATTCAGTGAGGTGGAGGAGTTTCAAGCATTCTTGCTGTAAAAAACAGAACTGAACAGAAAATCTGACATTCAAACACAAGTAGCATGAGAAGGTAAACATGGGAAAGAAATCATAAGGAACTTATCAAAGTTGAACTATTTACATGCCAATATGGAAAAACATTAATAGTAACTTATGAAGCATTTCTTAGTATTAGGATAGGTGAAGGCAATACAAATGTATATACGTATACCTACACATATGTCTATATAGGATGGTATACATGCCTTTGAATACATATGTGAGCATTTGTGAATAGGTGTACATAGAACATTCAGGATCAATTGAATAGGAAGAGATGATACTTTAAAAGGTAAAATTCTGAGGTGGGAGAGGACTAGAATGTGAGGAGACAGGGAGAGACAAAATGGGGTTAATCATCCCATATAAAAGAGGCAAGGAATAACTGTTACAATTTTACTTTCATTTGCTCCCACTGAATTTGGCTTAGGGAAGGAACAACAGAAACTCTAAACTGGGTATCTTGCCACACAAGATAGTAGGGAGGATGGGGATGATGGAGGGAAGGGCAGGATCATTGGGAGGGTTGCCAGAAGCACACACTTCAGTAAAGGGACAGGGACAGGGTAGAGAATACAACAAGGGGGGAGCAGGATAGGAATGAGGGATATATAATCAGTGTCTCACAATATATCCACTGTGGAGATGTCCTGTGTAATTACAGTGTATAGTCTGTATTGAATTGCTTATCCTTCCAGTGGGGGTGGGTGACAAGGGAGGAACCAAAAGAATCTAGAATTTAAAGCTCTACAATCAAATGTTAAAAAAAACAAACATATATGTGTATATATGTATATATATGTATGTGTGTATATATACATATATATTGTTTGTATTATTAACTACATGCAATTGGGAATTAAGACATTCAGGAACTGGACTAGGGAGACACTCCCTGTCCTACCAGAAAGTTAGAAGGGCATTGGAGGAGGACAAAGGAGAAAGAGAATGGAGGAGGGGATTAATAGTGGGATCACTGTTTGGGGGTTGGGGGTTGGGGAAAGAAGGGAAGAAAATTTGTAACTCAAAATCTTGTGGAAATGATGTAAACAAGAAAATAAATAAATAAGTTTTTAAAAAGAGAAGCATAAAATCATAAACATGGAAAGGAAACGTTTAAGGACTTGAAAGTCCAAACTGATTATATTCTGTCATGGGAAGGTAATATTTTTAACTTATAAGACCTTTCTCATTATTAGGGGAGCTGGAAAGAGTGTGTCTAGATAGATAAATAGATAGATAGATAGATAGATAGATAGATAGATAGATAGATAGATAGATAGATAGATAGATAGAGATAGCTATATATATAGAGAGAGAGAGACAGAGAGACAGAGAGAGACAGAGAGACAGAGAGGGAAACAGACAGAGAGACAGAGGGCCAAGGTGCAAGTTGAACATGAAAGGATGTTATCTAAAAAAATAAACTTAAGTGGTGAGAAAATAAAGTACTAGGAGAAAGAAAAAGGGAGTCATAGAATGGGGCAATTTATCTCACATAGAAAATTCACTGAAAAGATTAACTTCTTCAAAATTAGATCAGGGCAATTGGAAGCTAATGACTTTATGAGAAATCAAGATTCTATAAAACAGATCCAAACACATGAAAAAGTAGAAAGCAGTGTGAAATATCTCATAGGAAAAACCACTGACCTGGAAAATAGATACAGGAGAGATGCTTTAGTAAGTATTGGACTACCTGAAACCCATGATCAAAAAAATAAACTAGACACCATCTTCAAGAAATTACCAAGCAAAACTGCCCTGATATTCTAGAATAAGAGGGCAAAGAAGAAACTGAAAGAATTCACCAATCAACTCTTGAAAATGTCCCTCCGAAAAACTCCTATGGATATTATAACTAGATTCCAGAGTTCCCAGATCAAGCAGAAAATACTGCAAGCAGTCAGGAAGCAACAATTTTACTATTGTAGAAACACAATCAGGATAACACAAGACCTAGGAGCTTCTACATTAAGGAATAGAAGGGCTTGGAATATGATATTTCAGAGGTCAAAGGAGCTAGAACTAAAACCAAGAATCATCTACCCAGTAAAAGTATATGTATAATGCTTCAGGGAAAAATATGGTCATTCAATGAAATAGAGAACTTTCAAGGATTCTTTTTTATATTAAGTTTTGTGTTTATTTTCAGTTTACATCATCATTTCCACAAGATTTTGAATTACAAATTTACTCCCCATCTTTCCCCTACCCACAACCCCAATAAAGTGAACCCAATCAATACCCCCTCCCCCAATCTTCTATCTCCTATATCCTCCCCCATTTTCCCTCTAACTTTCTGGTAGGGCAAGATAGATCTCCATACACCAGTGCCCATACATCTTATTTCCCAGTTGCATGTAAATAACAATAATAATAATAATAATAATAATAATAATAATATTTAAAAGATTTGATTTTTAAACTTTAAATTCCAGATTCTTTCCCTTCCTCCCTTGTCACCCACCCTTACTGGGAAGATAAGCAGTTCAATATAGGTTGTACATGTGTAGTTACACAAAACATTTCTATAGTGGATATATTGTGAAAGGCTGACTATATTTCCTCCATCCTATCCCCCTCTCTTATTCTCTACTTTGTCCCTGTCCCTTTGCAAAAGTATGTGCTTCTAACCACCCTCTCCCTGAAACTGCCCTCTCCTCCATCATCCTTCCTCTCCTTTCCTTCCCCTCTTCTATCCTGTAGGGCAAGATACTCAATTTGAGTGTATGCCATTCCCTCCCTAAGCCAAATTCAATGAGAGTAAAGTTGAACAATTCCATTTTGCCTTCTTGTACTTCCCCTCCATTGTATCAGTTATCCCTTGCCTCTTCTATGTGAGATACCACATTTTGTCTCTCCCTGTGTCTTCTCATTATTTTCCTCTCTAACTTCTCAGTTTCACCTTTTAGGTATCATCCCTTCCTAGACAATTGATCCTGTGCCCTCTGTCTATGTATACTTCTACACACATATACACACTCACATATGTACTCATATGCACATACAACCTTCTATACAGACATATATGTGTATGTATACATATATACACATTTATATTCCCTTCAACTATCCTCACCCTTAGAAAAATTTCAAAGTTACAATTATTGTTTTTCCATGTAGGCATGTTAATATTTCAACTTTGAAAAGTTCATTATGATTTATTTCCTCTGTTTAACTCCTCATACTTCTCTTGCTTCTTGTATTAGAATGTCAAATTTTTATTCACTTCTGTTTTTTTCATCAAGAATGCTTGAAAATCCTCTATTTCATTGAATAACCACACTTTAACCTGAAGCATTATGCTCAGTTTTGCTTGGTAGGTGATTCTTGGTTTTAATCCTAGCTCCTTTGACCTCCTGAATATCATATTCCAAGACCTTAAATCAATTAATGTAGAAGATGCTAGATTCTGTGTTTTCCTGATTGTGTTTCCACAGTATGCAAATTGTTTCTCCTTGGCTGCTTGTAATATTTTCTCCTTGGTCTGGGAACTCGTAGTTTTCTTTTGGGGATCTTTTTAAAGATGTGATTGGTGAATTCTTTCAATTTCTATTTTGCCCTTTGGTTCTAAAATATCAGGGTAATTTTTATTGAGAATTTCTTGGAGGATGATTTCTAGGCTCTTTTTTATCATGGCTTCCAGGTAGTCCAATAATTTTTAAATGATCTCTCCTGTATCTACTTTCCGGGTCAGTGTTTTTTTTCCAATGAGATATTTCACTTTGCCTTCCACTTTTTCATTTGTTTGGATATATGTAATAACATCTTGATTTCTCATAAAGTCCTGGGCTTCCATTTGCTCCAATCTAATTCTGGAGGAATTATTCTCTTCAATGAGCTTTTGAAATTCTTTTTCCATCTGATGAATTTGAATTTTTAAGGTCTTCTTCTCCTCATTTTCTTTTTGAGCCTCTTTTGCCATTCAAGTTAGTCTCTTTTTTAAGATGCTATTTTCTTCAGTCAGGTTGTTGACTGTCTTTTCATGATTTTCTTGCATTATTCTCATTTCTCTCCCCAATTTTTCTTCCATTTGTCTTACTGGACTTTCAAAATCCTTCTTGAACTCCTCCATGGCTTGCAAACAGTTCATCTTTTTCTTGGAAGCTTTTGGTGCAGGAGTTCTAACTGTGTTGTCTTCCTCCTTTTACATGCTTTCATCCTTTTTGTCCCTGTAAAAGGAATCTAAAGTTGGATTGCTGTGCTTCCTTTACTTCCTCTCTTTGCTCATCTTGCCAGCCAATAGCAAGACTTTTGAGTTCTTTGCCACAGTAGAACTCTTCTTCCAGAAGGGAGATCTTTGTCTCAAATTGCTGGAGTTTTACAGCTGTTGTAGATATTAGAAGGGCACTGTCCCTACAACCCCCCAGCAGCTTTGGTTTACTGGTCGTACACCTCAGGACCACTCCTCAAGACCGCAATGCTGATCCACACAGGTTAAGGCAAGAGCACTTATCCTCTGAATGCTCACTTGGCCCCACTATGATCTGCAGGCAGGGAGCTTTGAAGCAGCCATGTGGAGATGGCTTCAGGGCCTCCACTTCTGCAGCTTCTTACTCTGGGGGCAGAGTCTGGACAGCACTTCACCCCCACAGATCCAACAGAGTTCCACTGACCTTTAACTTTGTCTATGGCATTTATGGGCTGATAATTCTGGAAATAGCCACAGCTGCTGGTGATCCACTCTCCTGAAGTCCCTCCAGCTCCAGGTGATTGGGCCACCCTGGGGCTAAAAGCAGGAGATCATGCGGGTCTGGGCTCAGCTTCCTGTCCACCTACCAGGCTGGCTTTAGCAGATTTGTTTCCCTCTGTCATTTTGTGGGTTCTGTACCTCTAAAATATTTTATAGGTTTTTGAGATGGTTTTGGGGGGATCCATGGAGTTTTCCTCCTTCTAAACCACTATCTTGACTCCTGACTTTCAATCATACTTGATGAAAAAAACAGAGGTGAACAAAATATTTGAATTTCAAGTATAAGAAGCAAGAGAAGCATGAGAAGGTAAATAGGAAAAATAAATCATAAGGAACTAATAAAATTTAAACTATTCACATGCCTACATGGAAAAATGATAATTGTAACTTTTAAAAATTTTCTCAATATGAGGATAGTTGAAGGGAATATATATATATATATGTGTATATATATGTATGTATGTATTCATATATACAGGCATATGTATGTATATGTACATACATATGTATGTATAGGAGGATTTATGTGTATATAAATATATATGTGATTGTTAGCATGTTTATCTTCCTGTATACATAGACAGAGGGTACAGGATGAGTTGAATATGAAAGGATGATATCTAAAAATTAAAATTAACTGAAGAGAGAGGAATTTATTGGGAGGAGGATAAGGGGAGAAATAGATTAGGGTAAGTTATATAAAAGACACAAGAGAAAATTGTTACAATGGAGGGGGAGAGCAGGACTTGAAAGAGAATGGGACAACCTTACTCCCATTGAATTTGCCTTTAGGAGGGAAATAGCATATACACATAATTGGGTATCTCACTCTACAGGAAAATAAGGGGTAGGGAATAAGAGGAGGGATGATAGAAGGGAGGGCAGTTTGGGGGAGAGGATAGTTAGAAGAAAGCATTTTTGAATAATTATAGGGTCAAAGGAGAAAATAGAAAAGTGATGAGGTGGGATAGAATGGAGGGAAATAAAGTAAGTGTTTCACAATGTAACAATTATAGAAATGATTTGGGTAACTGCACATGTACAACCTATATTGAATTGCTTGTCTTCCTAGTGGGAGCAGGTGAGAAAGAAATAAGGGAAAAATCTGGAACTCAGATTTAAAACAAATATTAAATTTTTTACATGTAACTGGGAAATAAGATATACGGGCACTGGGGTATAGAAATGCATCTTGCTCTACTACAAAGTTAGGAGGGAGAGTATATAAGAAACACCAGATGGGAGAAGGGCTATTCAGTAGGCTTGCTGTTTTGGGGTGGGTGTAGGGAAAAGATGGGGAGAAAATGTAATTAAAAATTTTGTGGAAATGGATGTAAAAATTCAAAATAAATTATTTAGTTAAAAAAAGAAATCTCTCTTACCCTACAGTAAAGTAGGAGAATGGGATGGGGAAGGGGGGTGATAGACGGGAGTATAGATTGGGGGAAAGGATAGTCACAAACAAACCACTTTTGAGGAAGGACATAGTGAAAACAGAGAGAGGATATAATAAATGGGGAGAATAGCGTGGAACTAAATAAAGTTAGCAATAGTAACTATAAATAATTTTAAACAACTTTCTCTGATAAAAGCCTTATTTCTCAAATATATAAAGTATTAAATCAAATGTATAAGGCTGGAAACCATTCCCCAATTGACAAATGATCAAAAGATATGATCAGTTTTCAGATTAAGTAATAAAAGCTAAGTCTAGTCACTTAAAAATACTGTAACTCACTACTGATTGGAGAAATGGAACTTAAAATGATTCTGAGGTACTACAAAATACCTGTGAGACTGGCTAGTAAGACAGAAGGGGTGTGTGACAGGTATTGGGAGGATGGACATTAATGCAATGCTGTAGAGTTTTGAACTCATTCAGTCATTCTGTAGAGGGGTTTGGAGCTATTCCAAAGGTACCGTAGTTCTGTGCCTGCCTTTGGCACCTAGTAGGGCCACTGCTGGATCTGTGTCCCAAAAGAGATTTTTAAAAAGGGACAGGACCTGTATTAACAGAGGTGTTTTATAGCAGCTCTTTTCTAGGGTCAAGCAAGTGCAAAATGAGAGGATATCCATCAGATGGGGAGTGACTGACAAGTTGTGATGTATGATTATGATAGAATACTACTGTAATATAGGAAATGATGAGCTGAGGCTCTTAGAAAAACCTGGAAAGACTTACATGAGTTGATGAAAAGTGAAATGTATTATGTCCAAAGTAACAGCAATATTATGGGATGATCAATTGTGAATGACTTCACTGTTCTCAGCTTGCAATGATCCAGGACAGCTCTGAAAAACTTAAGATCCATCCCAACGGAAGGATCTGATGGTATCTGAATCCAAACTGAAGCATACTTCTTATTGCTTACTCTATTTTTCTTAAGAGTTCTTTTGGTCTAAGTTTTCTTACACAACATGACTACTGGGGAAATCTTGTGCCTGACTACACATGTGTGGCCAAATTGAATTACTTGCCTTCTCAATGTGGGGGAGATGGAGGAAGAGAATTTAGCTCTTAAAGCTTTAAAAACAAATGTTGAGAATAATTTTTACATGCAACTGGAGGAAAATAAATTCTAAATTTTTATGCAAAATAAACAATGAATTTTTTTTAAAAGAGGAAAAGAACATTCGCAACTGCAATAATGGAGGTGTGAATTATCTTGGCCACATGTATTCTCTACATGTATACCCCATGACCGGTGTACTTCAAGTATTTTTGTAGTTTAGACTCTGCGCACCTAAGGATGACAAAAATTGTTGTGGTTTCACAATGTGCTGTGGTGGAACCATCTCAAAGGATTCAGTCAGACTTCCTCTAATTCAAGTAGAGGAATTTATTGAGATAGATGCCTCTCATAAAGCCAGCTAAATTCCCAGAGGAATCAGCAACTTAAGAGAAATCAAGGTAGATTTTTTTATTGGGTAAAGATATAATTATTTAACAGAAATTATGAATATTTAAAAGGCAGGCAGATTTTGTTAAGGGATTAGGTAACAGAGGAGGGATCCCAGCCACAGTGGAACTGCACATGAGATTTTTGACAATGCATACAGAAAAAAAAAACATTTGGGGAGATATGTATGTATGATAATGGTATTATAATAAGCCTCTCTATCTCACAAGTTCACCTAAAGGAAAGTTTTTGCTATTAATGCTCAGGTGCCTATTTAAGGAAAGTTCCTTCTATTGTTTTGGTGTCCACATTCTGCACAGGTATCCTGGTGGTGCTGCTTTTGTATGGGCTGAGTATTGTGGTCATGTCTGAGCCTGAATAGATGTGGTTGTGGTTGAGGTCATGGATATGCCTGATGTTTTTGTGGAAAATATGAGGAATGGGTCTGGGGTCAGTGCCTCAGTAGAAGCAGTGGCTGGGATTCCATCATGTGGCCATACCTGCTTTTCCATGAGACATATGAGTTCATGAACACACCCCTTGTTCTAGTGAGCAATGAGGTATATATGAAGAAGTTAGGATATGGCATCAGGGTGGGGGTGCAGTGAGTCGCTACATAGGGGCAATGGACCTGATATTCAGTGGACCCAAGCTTTATTAGGATTCTATCAGTATGTGACCACTTTTTCCTATATATATATTTGTGTGAATGGGAAAAGTGGATACTAGGATTGTAGAAAAGATGTTTATAATTAGTTGTATTACTGTGTCAATTTGCTAAATGCCTTTACTTTGAACGAATTGTATCTGGTTTTGTTAAGTCATTTCAGTCATGTCTGACTCTCATACC
The DNA here is from genome assembly GCA_028646575.1 of Pseudocheirus occidentalis. Lineage (NCBI taxonomy): Eukaryota > Metazoa > Chordata > Mammalia > Diprotodontia > Pseudocheiridae > Pseudocheirus > Pseudocheirus occidentalis. Next base: position 159,686,865 of record CM053599.1, on the reverse strand, counting down.
CCATTTGGGGTTTTCTTTGGCAAAGATACTGGGATGGTTTTCCATTTATTCTCCAGCTCATTTTACAGATGCGGAAACTAAGGCAAATAGTGTTAAGTGACTTACCCAGGGTCAAACAGTTAGTAAGTATCTGAGGCCAGATTTGAACTCTGGAAGAGGAGTCTTCCTGATTCTAAGATTGGCACTCTATCCACTGTACCACATAGCTGCTCTAATTTTATCTACTGACTAACAATTAAAAGTAAGTTCACTGTAAGTACTCATGGCATATAATTTTAGTAGTTTGGATACACAGAGTAGCTTTTGGTTCTTCGAGAATAATCTTTTCCACAGTATAGCCATCAATTAAGGAAGCTGAAATGATAGTTCTCAACTCCATCTAGAAAGTCAGGGTAAGAAGTGTTGTACTAAGAGGCAGAAGGCAATGTATACAGTAGAAAGAACACTAATTCTGGGGTCATGGGAACTACTTTGATATCCTATTTCTGATGTTTAATATCTATGCGATCTTGAATAAGTCGCTTAATGTCACTTGACTTCAATTTTATCATCTTAAAAATGAGGTGGTTGGAAGAAATGGCCTCTAACATTCCTATCAGTTCTACAAGTAAAATGTCATGAATTGGTTCAAGTCTCAGATCTTTCATTAATTAACCATATGAGTTCCAGGAAATCACTTACCCCATTGGATTTTAATTTCCTTATCTGTAAGTGAGTAGGTTGAGGTAGATGAAAATTTCTAAGGTCCCTTTCCAACTCTAGTAATCTGTGAATGTATCTAGTTTTGTTCTGCACAATTATAATTTTAAATAGATGTTCTTTAGCATAATACATTGTCTCATTTTAAATATCTTCTCATACATACTTTCTTTGTCTCTAAAGTCACTAACACAGCTTTAAAAATATTTTTTAAAAAATCTTAGTTTTCTAAAAATAATGTATATCTGCATTTAAACCAGAAAAAAAAAGATGTAAGGATAAAAACTTCTAAAAATGGCATACTGACCTTCAGGTAGGATCAACAGTCCACAGCTAAGGTTATGGTGGTATTTCCTTCTCAAGGAGAATTATTAATTAGTGTTCACTAGGAAATTTAGAAGAGACAATGATTGATCTTAGTACTTAGAGTGAAGTTGATTGGTTTTAACTAAATGTTTAACTATAATGTTTGCTAATGAGGAGCTTCTCATTTAAGCTTTAAACTAAACTGTTTCTTTTGCTGAAGAAAAAAAACTACTTCTATTTAAAAGCAAAATCATCATTTCCTGCAAACTCCCAAATACGCAAACTTTAAATTGAACTTTAGAAAAAATTTATACTACAGATCAATAAGTGGGCAGCAGCAGATAAAAAGAAACATCATCAACAAAAAAGATTTATCTGTCATTTGATAAAAATGAATTCAGCCTGCATCCTGAGGAAGTCTTTAATGAATACTGGTAATGACTACTAATAGTCTGAAGTCAGAGAAACACCTGCAGATGATAGAATAGTCATTAGCTGACTAATTGAAACATTGTATTAAAACTAGAACAGTAAAGGGGAGGCAAGGAGAGGGTGTCTAGTAAGTTACTGCTGTGGATTCTCTCTCTCCACACTTTCCTCCTCCTAATGCTCTGGGCATTACTCCTATTACTTTGTCATTTGCATTTCACTGTAGGAGAAATGGCTTGTAAAGGTAGTTAGAGATCCGACTTTCACATCAGGAAGACTTGTGTTTATGTTCTACCTCTGACAAATACTGGATGCATGGCCTTGTGAAAGTCACCTTTAAGTACTCCAAGAAATTCTACAATAATATAATTTGTTGGGATGGTGCTTACCTGCATTGGTAGAAGGAATTTAATCATTTAGAAATGCCCTATATCAATAAAATCATAGGCCCAAGCCATATCCAGAACTATTTTTAAAGTAAATGTTGCTGTATTTTTGTATAATAAAAACTGTGCATTCTTCTGAAATTCTCAGCAAGTACTTCCTTTATCATGTTCATCTCAAGTCCACATCTTATTTCAAAATATAAGTGTTTTGAGGAATCTAGCAAGAAGGACAGCACTCTACATCTAATTCACTTCAGTAGCTAAAGAATATGATGGGCAAGTATTCCCAATGATTTATTACAAATTAATGTTTCCATATTTCAGTGAATCTATGATTTCTGAGACATGGTCACTTTCTCCAGCAGTGCAGATCATATCTCACCTAGACTTTCCCATTTTGTCTGTGTCTTATAGGACATCTGTCCAACGTTAGTAGGTACTTCCTTCTACTTTACATCTCTCAATATCATGTGGGAACTAATCAGCATATAGACTGGCCATTTGTACAGCCAATGCTAGAAAAATATTCATGTTAAATGTGGGGATTCTGTCCCAGGGGAAAGCTTCAGGAATATTTAAATGTGTTGTGAAAGTTTCCAAATGCTGTGCACTGGACTTTCTTGATCCTGTTTAATTCTGGAAATAGATCACTATCCATTTTCAGTAGAAAGAGGCAACTAGAGGGAGCAATGGACCTGGAATTAGAAAGTCCTGAACTCAGATCTGGGCTCAGACACTGGCCTTCTGACTTCTGAGTAAGTCACTAATCTTTGCCTGCCTCAGTTTCCATATCTGTCAAATGGAAAAATCATAGAGTCTACCTCCCAAGATTCTTGTGAGGATAAAAAGAAAGAATATTTGGCAAGCATTCTGAAAACTTTCAAAGGCTATATAAATGATACTTACTGTTATTATTAATGCCCATACAAAATATATGTATTTATGTATTACCCTTCAGAAGAGGATGATGATTATCAGTCCAATAGCCCCTTTCTTCCCACTGTAACACCATCTACCTAGCCCCTACAAATCTATTTTGAAGGAGCAATGTCCTTAGTCTTTGCATGAAAAGCCACCCTAAGGAGACTATGAACATTCTCATTCACCTTGTTACCCACTACTAACCCTGTTCTTAGCTAAATTCCATTACTTGTTGCTCTTCCTATGTTTGATTGATTTATTCATAGGTCTTCCTAGCAACAAATAACTATCCAGTTACAAGAGAGAAATCTCTGTAGATCATCTCAGTAATTATCCTTCTCCTCATGTTCAAACTTGCAATGTCTTGCCTAAAACATTTCTCCCAGGGTCCCTACCCATGGCCTACTTGAAGGGCACTTCAGCAGAATCCTTTCCTCATTTTACTATATTTATTATTATTGCTATTATTATTATCATTATTATTATCAATTTTGAAATGAAAATCTTCAATACTAGAAGACCCTTTAGGAAACATGCTGTTCACTTTTTGTCAGAGAGGTGATGAATTTAGGGCACAAAATGACACATGCATGTATTGCACTCTAAACATATACATTTGTATTTCTACAAATGCATGGATATGTATTAAATACATATACATATATACACACACACACATATATATATATATATATTAGATTAATAACTGGAGCAAATGAGAGACTTTATCTCCTTGACTTTATACATTGGTTACCCCCCAAAAAAGAGTTTTTCTTTTTGTCCTATCAATATGGGGGGAGGTAGGAGAAGAATAGACTTTTCCATTAAAAAATATACTCCAAACGTGGGGAAAAATCACTAAAGTGATGTTTTAATTTCTGACACTTGCTTTCTGGTATGAATGATTGTTCTAAAATTACAAAGTAACTGGTAAAGCAGTGATGGTCCTGGAATAACCTCAAGTCTTCTAACTTCCAGTTCACTGCTCTTTCTACTAATCAGCACTTACTGTCTGCAGAATCAATAACAAACATAATCTGTAAGTTTTTATGTGGACCAATGAGAGACTGTATATATCAATGGCCTTAATTGAGTTTATAGGAAAAAAAAGGAACAAAGAAAAATCGACAAAGAAGCAAAGCAGAGATAGGAAAGGGGGAAATTAAACAAAGAGGAATTCACTGACTCATGGCACATTAGTGCTTATGAAATAAAAACTTTCATTTTTATAATGGTCTACTCTGTTGTCTATAATCTCAGCTATGTCTTGAGAACTTTCTCTAATAAAAGCATAAATATCTATTATTTAATCACCATGGTGACAATTAAACTTCGAATAATGATTCTTTAAAATAATCAACATTTAGAGAAGAACAAGTCTTTTTTGGTTTTAGTTTAAACCCAGGGATGCCAAAAACTGTTGCAGTGGGGGCTCTGCTCACCCAAATCTGTTGCGGTTTCATGATGTGTTCTGGTGGAACCATCTGAAAGAATTCAGCATCAGACCACCTCTAATCCAAGTATAGTTATTTATTGAGATTTACATCTCTTATGAAGTGGAACCAGCAAGAAAGCAAGATGAATTTTTATAGGGTAAAGAGGCAATTACATAATAGAAACTTGCACAGAACGGAAGAATATCATTAATCTTAAAAAGGCAAGAGGAGTTTGTTAACGGATTGGGTAATGGAGGAGGGGTCCCATCTATGGTTCAATGGTTAAATGTTCTGGTCATTCTGCCCTCCAGCAGGCTAGCAATTATGTTCCTGTCTGGTCAAGACAGATAGGTATTGTGGTCCTGTCTTGGGTTATATGAATGATGTGATTTTGATTAAATTCCCACCTGTTTCTGTGGGAATGATTTTGGGGGTAGTGACCAGGTAGAGGCAGTAGCTAGGTTTCCATCACATGGACACACCTGCTGTTTCTGTGGGAACTAAGAGTTCGGGGACACACCTGTTGTTTCAGTGAGTAGTGAGGCATATACAAAAAAGTGAAGACATTGACAGGGTGGGGAGTCCGAGGTAGGTACAGTGGTGGGCCTGCTATTCAGTGGGGCCAGGCCTATAATGAAGTTAGAATATTGGGGCCTGGGACAGCTTTATTAAGATTCCATCAAGGACTTTTCTTAAATTCTTAGTAAATCTTCATTCCTAGTTTTTACCTAATTATTGTCAATTACAGTCTATGTGACAAAGAAACATATTTACATATAAAAATATTTTCTATCTTGTTTCTTCATAGGATTATAGATCCAGAAGTGTAAGGGAACTTAGAAGGTTTTTAGTACAGCTGCCTCATATTAAATATGAGGAAACAGATATATAGAGATTAAGTGATTTTTTGAGGTTACACAGGGTCTTGGGGGCATCACACTTACGGCATTCTAATTCCAAGTCAGAACTCTAGTCAAGGTTTCATGTTGCCTCTTCACATAGCAGTCATCAAATAAGTGATTTACCTTTTCCCAGAAACCTAGAAGACAGGTAGAAAAATATTACTTCTTGGGTGCTTTGCCTAAAATGGATCTGCTTATTTTCTTGAGAAGAATTAAATGTTAAATGACCAAAGCAGAACCTCTAAAGAAGACTAAATATATTTTTATTAATTTTTTTATTTATCCATGAGAGGATATGAATGCCAAAAGTAGATAAAGGAGATATAGTAAATGATTCCAACATGATACCAAATGATTTCAACACAAAAACATTGACCACGTTATACATCTATCTTCAGAGTCAAGACATGTACCACCACCATTTAGCGATATGGGTAGTTTCCAACTCAAAGGGAGTGCATGAGACAGTTATTTTAATTCCATGTACAATAACAAATAGTCAGTGGGGATTCTTTATTAAAGAATCTATTAGGAATAAGCATCAGAGTGGAAATTATGCAGTACTTAAGCCTGGAGCATGGACTATAGACAAGCAGTCAGCTGTCAAAACAAATACAGTAGAACAAAATCAAACATTTAAGGCATCTCTACAATACCTTCCATGTTATCTGCTCTGGTTAGGCCTTGTGAAGGTTATTCTATAAAAGAATGAGGTAGTGGGTATCAAAATCAGGCTCAAAAAAGATTATAGAAGTGCAACTGCACTAATCTAGAATTTGTCTTCTCCTGATTTATCTGGTATTACTATGAGTAGCTCAGAATGCTGTGCTTATGGGCAGGCGGGAGTCTGAATCATGTCTGCTTTTGTTTGTAATTTTGCCCTAAGCCTGAGGTTTTTTGTGGCTTATGGTGTTAGGATGAAGGAATGCCAAGAGAAAATCCTGAAGTTTGAGTGTCAGCTACTCAGTATTTTATGACCAAGATCTATCTCCCATTGCTTGGGAGGAATGCCCATATAAGACCATTTTGTGATGGTTTCAAAGGAATTAAGCCTCTAATATGGAGCCTACATGTGTGGTCTATCATTAATCATTGATTTCTTTAGATTATACACTCCTTTAAAGTGAAAATACCTTCATGTTAATTTAAGTTTATGCTTTCTTCCCAAGCAATGAAATAGCCAAAGAAATTCAAGAGGGCGGCTAGGTGGCGCAGTGAGTAGAGCACCGGCCCTGGAGTCAGGAGTACCTGAGTTCAAATCCGGCCTCAGAGACTTAACACAAAAACTAGCCGTGTGACCTTGGGCAAGTCACTTAACCCCAACTGCCCTCCAAAAAGCAAAAAAAAAAAAAAAAAAAGAAATTCAAGACATGTAGCTCTAATTAGCAGGGAAGAAACAGGTCAAAGAAGTTTATTGGGAGGGCAAATATAAACTTGTCTTACTTTATAACTCTGTGTAGAGCCAACCAATGCAACTAATGAATGAGCCATGACATGTCCTGATGGGATGTGGGATAATTTCATTTTAGGAAAACTTGCCTGTAGAAAGGACATTTCTTTTGCCTATTAAAGTATGGTTAGTTCAAGCATGTTAAGGTCGTGGTGGGATGCAATAGAAAGAACACTGACTCTAGAGATGAAGACATGGGGGTTCAATTTCCACCTCTAACACTTATTAGCTGTGTAACTTAATCTCTCTGGATCTCATTTCCCTAGGTCTAAAATGTAGATATTGGGATAATTTGACTTCTGAGCTTCCTTTGAGCTTTAGCTCAATGATCCTACGATCTTTTCATTCACTAATCAATGAAGAACTTTGAAAATCTAAAGGCAATAAAAGATGGTTCTATTAATAATAATCTATTTCTATTATATGAAGTAGGTGTAATTTTTCTGATCATGAAAAATGTATTAATATCATGATTCAATTTACCAGTTTTGTCCATTAGGTTTATTGCTTGCTGTGGGGAGTAAAATTGATTCTGTGTAGGTCTCTGTGGATTTGGGTTTATAAAGTGTTTCCTTATAACAAGACTCCCAACAGATTTCAGTATAAGAAAATTATCCTTCAGTGTAAGAAAGTATCTTTCAAGGGCAAAGATTATCTCAAAGAATGTCAGCTTTTATATTCTATCAAAATATAACTCTTCTTGTTAACCTTTAAACAAATTTGTTCTTTAAACAAATTTATTATTGGAGGAAAATATTCACAGTAATAAATAGGCATGAGTGATTGTAATGCCATGCACCAGCAGATTCCCAAAGAATGCTACTGTGAACACCTTTAAGATTTGGATTACACAGTAATAGTGAACACTCTGTTTATTCCATTACAAATCAAGGCAAAGATTCAAAATATAATATTTTTTTTTTGTTTTTTTGGAGGGTAGTTGGGGTTAAGGGTCAAAGTCACACGGCTCATTTTTGTGTTAAGTGTCTGAGGCTGGATTTGAACTCAAGTCCTCCTGACTCCAGGGCTGGTGCTCTATTCACTGCACCACCTAGCCACCCCCCCCTATATAATATTCACAACATTACATCTATATAGTGTTCATAACAGCTTAACATTAGAATGGCCACACAGTTTTCACTACAGTGGCCACAATATTTAGAACAAGAAACAAAAGAGTAATCACCTGGTTTCCCTAAGGGGGAAACCCTGCTCACTTAATCATTTATTCAGTCAGTTCACAATATATCAATCAAACTTCCCCTCATGGGGCAAACATTGACTTAATCATTCAATCAATTCATAATACAATAATCAAACTTCCACCCTTGGTCAACCATTAACTTAATCAGTCACTAATCTAGCAATTAGTTACCAAGCTCGATTCCCAATTACTAAATATCATTAATCACAAATACAGTCATTAGAAAACCACACAAACCCTCCATCCCTTGGTGTCCAGCAAACCTCAGTTTTGTCCAAGGGGAGATCTTTTCTTCATCTTGAATCTGGGTGGTCTCTCTGATTCCCTGGATTCTCTTCCATGGTTACAGCTCCCTCCTGAATCCACCAGTCACCTGGGTTCAGAAGCAAATAGCAACCAGGTCCTCATCCAGTCCTCAGAGGTAGACAGCTCCAGGTCCTTGTCCAATCCTCAGGGCAATCCCTGGCATGCACTGAAGTTCACAGGGTCCAGCACATCTCAAACCCTTCACCACTTCTCTTGCCTGGAACTCAAGGACCAGCCAGGCCATGAACAAACAAAGTCTTATCCTGATAATGCTTCTTCAGTCCTCCAGTAGATCAGCTGGCCCTAGGACCCAGAAGGAATATTGGCCTTCTGGGTGGCCTTCACCAGATTCTGGTCTCTGGAAAATTCCATCTCTTTTCTCAGTCAGCTTCCAGATGCTGGGAGAGAAACACTCTCACTCTCTCTCACTCTCCCTCTTTCTCTCTCTCTCTCTCTCTCTCTCTCTCTCTCTCCACCTGTCTCTCTCTGTCTCTGTCTCTCTCTGTCTCTGTCCCTCTATGTCTGTCTCTGTCTGTCTCTGTGTGTCTCTGTGTCTCTCTCTGTCTCTGTCTCTCTCTCTGCCTCTCTGTCTCTGTCCCTCTCTGTCTTTCTCTGTCTCTGTCTGTCTCTCTGTCTCTCTGTCTCTGTCCCTCTATGTCTGTCTCTGTCTCTGTCTGTCTCTCTGTGTCTCTGTGTCTCTCTCTGTCTCTGTCTCTGCCTCTCTGTCTCTGTCCCTCTCTGTCTTTCTCTGTCTCTCTGTCTCTCTGTCTCTCTGTCTCTCTGTCTCTTTGTCTCTGTCTCTCTGTCTCTCTCTCTCTCTCTCTCTCTCTCTCTCTCTCTCTCTCTCTCTCTCTCTCAAGAAAATTCCAACTCACTTTCAGCAGCCCACCTCCCAGATGCTGAGACAGTCCTGTTGCCTCCAACAGGAAAAGTCGAATTCTGTCACTCTGTCTCTGGAATTCTTGCTTATATACAGACACTGGCCTCCTGTCTCAGCCAATACCCTTCATCCACCTCAACAGGGGAGTTCATGCCCTCTCAACAGGGGACACGGCTCACACCTTCCATACTCAGCCCTAAGTTACTAAGTGCTAAGTAATCTGATAAACTGATTCCTATTACAGTGATTTCTTTGATCTTGGATCTATCTGTTTTCTTTTAAGCTATACAAAAACTTAATATATCCTATCCCATTTATTCTCCAAACATTCATGTAATATAACAGAAATGTGTAGAATTCTAGTTTATTTTGATTAATTATATCACTTAAAGAAATTCTGTGATTTTCTCCATTATCTTTCTTTTGAACTAGGTTATTTGTACACTTTTCCCTTAAAAATTGAATATTGTTTGTGTTTTCTGTTTATTTTTGTTGTTTTGGTTTGGTTTTGTATCTCAACTTCTGAGTCCTGTTACATAATTTTTTAGAAACATTGATAATTAATTGAGTACATTACTGGAGTTTGACATTTGCCTTCATAGTTTTCTTTGATAGCTTTACCTGTATTCCTATAGTTTTTACCTTAGCTATGGCTGCTGCCTGTACTACTGTGAACAGATCATGAATTTCTTTTTTAAATTTTCTGTTAAATACAGTGGAATAATGTGTTCTTTAATGACAGTTGCATCACATATTAGCTTTTTGAAATTACTCTCTTTTTGGCATCAGTGGTGTCTTAATTGGGTTCAGGCTATTCAACTAGAGGGAGACATTTTGGAACTGTAATTTAAAGAGGTCCAGCCCCTTTTCAAAATCATGTGAAACTTCAGTGTTGTATCTGATATTTTCATATGAGGTATGGTTTCTGGAGATTAAAATGAGTGAAAATTCTCAGTGAAATAATTTGGTTCAACATTCCCAACTTCAAACTTTGATTATGCTTTTATTTCATATTTTATTTCTTCAAACCTAAGTTCAGGGAAAAAAATGCATGGGTGGGATGGGGTGTTATGTTTTGTTTTTATGATAGCTCTGAGAAAGAAAATGTGACTGGTGACTTTGCATAACCCTCCCTCACTCACATACAAGTCATTTGCAAGTCATGTCATTATCTTCCTGATGTTATGGTTCTCTTTAAGAATGAAGGAGAAGAAAGTATAGCAACAAATGAAATCTTCTTTAAAATAATTAGGAGTATCTAGCTCAAATACCAATAAAATATGGCTCTAAAAAAATTTCAGAGCTCCAGAAATCATAAAATGACAAAGAAACAAGTCCCCCACTGAAGGCAGCCTGGAAGACAGGAGGAAATGGCTTATGCTAGCATGCTGGGAACAGTGCCTAGCCCTATGCAGTTTTATCCCCATGCCATCCAGGAGAAGTCCAGGCTGGAGCTTTCAGGAGAGCTAATTGCTGGCAGCTGTGGCAGTTTCCAGAAATACCAACCCATAAGAGCCAAGGACAAAGGGAAATGGTCAGTGGAACTGAACTAAATTCGGGGGAGAGGGTCTGGTCAAATTCCTCCAGAGCTAGAAGCAGTCTGAAGCTGTGGCCACCTCCACGAGAATGCTTCAGACCTTGAGGCCTGCAGATTGCAGGGGGCCAAGCTATCCTTGAGAGGCTAAGTGTTCTTGCTTTGAGCTACCTGGATAGGGATCACAGTTTTGGGTGGTGGTCCTGAGGTGCATTTTCAGTGAACCAGAGCTGATGTTGGCTGAAGAGACTGTGGCTTCCTCATAGCTCCAGTGGCTGCAAAAATCCCAGCAATTTGGGACAGAGCTCTCCCCTCTGAAAACAAAGTTCAACTAAGATCAAAAGTCAAGTAACTGACTGGCAGCATGAGCAGGCAAAGGAAGCAAAGAAACCTCAGCAAACCAACTTTAAATTCCCTTTTTGGGGACAAAAAGGATCAAAGCATGGAATGGGAGGAAGACAGCACAGTAAGAACTCCCTCAACAAAAGCTTCCAAGAAAAATGTAGACTGGTTACAAGCCATAGTGGAGCTTAAGAAGGGTTTTGAAAACCAAATAAGAGAAGTGGAGAAAAAATTGGGGAAAGAAATGAGATACAACGATACAAGAAAATCAGGATAAGAGAGTCAACAACCTGACTGAAGAAAATAACACCTTAAAAATAGACTAAAACAAATGGTAAAAGAGGCACCGAAAAAGTCAAATTTGCCAGATGGAAAAAGAATCTCAAAAGGTTTCTGAAGAGAATAATTCCTTCAGAATTAGAGTGGAGCAAATGGAAGCAAATGACTTTATGAGGAATCAAGATACTATTAAACAGATCCAAAAAGATGAAAAAATAGAAGGCAATGTAAAATATCTCATTGAAAAAACTGCTGAAAAAACAGCTCTGGGAGAGACAATTTAAAAATTATTGAACTACATGAAAGCCATGATCAAAAAAAGAACCTAGAAAGCATCCTTCAAAAAATTCTCAAGGAAAATTGCCCAGATGTTTTAGAACCAGAGGTCAAAATAGAACTTGAAATAATTCAACGATCACCTCTTGAAAGAGATTCCAAAAAGAAAACTCCTAGGAATGTTATAGCCAGATTCTGGAGTTCCTAGACCAAAGAGAAAATATCACAAGCTTCCAAGAAGAAACAATTTGAATACTGTGGAAGGGATGATATTTTAAAAGGTGGAATTAAGAGGTGGGAGAGGAACAGAATGAGTGGAGGCAAGGATAGACAAAATGGTATCAATCATTTCCTATAGAAAAGGCAAAGGATAACTGTTACAATGAGATAACAGGAAGGCAAAAATGGAATAGGTTAACCTTACTCTCATTGAATTTGGCTTAGGGAGGCGATGACATATATTCTAAATTGGGTGTCTTGCTCTGCAGGAGAGTAGGGGGAAGGCAATGAGAGGGGGGATGATGGAGGGGAGGGCAGGTTTGGGGATGAGGGTTATTAGAAGCATACACTTCTGTAAAGGGACAGGGACAAAGTACAGAATAGAAGAAGGGGAGGGCAGATAGAAAGAGGGAAATATCATTAGTGTTACATGATATGTCCATTGTGGAGATGTTGTGCATATCTACGCATGTATGACCTGTACTGAATTGCTTTGTCTTTTCTGTGGGGGTCAGTCACAAGGGAGGAAGGGAAAGAATCTAGAATTTAAAGTTCTAAAATCATGTCTTTATATATATATATATATATTTCTGTGTGTATACGTATATCATTATTATTATCATTATCATTATTATTATTTGCATGAAACTGGGAAATAAGATATACAGGCCCTGGGATAGTGAGATCCATCTTGCTCTACCAGACAGTCAGAGGGGTGATGGGGAGGGTATAGGAGAGAGTAGAATGGGTGAGGGTATATATAGTGGAATCACTGTTTTGGAGAGGGGTAGGGGACAGTCAGGGAAAAAATTTGTAACTCAAAATCTTGAGAAATCAATGATGTAAACTAAAAACAAACTAAAGTTAATTAAAATGAAAAGAATTTTGAAAATAAGTAGCGTCAATCTACAATCATCAGGAAGTATTATATGTAATGGTGATAAGCTACAAAGATTTCCAATAAGATCAGGGGTGAAACAACTATGTCCACTATCACCCCTCTTATTCAGTTTGGTACTAGTAATGTTAGCAGTAGCAATGAGAAGAAAAAGAAATTGAAGGAATCAAATTGGAGAAATAAGAGACTAAGCTGTCAATCTTTGCAGATGACATGATGATATACTCAGAGATTCCTAAAGAATCAAGTAAAAAAACTACTTGAGATAATAAATAAATTTGGCAAAGTTGCAGGATATAAAATCAATCCACATAAATTCTTGGCATTCCTATGCATTTCTAATGAAATCCAAGAGCAAGAGATAGAAAGAGCAATCCCATTTAAAGTTATTGTAGACATTGTAGAATATTTTGGAATTTACAGGCCAAGCAAAGCCAAGACGAATATGAACACAAATACAAAACACTTTTCACACAAATAAAATCAGATCTAACTAATTGGAAACAACAGTTGCTCATGGTTAGGCAGAGCTAATATAATAAAAGTGACAATTTTAAGTAAATTATCTTATATATTTAGTGTCATGCCAATCAATCTACTAAGAAAAGTACTTGGTAGAGCTAGAAAAAAATCGTAACAAAATTCATTTGGAAGAGCAAATATCAAGTGGATTAATGAAAAGAAATGCTAGAGAAGGTGGTCAAGACATACCAGGTATTAATTTGTATTACAAAGCAGCAGTCATCAAATCTACTTGATACTGACTTAGGAACAGAGTAGTGGATCAGTGGAATAGGTTGGGTGCACAAGACTCTACAGTCAATGGCTGTAATAATCTATTGTTTGATAAACCCAAAGACCCCAGTTTTGGGGTTAAGAACTCAATATTTGAAAAACTCTGCCGCAAAAACTGGAAGATAGTATGGCAGAAACTGGGCATGGACCAATTTCTAACACCATATACCAAAATCAAGTCAAAATGGGTGCACAATTGAGGTATAAAGGCTGATATTGTAAGCAATATGAGAGAGCAAAGAGTAGTTTATCTGTCTGATTATGGAGATGGGAAGATTTTATGACCAAATAGGAGTTAGGGAGCATTAAAAAATGCAAAATGGATAATTCTGATTACATTCAATTGAAAAGTTTCTATATAAATTAAGCCAATGTAACCAAAATTAAGAGGAGAGTAGAAAATTGGGAATTTTTACAACCAGTGTCTCTTATTAAGGCCTCGTTTTTAAAACATACAGAGAATTGAGTGAAATCTATAAGAATACAAGTCATTCCCCAATTGATAAATGGTCAAAGGATATGAACAGGGAGTTTGGAGAGAATAAAATTAAAGATATCAATAAGCATATGAAAAGAATGCTCTAAACCATGTTTGATTAGAGAAATGCAAATCAAAGCAACTCTGAGGTACCACATCTCACTTGTCAGATGGGCTAAGATGACAAAACAGGAAAATGTTAATTGCTTGAGTGGATACAGAAATATTGGAACACTACTGCATTGCATTTTTTAAAATTATTTTCTTGTTTACACCACTCATTTCCACAAGATTTCGACTTACAAATTTTCTCTCCATGTTTCCCGTACCTACCAGCCCAAAACAGCACTCGAACTATATAGCCCCTGCCCCAATCTTCTCTCTCCTATGGCTTCCAGTATCACCCCTCTAACTTTCTGGTAGGGCAGGAGGGGTCTTCCTACCCCCGTGCCTGTACATCTTAACTCCCAGTTCCATGTAGATAATAATAATAATGATGATGATGATAATTATAATACATTTTAAACATTTGATTATAGAACTTTAATTTCTAGATTCTTTACCTTCCTCTTGTCACCCACCCACCCTGGAAAGACAAACAATTCAATACAGGCTGTACATGTGCAATTATGCAGAACATCTCCACAATGGACATATTGTGAGAGACAGATTATATATCCCTCCTTCCTATC
>CM053599.1:159661526-159672333 GCA_028646575.1 Pseudocheirus occidentalis | reverse complement strand
TATTTGAGATGAATAACCTCATTTTGTCTCTTCCTGTCTCCTCTCATTCTAATCCTCTCCCACCTCAGAATTTCACCTCTTAAAGTATTGTCCCTTCCTATTCAATTGATCCTGTGCCCTGTATATACACACATATACACATACTCAGATATGTGTTCATACATATATATATATATAAACCTTCCTATATAGACATGTGTATATATATGTATATATACATTTTTATTTGCTTCATCTATCCTTATACTGAGAAAAGTTTCATAAGTTACAATTAACATTTTTCCAAGTTGGCATGTAAATAATTCAACTTTGATAAGTTTCTTATGATTTCTTTTCCATGTTTACCTTCTCATGCTTCTTGTATTTGAGTGTCAAATTTTCTTTTCAGTTCTGGTTTTTTCAGCAGGAATGATGAAAATCCTCCACCTCACTGAATGACCATATTTTCCCCTGGAACATTATACTCAGTTTTGTGGGGTAGATGATTCTTGGTTTTAATCCTCACTCCTTTGAATTCTGGAATATCATATTCCAGGTCCTTTGATCCCTCGGTGTAGAAGCTGCCAGATCCTGGGTTATCCTAATTCTGTTTCCACAGTATTCAAATTGCTTCCACTTGGCAGCCTGGAATATTTTCTCCTTGATCTGGGGACTCTGGAACCTGGCAATAACATTCCTAGGAGTTTTCTTTTTGGGATCTTTTTCAAGAGGTGATAGGTGAATTCTTTCAAGTTCTGTTTTGCCCTCTGGTTCTAAAATATCAGGGCAATTTTGCTTGTGAATTTCTTGAAGGATGCTTTCTAAGTTATTTTTTTGATCATGGCTTTCAGATATTTCAATAATTTGTAAATTGTGTCTCCTGGCTCTATTTTCCAGGCCAGTGGTTTTTTCAAGGAGATATTTCACATTGCCTTATATTTTTTCATTTGTTTGGATCTGTTTAATAGTATCCTGATTCCTCATAAAGTCATTTGCTTCCATTTGTTCCACTCTAATTCTGAAGGAATTATTCTCTTCAGAAATCTTTTGAGAGTCTTTTTCCATCTGGCAAATTTGACTTTTTAAGGCATTTTTCTCCTCATTGGCTTTTTGGGCCTCTTTGGTCATTTGAGTTAATCTGTTTTTTAAAGTGTTATTTTCTGCAGTCAGGTTGTTGACTCTCTTTTCATGATTTTCTTGCATCATTCTCATTTCTCTTCCCAATTTTTCCTCCACTTCATTTATTTTGTTTTCAAAGTCCTTCTTGAGGTGATCTATTGTTTTTAGACAGTTTTCATGTTTCTTGGAAGCTTTTGTTGATGGATTTCTGACTGTGTTATCTTCCTCCCATTACATACTTTAATCCTTTTGTTCCCAAAAGAAGGATTCTGGAATTTGATTGCTGTTCTTATTTTGCTTCCTTTGCCTACTCATGTTACCAGTGAATTACTTGACTTTTTAGCTCTGTAGAACTCTGCTTCCAGAGGGGAAAGCTTTCTTTCAAATAGCTGGAGTTTTCACAGGTTCCAGATCTACTTAGGAGGCTGCTGCAGCCCCCACTAGCTTTGGATCACTGAAAATGCATCCCAGGACCACCACCTAAGACTATGGTTCAGATCCAGGCCATTCAATGCAAGAGCACTTAGCCTCTGAATGTTTTGTTGCCCCCCACCCCATCATCTGCAGGCTTGAACCTCTGAAGCAGCCATGTTAAGATGGATTAAGGCTTCTGCCACTTCCTTGCCCTGGAGGCAGTTTGGCTGGACTGCTTTTCTCCCCGAAATTTAGCTGAGTTCCACTTACCTTTCACTTTGTCCTTGTGTCTTATGGCTTGATAATTCTGGAAACTGCCACAGGTACCACTGATCCACTCTCCTGAAGGCTCCAGGTGCAGCTTGTCCTGTTGAGGGCCAAGCCACAGTTTCAGGCTGGGCTGGTTTAGGCTCCCTTGATGCTCCAATGTGTCCTTCCTGCCAACCTGCCTTCAATGGGTGATGTGTTGTTCTGTATTTTGGCATGAGTTTTTCAGCCCTAAAATTTTTTAGAGTTATATTTTATGGGTGTTTGAGGTGGCTATGTGCGAGCTGCAGTGATTTCCAGCTTCTGTGCCATCATCTTCACTAGTACATTGTTGGTGGAGTTATGAACTGATCAAACCATTCTGGAGAGGAATCTGGAACTGTGCCCAAAGAGATATGAATAAATGCACCCCCTTTGACCTAGCAATATGACTTCTAGAATTGTATCCCAAAGAGATGATAGAAATGAGAGTAGGACCCATATGTATAAAAATATTTATAGCAGCTATTTTTGTGGTGGCAAAGCATTGGAAATCATGGGGATGCCCATCAGTTGGAGAATGGCTGAACAAGTTGTGGTATATAAATGTAATGGAATAATATTGTGGTTTAAGAAATGAGGAGCAAACTTCATAAATCCTGGAGAGACTTATATAAACTGATGTTGATTGAGAAGAGGAGAACCAGGGGAAATTTGTATACAAACAACAACATAACATATGTGTGATGACTAACTATGATAGATTGGGCTCCTCTCAGCAAAGTTAGGTTATAAGACACCTCCAAAAAACTCATGATGGAAAGAGATGAACACATCCAGAGAAAGAGCTACCGAGGCTGAATGCAGATTGAAGCAATCTAGTTGCTCACTCTCTTTTTCTTGTTTTGTTTCCCTTTTCCCATTGTTCATTCTATTGCTCATAATTCTTTACAATCTGAGTAATGTTTAATGTGAAGGTATTTATAGATTCTATATTTGATTGTATCCCAGCAAAGGGTGGGAGAAGTAGAGGGAACAGGAGAAAATTTGAAACTCAAGGGATTGTGGGACTGAATGTTGTAAACTAAAAGTAAATAAATAAATAAATGAAGAACAAGGTGGCACAGTGAGTAGAGTGCTGGCCCTGGAGTCAATAGGACCTGAGTTCATATTCGGCCTCAGACACTTAACACTTACTAGCTGTGTGACCTTGGGCAAGTCACTGTATCAGCAAGCACCTTAGCATACCCAGGATGGCTGCTAGCACAGATTCTTACATCTGCTTTTCTAAAGAAAGCAACTCAAAATGGGTTAAGAGTCTCACTTTAATCAATCAAACACATAGCATTTACCTAGTTCAGGGGGAAAAGTCAGCACCTTGAACTTCAGAGAATGTAAACAAGTTACAAGCAGAAGTTACAAGCAAACAGAGAAATAGATCAACAGACTGAACCATCTGACCATTACATCCATACCTATTCAGCTACCAGAGAGGGAAGCACCAACATTTGGGTTTTTCAAAGCCAGAGTCTCATCTGGCCAAATCACACAACTCTACTCAAAGTGAGCCCCAAAGCAAAACTTCACATCAGGTTGTATATATAGCCTTCTTCTGAGTCAGAGAATGTCACAGTCCTCTTGACCCCTTGCCTAATCACAAAGTAACAAGGCTCTGGGATTCCTGAAAAATAAGCCTCCCGCCACAGGCTTCATGTGACCACATTCAGCCTAATAGGGAGCAGTGTATACTTTCAAATCCGGAAAGGTTCTCAGAGCCACTTAAGCCTATTAAAGGGCCTAGGGGCAGGGAATATCTTCAGATTTCCATAACAGTCGCTTAACCCCAATTTCACTGACTCTCCCTGTTCTAAAAGATACACACAAAAAAGGATGAAGGACAAACCACAGTGATTGCTTTGAACTGTTCAGCACTATGATGTTATATGATTTGGAGCTGAGACAACTAAATAAAAAGTAGTATGAATCCCTTTCCTATGGCTAGTATGATCTTTTTCAAATTTTATTATGAGACAATATGAGTGCATAATTAGGTATTAAAAATTATTAACACTAATTAAGTATGAGTCCATAATCAAAAATTAATTAATTAATTAAGTATCATTATCATATGAGTTGTTTCCCTCCTGTGATGGTCAACATCATCTGCTCTGAATATTTATAACAGATGCAGTATTGGCGTTTTCCATTTATTTTGGTACATTTAGCCTGTTTGTGATACTAAAATATAAAGTACCACCACTCATTCCACTATGCTCTGACACAGATGATCTTCATTACAAGTTTGAGTCGTGCCAGCTTACAATTCTATGTCACCTTGCAAATTTCTTTTATTCTTAGAATCATTTACAATAAGAAGTGTCAAACTCAAGGCTGAAAATTCCCAGAGGGAGAAGGGGAAGATGAACAAAATGTAACTGGAACGTTTAATAAAATAAAATATAGCACAATTTAGAAAATGTTAATTTGTGGTTTTCTAAGTCAATCTGTTATCTTCAGAGCTTCATTTCTATTAGAGTTCAACACCAGATGTAACACAGAGACTAGGAAGTCAATGCAATAACGTTGTTGAAGAATTTTTCTGGCTTTGTGCCAGATCCTCCCAGCTACTGTAGCAGTCACAGGTTGGGCAAAGTTCCTACATTAAGTAATTCTGGCTGGAACTCCCTTACTTTGCAAACTTTTTACATTGAGCATTAAAAATGAGTTGGATTTTGAGAAGGTTATTATTATTACTATCACAGTCATATTATAATCATTATCATTAAGGTTCTCCAAGTATGGAAGGTGCCTTCACTGATACAAATATTCAACTACCTAAGTGTTAGATATTTTAGTTACTTTTTTGTTGGATAACATGAGTGGCTCATTAATCATATAATTGATAGTATATGTCAGAATCAAGATTTGAAACCAAGTTATGTTGACTTGAAAGCCAATCCTCTATTCATCATGCCTTGTTGTTATCATTACAGTTATGATGATGATGATGATTTTGCAATGCTCTCAGTAGTGCTTTTAGGAGTTTCCCTTGATTAAATGATCAGAATCCTACATTATCTTCATCTCTCAGGTACCTGACAAAGAAAGATTTATAATGACAACAGATCTTGCATCAGAAAAATGTATTTTGTAATTCATAATCATTATGGACAGTGGACTAGGTACTGTACTCATTAGTAAAAGAAAAAGAGTATCCTGGAGATTGGTGGAAAACAGTGGTCAGAATTTTGATTGATATAGATTGAATAAACTGGAGATGATACTGAGTAACATTGGTAGAGAAAGAGCTTTGAAATGGCAATGAAGAGTGAGAAATGTTCCAAGTCTTTCATCTAAACCAGGAGGGAGTCATTTCTCAATGAGAGCCAGAAAACATGGGAAAATATTTGAGATACAAGCAAGTTCGCTACCTATGCAACAGATATAGCAGAAAGTATGGTGGAAGGGTTTGACAACTTTAGAAGTGGATTGAGTTGACAGGGAGATGATGATCATAATAGTTAACAAATAATTTTTACTTTGTGCTGAGCCATGCTGAGCTCTTTAAGATTCTCTCATTTGATCCACACAGCCACCCCGGGGAGTAGGTGCTATTATTATCTTCATTTTACTGATGAAGAAACTGAGGCAAAAAGAGTTAAGTGAATTGCCCAGGATCACACAGCTAGCAAGTGTCTGAAGTAGGATTTAAATGCAGGTCTTCTTGACTGGAGGTCCATTATTCTATTCACTGTGCTGTGCATAAAGGTGATCAGTGAAAGATAGAAAATGGGGCTTGAATAATGATAGCTCAGGATTCAGTTTCACTCAGCTGAGGAGGGAATGATTAGATGGGAGTTTATTAATCATGTTTTGTGGTTGTTCTTTCTATTTACATGTTTGTAGTAATTGTTTTCCCAGCTCTACTTACTCCACTTTGCATAAATTTTTATGTCTTCAACATGCTTCTCTATATTCATCCTCTTCATCATTTCTTAATATACAGTAATGTTCCATTATTTTCATGTACTATAATTTGTTTAGCCATTCCACAATTGATATATGATGACTATATTTCCAGTTTTTTCCACTACAAAAAGTGCTACTATAAATATCTTAGTGAATATGAAGAGCTTGTTTGTTCATTTTGTCAATGACCTTCTTGTGGTGTACACAGTCTCTGAGTCAAAGAGTATGGCTCTTTTAGTCACTTTCTTTGAATAATTGCAAATCTTTATAAAGCTCCACCACTAAACATTATTGTCCTTGTCTTTTCATAATCCCTTCAACATTCAGAATTCCTATCCTTTGTCATCTTTACTAATATGGTGGCTTTTAAGTGAAACCCAGGGTGGCTTTAGTATACATTTGCCTTATTGATTTAAAGCATTTTTGTGTTTGTTAACTGTTATTTAGCAGTTCTTTTCAGAGCTGTTTGTTCATTTCCTTTCATTAATTATTTATTTGGAAAGACTTTGGATATATTTATTTGGTTTTTTTATTTTTATTATTTATACACCTTAGATCTCAAAGAAATATTTCATACAAAGATTTTTTTCTCAGTTGATCATTCCCCTTATTAACTTAGATGCATGAATATTGTTTGTACAAAAGCTTTTCAATTCCAACTCATCAAAAGTAATCTATTGTGCTATTTTGAACTGTCTCTATGTACCAACTCTGTAAATTAACCTTGATAATATTATCCTTTAATTATATTGACATGGTCAAGCCATGAGTTATGAATACTACTGCTATTATTTAAATGTTATTAAATCTATACAAATTAGCTTCATTTCTTTATGTGATCAGTACACTGCCCACCTTTAACTATTTACCTCTCAGTTTAATAAAAATTCTACTCATAATAAGAACAAATTATGAGTAAAAATATAAGATCTTTACGGTTTGTCTGATCTCTAAGTTTACTAAAATTGTAATCAAAAGAATAATTAAGAGTAATGAATGAAGATCTGAGGAGTGTAAATACAGATTTTTGGCTCATGCATTTTCACCTTTTGGAGACCTTTTCTGTTTATATGCTTGTTCTTAGTAATGTTACCAATACCTGAAGTTGTTAGAAAAGTGATATCTCAATAAATGAGATTGCTTACTCTCAGTGTTATTGTCTATTGGTGATTTTGTCCCTTTATCTAAGCATAAGTACTTGATTCTTCATTAAATAAGTGTCTATTAAAGAGAAGAGAATGTTCTGTCATTAAAAACATCTTCCATTGCATTCCCCCACCATAATCACTATCCTCCATGTAGCACCCCATGTAACTGTCTATATTGTCTGCCCCAATTCTGGATATCTTTATGTAAAATTAATAAATAATAAATTCTGTCCTTTATATAATCCAACTTTGAAAAACCATGCAAAAATTACTTTGGTTATTAAGAAGTATTTTTAAATTTTCTTTGTATATGTTTCCCTTTATCTTAAGTTTTACACTTGTAAGACACTGAAACAGTAGCCCATTATAGATTAGGAATTTATGTGGAAGTTACTTAGGATCATAATTGTTGTTCAACAATCACTCAGTAGGTCCTTTTCTAAATGGAAGTGTTAAAAGCTCAAACAACTGGTACTATTGGGGAGGACAAATAAAATTGGAAATAGAAACAAATGACTAGTAAAATTTACTTCAAAGTTGCTTCAACCCTAGAACATTTTGGAAGAAAAGTAATAGAAAAGTAGATGCTGCTTTTACTTAACAAACCAAGTCTTGGCTAAGCCCACAATATGAAAACCAAAGATGATATAATTTGGTTCATTAGTTTTACACAAGTATGGCTATATACTTTTAAAAGGGTATAGCTCAAATAACAAAGTAAAGGCAGGGACTCACCTTAGTTCTCTCCCTAAAACCATACAAATACCTTTAAAAGTGACTACACAAATTTTGGAGCAGCAGAATGCACCAAAAAAGATGTAGTGAAGCACATTTATATGTTAAGACAACTTGGGAGGTCAGGAGGAAATGTCTGGTGCACCAGAGTGGGAGAGCAGCACAGTAACCAACCAGGCCCCATCAAACCTGGATCAGACCATAGTGGAGGAATAGGCCTCACAGGCACCAGTAACAGTTTCCAAAGAAAACAAGACATCTTAAAAAAACAACAGGAGAGGTCCATCTCACCTGAGGGAGGGTAGATTAAAGCCCAGCACAGGTTGTTCCAGCATAGCCACAGCCACAGCAAACCAGGAATAGGAATTGGGAGTGACTGAAGCAGCAGTATCAGTAACAGCAGCAGCAACTGCTTCCAGAGCTCTCAGCCCACAGATGATAAAGTAGTTGAACAATTTGGTCAGAAGATTGGAGGAATCATTTTTGCCAGCGCTAAGATAAGACCCTGTTTCTTTGCCCAAACTTGGGTCTGGGTCCCGGTCCTGGGAGGCATTCCCAGCACAAGGAGGATCACTAGCATAGCAGAGCTTGTGGTCACAGTGGAGTGGAGACTCGCCTCACAGTTTGAAGGCAGAAAAGAGTGTTTGTTGTCCCTCATAAACCAGAGCACAGGTCAAGACAGTAATAAACACCTCTCCTTAGATCATACCACCTTGGAACAATTGAAAACTTGCCAGTCCCTGCAGTGCCAATGCAATATTTATAGCACCCACAATCACAATCAAGACTGTGATTATAAATACACCATGACATATGATCACAAAATATACCAGACTCCCCATATAGAGGACAGAACTTAAACATTTATTTAGACACCAGAACACCTAATCCCAAAATCAGTAAGCCAATTCCATGATAGTACCAAAGATATTCAAAAACCATGATAACATTGAGAGCCATAGCATCCTTTAGCCTTCCCACAAATCAATACAAGATCAATATTTACTCACAAACCTCTTCATCTCCTTGACTCAGCCTTCTCTCTCCCCCACCATCTCTCTGACTCTGACTCCCAGCTTCCTATGGGTTCTTTTTCCCTTTAGCAAACTCCTCCCACCACAGGCTCCATGTGACTATATTCAATCTATTAGGGGCAGGGTTTATCTTCACAGCAGGGAAGCTTCCTGTGGGCTCTGCTCCACCCTTTACCAAATTCCCTCCATCACAGGCTCCATGTGGTTACATTCAGTCTACTATGGGGCAGAGTTTACTTTTAAAGCAGGGGAGGTCTACAAATTCCCCCCTAGGTCTATTAAGTGGCAGGGAAGATCTTCAAATTCCAATTCTCATTACAGTTCCTAGAAGTATCTCTGAAAATAGCTGCACAAAACCCCAGAACTTTGGGAGAGTGTACCCTCTACCCTGGAATCCTTTAATAGAGTTAAAAATCAAAAATAGCCCAGGTCAATGAGCAATCAAGAGGAAAAACTCAATATAACATTACTCTAATGACAAGAAAGATCAAAAACACAATTAAAAGAATACAACAAAGTCAAAGGTCCTACATCCAAACCCTCCAATAAAAATATGAATTGGTCTCAGGCCATAGAAGAACTCAAAAAGGATTTTAAAAGTCAAGTAAGAGAGGTAAAGGAAAATTAGGATGAGTAATGAGAGTTATTAAAAAAACATGAAAAATGAGTCAATATTTGGGTAAAGGAGACACACAAAAAAGTACTGAAGAAAATGACATCTTTAAAAAACAGACCAAGTCAAATAGTAAAAAAGGTCCAAAAAGCCACTTAAGGAGTAGAATCTCTTAAAAAATAGAATTGGCCTTAAAAAGTACAAAAGGAAATCCAAAAGCTGACTGAAGAAAATAATTCCTTAAAAAAAGAATAGAGCAAATATGACTTTATGAGAAATCAAGAAACAAACAAAACCAAAAGAATGAAAAAATAGAAGACAACATGAAATACCTAAATGGAAAAATAATTGACCTGGAAAACAGATACTAGGGAGAGATCATCAAACATGCACACACACACACACACACACATACATATACGTATACATATATAAATGCATACATGCATACATACATACATATATTTATAGGACTACTTGAAAGTAGAAAGAGAGAGAGACAGAAGAATAAATGGGGGGTAGGATGATGGGGGAAAATACAGTTAGCAATAGTAACTGTGAAAAAAATTGAAGCAAGTTTCTCTGATAAAGGCCTCATTTTCTCAAACATATAGAGTACTGAGTCAAATTTATAAGGATGGAGACCATTCCCCAATTGATAAATGATCAAAAGATATTATCAGTTTTCAGATGAAATAAAGTTATCTATAGCCATGTGAAAAAATACTAACTATTAATTAGAGAAAGGCAAATTAAAATAATGCTGAGCTGCTATGATAACATACCTTTGAGATTGACTGTTATGACAAAAAAGGAAATGATAAATGTTGGAGGGGATTGTGAAAGATGGGACATTAATTCACTATTGGTGGAGTTGAAAACTGATTTATCCATTCTTTAGAGCAATTTGGAATTAATTATGCCCGAAGGACTATGAAAACATATATGTTCTTTGACCCAGCAATACCACTACTAGGTCTGCATCCCAACAGAGATGAAAATCATAAAGGAAAAGGATGTATATGTACAAAACTATTTATATCAGTTCATTTTTGGGTGCAAAGAATTGAAAATAAGATGATTCCCATAAATTAGAGAATGGTTGAACAAATTTCAGCATGTGATTGTGATACAAAACTTTTGTACTATAAAAATGATAAATACTCTCAGAAGCACCTGGAAAAATGTATATGAGCTGATGCAAATTGAAATTTACTGTTGTAAAGCCAATCAGCAGTAGATTCCTGAGAGAATGCTACTGTGGACAGCCTTCAAGATTCAGATTACACAGTATTAGTGAACACTCTGTTTATTACATTACAAAATCAGATTCAGTACAATGTCCACAGTTTCAACAGTTCACAATATTATATACAATCTTCAGAACAAGGAAAGTCTCAATATTATATCTTATTACAGAAAGGAACAAGGAACAAGAGAAGAATCAGCTGGTTTCCCTAAGGGAGAAACCAGCTTCACATTTTAAGATTCAATCAATCAATTAACAAAAGAATGACCTAGTTTCCCTAAGAGGGATTCAATCAATCAGT
>CM053599.1:159635009-159661026 GCA_028646575.1 Pseudocheirus occidentalis | reverse complement strand
TCCTCATGTTGGCCAGTGTATTAATTGCTTGGTTCTTTAGCTCTGGAATTCTGCTTTTTGGGGGGGGGGAGAAGCTCTGTCCCAAATCGCTTGGACCTTCACAGCTGCCGGAGATATTAGTGGGGTGCTTTAGCCCCCACCCAGATTTGGCTCACTGAAAGTGCACCCCAGGATCACCACTCAAGACCATGATCCAGATCCAAGCCACTCAATGCAAGAGCCCTTGTCCCTGATCAATCGCCTCAGCCCCCTGCTATCTGCAGGCCAGGGGCTCTGAAGCAGCCCAGTGGAGGCCGCTGCTGCTTTCAGCCATTCATGCTGCCACAGGTGCCTCCCACTGCTTCTTTGCCCTGGGAGCAGTTTAGCCAGACTGCTCTTCTCCTCCAAATTTACCAAAATCCACTGACCTTTCTCTTAGCCTTTTTTTCTTCTGGCCTGAAAAATGTGGTAACTGTGCCTCTGGTACAGCTGATCTGCTCTCCTATAGACTCGGCTCCGCCGGATGTCCTGGGGCCTGGCTGGGCCGGGTTTTGGACTGGGCCAGCCATAGCTTCCAGACTGCTGTGAAGAGCCCCATCTGCTGAGCTGCCTGTAGCAACAGGTGTGTTTTATGTATTTTGGACAGTTTTGGAGCTTGAAAATATGTTTAGAGTCCCATTTTATGGGGTTTTAGGGTGGTTGTGTTGGAGCTATGGGGCTTTGCTGCTTCTGTGCCACCATCTTGGCTCTGCCCCCCCCCCATATCACATATCTTCTAATGGCCTTGCAACTCTGCAAATCTTTAATCTAATACATAAGTAGGAGTCCACTCAGATCAAAGATCCTAATGCATGTAGAGATCATGTTTGACAATGTCTCAGTAAGAGGAGTAGGAAACAGATTTCATTTGACAGATGTATTTTAAGCCCAATTTAAAAATACACCCTTTGAATGGTCCCTAAATGTTTTCACTATGTAAGGTCAGATTTAGAGATAAAGAATCTTAAAGATTTTATATGATGTCATAACTCTAAATCACCTGTTTATTAAAACTAAGTAGATTTCTGTTGTCCACATTCCTAAGAGTAAATAACACCAATATTTTCTGTTACCATTTGTGGTGGTCAATCAAAATGCAAGTAATACAACTGATAGTTAATAATAAGAAAATTATTTAAGGCTTTCAAAATCCTTTACATATATTTGCTCATTTTGTCCTCACAACAATGTTGTGAGGTAGATTCTATTACTTTGCCCATTTTGTAGATAATGAAACTGAAGACCAAAGATATTAAGTGATTTGTCCAGGGTTATACAGTTTTTTTAAGTTAAAAGAGTAAGGGAAAGAGAAGAGAATGGAATAAGCATATATATAGCACTCACTATATTCCAGTATTATGCTGAGTATTTTTGCAAATATTAGTTTCGTGTTGTTGTACTGAGAAATGAGCAAGTGAGAACATCATTCGTTTTAATAGCCAGAGGCTGCAACAAGTGAAGGGTAGTTGATAGGAAGAATAAAAGATGTCAGTGAAATAGGGGAAAGTATTTGAAACTGTCTGAGGATGGGATGAGTAGCCTCAGTTATATGTTATTAGCTGTCTTCTAGTGTCAGCTGGGTGCCTCCTTGTTGGAGAGGGGTGTGTGTGTGTGTGTGTGTGTGTGTGTGTGTGTGTGTGTGTGAGTACCACCTTGCAAGGTTCATTTGAGCCCCACCCAAATCAAGCAGGCCCCACATGTATTTCCTCAGGGCTTATATAGACAAAAGTCACAACATAGCTGTTACCAGGGGAAACTACAACTTAGTCAGTTGCTATGGAAGTGGAGGAAAAAACAGAAGCCAAAAGATACCATTTAGTTCATTGCCCCGATCAGTTTGTTGCCCAACTGGAAAGTTCCAAAGTCTATTCAGAAAGCAAACCAAATGGGGTGGAGGAGACAGGGCAGCTGAGGGTTCCAGGTGACACATTTGGGCAGGTTTAATAGGCAGGTTTATTGCTTAGGTGGGCTTTGTTGGGTTTGGGCAGGTCTCCTAAGCAAACTTACCCACAATGGAGAAAAATGGAGGTTGTTAGGTTACAACAATGTAATCCTCACAATCACCCTGGGAAGTAGGTCTTCTTATTATCCCTCTTTTACAGTTGAGGAAACTGAGGCTGACAGAGGATAAATTATTTGCCACAGCTATGTCTAAGTTCACATTTGAATCCAAGTCTCCCTGACTTCAGGTCCAGCTCTCCAGCTACTCTGTCACCATCTGCCTAAGAGAGAAATAGTTATTTGTTATTTGTGGGAAATTTTCAGTGGAAATAAGAAATGTGATACAGACCTGCACTGGCACTATTACCAAAAAGTATTTTGAGCACTGGTAACCTCTCTCTGTAAGTTATAGACTAGACTTAGAGGCAAGAAGGTGACCAAGATATCAAAAGAAAAGGACATGCTATTTAATAAAGGAATTGTGTGTGTTTTGCCCAGATAGTAGGAATCTTGGAGCTAGGGAAATAATTGCTATCTTTGAGTGCTTTGTGGTTTCCACTGGAAGATAATTTAAACTTTATCTCAGAGAAAAGAACAAAAAGTGAAAGGCAGTTAGTAGAAAGAATAAAAGATATCAGTGAAACAGGGGAAATTATTTGAAACTGAGGATGGGATGAGTAGCCTCAGTTATATGTTATTAGATGTCTTCTAGTGTCAGCTGGGTACTTCCTTGTTGGAGAGGTGTGTGTGTGTGTGTGTGTGTGTGTGTGTGTTTGTGTATTCATATAGACATAGAATCATCACTTCATAGCCTTAGAATTAAAAGGCACCTTGGAGATCATCTATTTCCACTCCACCATTTCATAGATGAGGAAACAGAGGTACAAAACAGAGAAGTGAGTACCTGAGGCTACTAAGGTAGTATAGAGCCAATGCAATGTTCACAGTGCCAATGGTCAATATAAATATGCCTGCACAATGCTCAATCATAAAATATAGCAGACTCCCCACAAAGAAGACAGACACAAAACATTCATTCAGACACCAGAAAACTGAATACCAAAACCAGTAAGCCAATTCCATTATAGTAGCAAAAAAGTTAATAAGCCACAGCAACACAAAGAGCCACAGCATGCTTTAAACTTCTGACAAACCAACATTTACTCAGAAGTCTAACTGTCTCCTTCAGATGTGTCCTCTCCTCCTTCCAGTTTAGCTGCTCTGACACCCAGCTTCCAGTGGACTCTGCTCCACCCTTCAGCAAACTCTTCCAACCACAGGCTCCATGTGCCTACATTTAGCCGATTAGGGGGAAGAGTATATCTTCAAAGCAGGAAAGATCTTCAGATTCCCTTAGGCTTATTAATGACACATTACAATTACAATTACTATTACAGATAGTAAATGGGACAAGGAAGATTTGCTG
Organism: Pseudocheirus occidentalis; assembly: GCA_028646575.1. Lineage (NCBI taxonomy): Eukaryota > Metazoa > Chordata > Mammalia > Diprotodontia > Pseudocheiridae > Pseudocheirus > Pseudocheirus occidentalis. The sequence goes on along the minus strand of CM053599.1, from coordinate 159,657,641 downwards.
ACTCCAAAATAAGGGGAGACTTGCTTATTTGTGAGTTGGACTGGATGGCTCCTAGAGCCATGCCCATCTCTAATACAAGGGTTAAATATCTCTAACTATGAAGATAAATCTGTACTGAACCAAATCCTAGCCTGGAAACAGACATCTAATATAAGGCACAGTCTACAACCGGGACACAAGCTTCATAACTACTGAGCACTAACCCCATATTTACAAATGCACTAATGCTAATGAATCTTTGCTTGGAGTTGTGACTAGCAGCAACAAAATGCAGAGTGAACTGGACATTTTTTTTTGCAAAGGTACATTCTGCTGATGAAGTCTGGAAGCATTAGCATTGTTTGCCAGCTGCTACTCTAGTCCTTTCTGAACCTGGGCTAATTTTACAGCTACAAGGTGAATTAAGAATTCACTCCACATTCTCAACAGATGCTGTTGAAAAATGTGAAGGAGACAGCAACATAATCACACTGAAAACAGAATTTGAAGATCACCTTGTCCTTTTACCATTAGGGACTCAGCTAAACAAGATCACTGATTTATTCCTACACCTGATGCCATTATTAAATAAGCCAAGAGGAAAGGGGAGGCATGATACTTCACAAAATTTCATTGGTATGAGTCACAGTCCCTGTAATTTAACAATCACGTGGTCTAGTTCAAACAGGTGGCCCTGTCAGACAGAAGGGAGTGAAGATTTCTTAACAGGAATCTCAGTTTCTTTTTTTAAATTAACTTTTATGTTTACTTTTAGCATACATCATTCATTTCCACGAGATTTTGAGTTACAAATTTTCACCCCATATTTCCCCTACCACCACCCGAAAACAGTGATCCCAATGCATACCTTTTCCCCTAATATATTCTCTCCTATATGCTCCCTGCTCTGACTTTCCGGTAGGGCAAAATGGATCACCATACTGTATATGTGCCTGTATATCTTTTTTCCCAGTGGCATGTAAATAATAATTTTTTTTAACATTTGAATTTAAAACTTTGAATTCCAGCTTCTTTCCCTTCCTCCCTCGTCACTCACACTTACTGGGAAGATACGCAGTTCAAGATAGGTTGTACACATGTAGGTACACAAAACATTTGCATAGTGGACATATTGTGAAAGACTGACTCGATTTCCCTTCATCCTATCCCACACTCTCACTTGTTCTATTCTCTACTTTGTCCCTGTCCCTTTACAAGACTGTGCACTTCTCAAGACCCTCCCCCCAACCTGCACTCCCCTCCATCATCCCTCTTCTCATCCCATTCCCCCCTACTCTCCTTTAGGGCAAGATATCCAATATAAAGTGTATGCCATTCCCTTCCTTAGCCAAATTCAATGAGAATAAGGTTGACCCATTCTCTTTGCTTCCCTGTTCTTCCCCTCCATTGTAACAGTAATCCTTCTTCCATTTCAGATAATTTACCCATTATGTCTCTCCCCATCTCCTCTCATCATGTTCTTCTCTCACCTCTCCATTTCACCTTTTAAATAGCATCCCTTTCTATTCAATTGATCTTGTGCCCTCTGTGTATGTATACATGTATACATATATACACACTCACATATGTATTCATACACATATATACCCTCCTATAAATATACACACACATTTATATTCCCTTCAACTATCCTCATACTGAGAAGTTTCATAAGTTACAATTACCGTTTTTCCATGTAGGCATGTAAATAGTTCAACTTTGATAAGTTCTTTATGAATTCTTTTCCCTCTTTACCTTCTCATGCTTTTCTTGCTTCTTATATTTGAATGTCAAATTTTCTATTTGGCTCTGGTTTTTTCATCAAGAATGTTTAAAGTCCTCCACCTCATTGAATGACCTTATTTTACCCTGAAAAATTATATTCATTTTTTCTGGGTAGGTGATTCTTGGCTTTAATCCTAGGTACTTTGATCTCTGGAATATCATATTCCAAGCCCTTTGACTTCTTAATGTAGAAGCTGCTAGATCCTGGGTTATCCTGATTGAGTTTCTACAATACTCAAATTGTTTCTTCTTGGCTGCTTTTTATATTTTCTCCTTGATCTGGGAGCTCGAGAACCTGGCTATAATATTCCTAGGAGTTTTGTTTTGGGGATCTTTTTTAAGAGGTGAATTCTTTCAAGTTCTATTTTGCCCTCTGGTGTTAAAATATCAGGGCAATTTTCCTTGAGAATTTCTTGAAGCATGATTTCTAGAGTTTTTTTAATCATGCCTTTCAGTTACTCCAATAATTTTTAAATTGTCTCTCCAGGATCTATTTTCCAGGCCAGTTATTTTTCCAATGAGATATTTCGCATTACCTTCTATTTTTTTAAATTTGTTTGGATCTGTTTTATAGTATCTTGATTTCACATAAAGTCATTAGCTTCCAATTGTCCAGTCTAATTCTGAAGGAATTATTCTCTTCAGTGAGCTTTTTAAATTCATTTTCCATCTGGAAAATTTGGCTTTTTAAGCCATTCTTCTCATTGGCTTTTTGGGCCTCTTTTACCATTTGATTTCTTCTATTTTTAAGATATTATTTTCTCCAGTCAGAATGTTGACTCTCTTTTCATGATTTTCTTTCATCATTCTCATTTCTCTTCCAAATGTTTCCTCTACTGCTTTTACTAGATTTTCAAAATCCTTCATGAACTCCTCCATGGCCTGTAACCAGTTTATATTTTTCTTGGAAGCTTTTGGTGCAGGAGTTCTGATTGTGTTGTCTTCTTCCTGCTCTATGCTTTGATCCTTAGTGTCCCCAAAATGGGAATCTACAATTGGATTGCTGTGCTTGCTTTGCTTCCTTTGTTCACTCATGTTGCCAGTTAATTACTTGACTTTTGAACTCTTTGCCATAGTAGAATTCTGCCTCCAAAAGGGAGAACTTTGTCCCAAATCGCTGGGGTTTTCATAGCTACCAGAGCTGTTAGAAGGGCACCATCTCTGCAGGCTCCACCAGCTTTGACTCATTGGTCACACATCTCAGGACCACCACCCAAGACCGAAATCTTGGCAAGTTAAGGCAGGAGCACTTAGCCTCTGAATGGTCACTTGGCCCCCCTATGATCTGCAGTCCAAGAGCTCTAAAGCAGTTACATGGAGGCAGCTGCAAGGCCAACATTTCCACAGCTTCTCACTCTGTGGGAAGAGGCCTGGACAACTCTTCACTCCCACAGATCCAGCAGAGTTCCAATGACCTTTTACTTTTCCCCTTTCTTACATTTATGGGTTGATAATTCTGGAAACAGCCACAGCTGCTGGTGATCCACTCTCCTGAAGTCCCTCTAGCCCCACATGATCAGGCTACCCTGGGGTTAAAACCAGGGCCTCATGCAGTCCTGGGCTCAGTTTCCAGTATGATGTGATGGACCCTTCCTGTCTGCCTGCCCAGCTGCCTTTAGCAAGGGATTTGTTTCTCTCTGTCACTTTGTGTTCTGTAGCTCTAAAATGTGTTTAAGGTTATATTTTATAGGTATTTGAGGTGGTTTTGAGGGGAGCCTATGGAGTTTTCCTGCTTCTACACTGCCATCATGACTCCACCCCCCACAAGCTGTTTCTTGAAAATGATTCCACTAGTTTCTGTGCATTTCCTGTATCTTTTTAGTTAGGAAGAAATAAAATAGGAGAGGCCCACTGTTCTCTAAAAGCCATATACGAAGGCAGGGCTGTCATCAAAGTGCATTCTTTTGTAACACATCTTTTCTTCAAATGCATAAGTATGTCTCTGGGAAGAAAGAGGCTCTTATCCTTCAAAAAGGACAGAAGGGGCAATTTTTGTAAGAAATGGAAAAAGCATTCTGAGTCTCTGTACCAGGAACTTGACAATGAGACTATAAAAGCATTATCAGGAAGAGAACAGATGTATAAAGACTTTTTTTCCCCTCACGGAAAGAGGTGGGGGAGGGGGATAATGAAGGAATCAAGAAAGATCAGACCATTGCTATAGCGCAATAGTATTCCTTTCCTTATGAAGAGTTAATCACTTGATCATTAAAGTTAAGTGTGGATGCAGGATCAGTAACTAATTGGAACTGTGCAGCATGAGCTCTACTTTCCTCAGCCCTAACATTCTGGCAGATGGCTTGTGTCTTTGTGCTTTCCCCAGAGGGGTGGATCTCAAATCTGGTAGCTTTGTTCCATGGGCATATGAAAAAAGTGTTGGGGAGTCCAGCAGTGAGAGTTTCTGCTGAAGTACAGAAGTCAGAAGCAAGAAAAACCAGAGTTAATCAAGTCACAAACTGCCTTCCTGAAGCCTGTCTTCCTATACAAGAAGCTTGCGTCCCCCATCTTGGGACTGATGCAGATTTCCTGACCTTCCTGGGAAGGCCCCTAGGCTACTGCTGAATCAGCCTTGCCTATGAAGTCTAGGACTGAGTACTGAATTTTTTTTTAATTGAAGAGGGGATAGGATACCTTTAACATCTTCCCACCAGAGTAAGCTGTAAATAATTTAAGGACTATCAATTGTTGGATAAGGAGGAGACAGGGATTATTATATTTGATTTGCATGACACCAGAGTGTAAAAGGAGGAGCAGACAACTTGCAGATTTTTGTCTCAGTGATCATAGCAAAAAAATAATAAAATTATATAGGGAAATTAAGCAACAGTTAGGTTTCCAGGCCTGAAGTTAGGATCTTCCTGAATTCAAATCTTACCTCAGATACTCACTAATTGTGTGACCCTGGGCCAGTCATTTAACCCCGCTTGCTGTTTCATCATCTGTAAAATGAGCTGAAGAAGGAAATGGCAAAGAGCTCCATTTTATTTACCAAGAAAACCCCAAATGGGGTCATGAGGAGTCAAACATGACTGAAATGACAACAACAAATATAACCTAAATTAACATGTCCAAAACAGAACTCCTATCTTCTACCAGAAGTCTTACCTAACCTCTCTGAATTCCAGTGTTTTCCTCTTTTAATTATTTCTCAAACCAGTTGTAACACCAAGCAAAAGCAATTTCCGGGTTCTGATTACTAGCATAGTAACTTTTCATATATTCAGTAACAAATTAAGGCAAAGCATTCACAGAAAAAAATCAAAATACAGAGTAACCCAATCATTTAGTAAGTCCTCAGTTCAATCACAAATTAAGGGACACAAAGTACAAAAGTCAAATTACTCTGTGCCAGGTAGTACATTCGTTTAGTCAATCACAAAGTTTTAAGCCCTCAGTTCAATCACAAAGTATAAAAGTCAAAGTACTCCACCCCTGGGTAGTCTCAATGGGAGATTAGTTTCCAATCATAAGTACAGCCATTTGGTCAGTCACAAATCACAAAGGACAATCACCTGTAGGTCACAACTAAGTTACAGTATCTTCACAGCATTCAGTCCCCAAGGAGAGGTCTTTTCTTCATCTTGACCAAAGGCAAGTTCTCAGCAGTTTCTATTCCTGAGAAGACAAAGTTTAACAAAGACACAACACTGCTGGCTTCCTCATCAATTCCACTCTCTGCTGGGGAAATCAACCTAGACCCAACAATAAGGTCTGAGGAATTAGCACAAATCATCAATACAGTCCCAGGACCCCTGAAAATATCAACAAGACCCTCCTCCAGGATTTCTGTAAACATACAACAAGAAAATCCTTTTTCAGGGCTTCTGAACCAATAGAAAGATCCCAGAACTTCTGCAACAACAGCAATGTCCTCCATCATGAATCTGACAAAGTAACATCAAAACAGACAGACCAAATACCTGCACCACAGTCATGCTTCCTCCCAGTTCAGTCCTCAGTTCTTATTTCTCTCTCTCTAGCAGTAGCAGTGGCCTCCAGATTCTGGCTCCCAGAACTTCTTCTGGCCTCTCTCTACTTGAACCTTTCTCTAACCATGGCACCAGCTCCTCCCAGTTCTGCCCACTCTCATCATGTCAACAAGTCCATTCCATTGTGGCGTTCAAACTCCAATACCATTACACCAATACATCTTCTTAATTTCTCTGTTACTTAAGGCTTCCACTATCCTTCCTGACACCCTAGTATGTAATCACCAAATAATTCTCAGCTCTATATTGCCATCCATATCAGTTGCCAAGTCTTGCTGATTCTTCCTCCATACCATCTCTCTTGCATTTAAGCTACTCTGGTTTTGAATCTAAACTTCTTACTATTTCAACATCCAACTAATTGCTCCCCTTCCTCCAGTTTCTCTTCACTCCAACTATTCTGCACACAGCTCTTAAAGTAATTAAAAGGCCTGACCACATCACCCCTCTGCTCACAATTGTGCAGTAATTTTCTAACCTTCCAGAGAAAATATAAAGTCTAATGTTTGGGATTAAAAGTCCTTCACATTCCAGCTTCAGTATAGCTTTCCATATGTATTATAAATTTTGTTGTTCAGTTGTTTCAGTCTTGTCTCTGCCCATCCATATTTGGAGTTTTTTTTGGCAGAGATCCTGGGGTGATTTTCCATTTCCTTTTCAAAATCATTTTACCAATGATGCAACTAAGGCAAACAGGGTTAAGTGACTTGTCCAGGGTCACAAAGCTAATAAGTAGGGAGATAGTCTTCCTGATTCTAGACCCAGCACTCTATACACTATGCCATCTAGTCATCATATATTTATTATATATTACCCTGCTTCAAATATTTTTATTCCATACAAACTGATCTAATTCTATCAATCAGCCAATATTTATTAAGCACCTACTATGTGCCAGGCATTATGCTAAACTTGGGATACAAAAGAGTTTACAATCTAACAGGAGAGATAATGCACAAATATATATATATATATATACATATATATATATATATATATGTATGTATATTTACAAAGCAAGCTATGGGACATATAAGATAAATAGGAAATAATAAAAAGGAGGAAAATACTGGAATTAAGAGAGCAGCCAGATGGTGCAGTAGATGAGAAAGCTTCCTGGAAAAGGTAAGATTTTTAGTTGGAACTTAAAGGAAGCTAGTAGGGTCTGTAGTCAGAGATGAGGAGTAAGGGCATTACAGGCAAGGGAATGAGCCAGAGAAAATGCTCTGAGATGAGAGATGGAGTCTCTTGTCTATGGAACAAAATTGAGGAATATATGTTAGGGAGTAAGATATAAAAATACTAAGTTATGAAGGGCTTTGAATGGCAAACAGAGAATTTTTTAAATTAAAAGGAGTTTGGGGGGAGAGAAAATGAATTCTTTTTTGGACACATTGAGTTTAAGATGGCTAAAAGGCAGTTGAAAATGTGAGATTAGAGAACAGTAGCAAGATTGGGGAAGGAAGGGTTAGATGAGAATCATCAGTACATAGATGATAATCCATAAACTGATGAGATAATTGAGTCTGTAGAAGGAGAAGCTAAGAGGGTGAGGGACAGAACCTTAATTGTTTATTCTTCTTCTTGTACAACATTCCATCTCCCATCTCTTTTCTTTTCCATAGTATACCTTACATCTGCAATCATTCTTTTCTTACCTCTTCCTCTTAGAAAGCCTAATTTCTTTCAAAGTAATCTCAAGTACCTCCTTCTACCTGAGACTTTTTCTGATTCCTTCAGCTCAAGAGAATTAGTGGATAGAATACTGAACTTGGAGTCATGAAAACATGAGTTCAAATTCTATCTCAGACACTTATTATGTGACCATGAGCAAGTTACTTAACTTCTGTCTGCCTCAGTTTCCTCAACTGTAAAATGGGGATTATCAAATAACATTTTAAAAATATTTAGCATGGTGCCTGATATGCAAGAGGTTTTTAATAAATACTTGTTCTCTTCCTTAAAGAGAGGGGTGTCTGTGTGTGTGTGCGTTTGTGTGTGTGTGTGTGTGTGTGTGATACTAGGTGACACAATGAATAGAATGTTGGACCTAGAGGCAGGGAGAACACCGTTCAAAACCAGCCTTAGACATTACTGGTCATGTCTATGGGTAAGTTACTTAACCTCTTTACAATTTCCAAAATAATAAAATAAGCATAATAATACCTAGGTCCTGGTTTTGTGAGAATCAAATGACATAATACCTGTAAAGAACTTATCATAGTTTCTGACACATAGTAGACACTTAATAAATGTTTGTTTCCATCTTCCATGGACCCTTTTGGTAGTCTGCTAAAGCCTATGAGACCCTATTCTCAGAATAATACTTTTAAATTGTTATAAAAAATTTCTATGTTTAAAAGAGAAACCAATTATGTCCAAGCACAGCTATCAAAAATATTTTTGGATATATATAATTTTTAAAAAAATTTTCCCAAATACATGTAAAACAATTTTAAGATTTTCTTTTTAAAAAAATTTTGAGTTCCAAAATCTCTCCCTTCCTCCCTCTCCCCACCTAAGATGGTAAGCAATTTCACATAGCTTATACATGTATAATCATGAAAATTTATTTCAATATTAATCATGTTATCAAAATATTTTAAAACAATTTCATGAACCCCAGGTTAAGAACTCCTCCCTTCGCTTCAAGTTCCCTATCTCAATTATTTTACATTTATTTCATATATTTTGAATTTATTTTATATGTTTTATGTCTTCTCTCCATCAAGCTCCTTATTGGCAGAGACCATTCTGTTTTTTGTCTCTGTATCCCCAGTGCCTAGTACAGTGCCTAGCACAATGCAAATTCTTGAGAAGAAAATAATGTTTGTTGATTGAGTGAGAGAGACACACAAAAACAAGTTACCTGAAAGAGCAATAGATTACTCATCAGTGGAGTTCCTTAGAAGATGGGACATGGGGTGGGGGGGAGGGGGGTTTAGGAAGAAATACAGGATCTTTATTGATGATATAGACTCCATAACCTGAAGATGGCCTGAATGAATGATTGTGTGTATATGTATGTATGTATGTGTGTGTATATGTACACGTATACATACAGCCACATGAATATATAAAATGTTTTGTGAATATGTATATACATATTTATATATGTGTATGTGTAGATGTATACGCATACACAACACACACACACACATATATGGTTTTAGTTCTCTGGGAGAAGAATAAGAATATTATTTAATCTGCCTCTAAACATAGACGCAGAAGGATAATTGCAGTCTAGAAATATCGATTTTTACCTGTGAAAATGGCTTTTTTTCTCTACTAAAAACACAAAAAACTTGTTTTTAAATTAAAATAGGTTGGAAAAAAGGGGGGAGGAGGAATGTTGCCATTTTCTCCTCAGTTGAAAACAATGTTTACTCTTCTTCATGTACCATTGTTCTATTGAATCAGAAAGAAGGACATAGCCTATGTAAAAAATTTTAAGAACCCTCCATGTTTAATTTTTTGCACTATATTATTGAAAAGGACTGACATGCAAATATTTTAAGCTTTTTTTAGCACAGAGGCAAAACTATCTTGTTTTCTTCTAGCACCCATATAATTTGGGTTCATATTGTTTGGCTTTAGAGAGGTATTCTTATTAGAGATATAAATATAGATGTTTGTATGTATATCTGTAAATATATATACATGTACACACTGCCAGTATTGTTTTAATTTTCTTTCACTCTTAAAGACCAAAAGTTTTAGTAAATAAAATATTGGTCCCAAAGTTGGAAAGACTTGATTTAAATCCTTTCTCATGCACTTACTAGCTATGTGACTCTGGGCAGATCACTTACTCTTTAAGTTTTATTTCCTCTCTTGTAAAATGAAGCCATAATATCTACAGTAATCACCTCACGGAATATGTACCCCTGTGGTGTCCGTCAGATGAAATAAAATGGGCAAAATGCTTTGTAAAGTATAAGGCAGTCTATTATTTAAGAGATAGCTATTAATTAGTTTGGAAAATCATCATGGTGGAATAAATAATGGATCATTTGTTTCAACTTTCTCATCTAACCAGATTTCAAAAAATATAGGATATAGAAAACATAAATAGAAATTTGGTCATGTTTAAAAAGAAAACACCTGGGGTTTAGTGACTTAAAAGCTCAATGAGAATGAATAATGTGATATATCTGGGGGGAAAATACCTGATGCAATCTTGAACTGCATTAATAGAAATGTAAAATCCAGAACTAGGGAGGTGAGTCACATTATAATCTGCCCTATTCAACTATACCTGGGTTACTGTGTTTAGTTCTGAATAAAACAGTTATAGGAAGTACAAAAGCATAACTGAATTCCTCCAAATTAGGATGACTACTACAGAGAATGAACTTGAAATTATGTCATATAAGAAGCAGTTGAATAGCAAGTGTTTTTTTAAATTTATTCTGGAGATGAGAAGATTTAGGAATAATAAGATAATTGGCTTCAAATACTTGATGAATTTTCCAATAAAAGGCTTAGATTTTTGACCCCAAAGGGAAGAATTAGGACCAAGTCAAAACATGAAAAGTGTGAAAATTCTTATTTCAGCCTAAAATAAAGGAAGAACTTTCAAATTATTGAACTACTGAAAAATGGAACTTTAATGTTACTAAGCATGTCTCTAGAATGCTTACAGTGTAAACTAGGTAATTACTTGTTAGGCACATAATTGAAGGGGGATGGGAAAAGATTCATGCTACATGAGAGGATTGGGCAAGATTGGCTAATATTAGAAATTTATAGTTGGCAGGAAATTTAGGGGTTATCTAGTCTAAATTCCTCATTTTATAGGAAAGGAAACTAAGACCTAGGCATAAAAAACTATATGTTGACGGTCACATTAGTAATTGTAATATCTAAGTAAGTAAATAAATAAAGCTCTTTAAGTTGTGCAAAATACTGTATTTATCCCATCACTTGCTTGTACTCCTTCTTTACCTTTACTTCTTGCCGTACTTGGTTTCCTTAAAGATTTGGCGCAACTCTTGAATGCAAGAGCATGCCAGACCCTTCTGACATCCACTATCTCCCAAAGTCTGTCCAACTCCATGTTTATTGCTCTCATTTTATTTATCTAGTCTTATCTATCCATTCCATCTTCTGCCATCCCTTTTCCTTTTGCTTTCAATCTTCCCAATATCAAGGTCTTTTTCCAATGAGTCCTGTCTTCTCATTATGTGACCAAAGTATTTAAGCTTTGATTTCAATATTTGACATTCCAATGAATAGTCTGGATTTATTAATTTAATTTAATCAATTTCTTTAAAAAGAGATCTCAGTTTCATTTTTTTTAGTCTAACCCTTACATCATACATTGCTTGGGGGAAAACCATAGATTTGACTATATGAAACACTGTTCGCAAAATGATGTGTCTGCTTTTTGTTATGCTGCCCAGATTTACCATTGTTTTCCTTCTAAGGAACAAGTGTCTTTTTAATTTCATGGCTTTAATCACCATCTGTAGTGATCTTTCAGTCCAGGAATACAAAATCTGACACTGTTTCCATTTCTTCTCCCTCTATTTGCCAGGGAGTGATGAGACCAGTCGCTATGATCTTAGTTTTTTTTTTTTTACATTAGGTTTCAAGTCAGCTTTTTATACTCTCTTCTTTCACCCCCATCAAGAGGTTTCTTAATTCTTCATTTTGTGCCATCAAAGTGGTATCATCTACAAATCTGAGAATGCTGATATTTCTTCCAGTAACTTTAATTCTGTCTTTTTTTTAAATTTCATCCAGTCTGGTATTTCACATGATGTACTTTGCATTTAAGTTAAATAAACGAGGCAACAACATACAACCTTGAACTACTCCTTTCCAAATCTTAAAGCAATCAATTATTCCATGTTTAGTTCTAACAGTTGCTTCTTGATATACATATGGGTTCCTCAGGAGACATCTCTTTGAGGACTTGCCACATTTGATTGTGATCCATAGAGTCAAAGGTTTTAGTGTAGTCAATGAAGCAGGTGCGGATGTTTACGTATTTGTTTTCTGGAACTCCCTTACTTTACCCATAATCCGCTGAATGTTGGATATTTGGTCTCTAGTTCCTCTATCTCTTCAAAACCAAGCCTGCTCTTCTGGCAGTTTTTAGTTCACATATTGCTTCAGCAATATTCTTCATTCACCAGGGTATCTGGCAGTAGATCAGTAACCACACCATCATGGTTACCAGTGATAATGTGATCTTTCTTGTATAATTTTTCTGTGAATGTCTGTCAGCTCTTAATCTCTTCCACTTTAGTTTACTTGCTACTATTTTGGTCTTTTATCATGATCATTTTTGCATTGATTCCCTTAATATCTCTAATATTCTTTTTTTTTTGGATGGGGAGAGCAGGGCAATTGGGGTTAAGTACCTTGCCCAAGATCACACAGTTAGTAATTGCTGAGTGTCTCAGGCCAAATTTGAACTCAGGTCATCCTGACTCCAAGGCTGGTGTTCTATTCACTGTGTCACCTGGCTGCCCCTGTCTCTAATATTCTTGAAGAGAACTCTTGTATTTCCCATTCTATTGTTTTCTTTTATTTCTTTGCATTGCTCATGTAATAAAACCCTATGCTTTGCATAGCGCTTTATATATATTTAGTACTAAATAAATGCCAGGTGTTAGATTGATTTAAATATTTCTGTCAGCTTTGCAAACAGTTTTCATCTATCATTTGGGAATTAATGAAGAGAATACTTCTAAACTTTTATAACTTCTGTGTTTTTTCTTTCATGAGAAAATAAGAGTATTTTCAGTAGAGTTCACAATTTTTCTTTCTTGGATTTGTAAAATTCTAAGAGACTAGCAAGTATTCACATTCTTCTTTTTGGCTTAGATTTGGACTTTTGTAGTGAGTGAACTGAGTCAGAATCAGGAAACATACTATCATAATTTTAGTGTTCATATGATCGTATTTTTCTTCAGTATATTTGATTCAGTCCCAAGAAAGGGATTTGTTCATATTTTTTCATATACATTAAGTGTTTTAAGTCATTTGGGTAGCTTTATCAGTTTGAAAGGGGCAATTAAGTAGCCTCAAAGAATTGAATTTTTCAATAAAATTCTGGAATGGCAAAATACTACATAGAGGTGCCAGCTTACTTCTCAGACATAAAGTTTTTTTTTCCCCTTTCCTTTTTTTTTTCCTTTTTTCATCTGGATTTGAGGATCACCTATTATGGAAAATGTCTCCAGTGATTCAAAGGTGTTCCTCTTTTGTAAGTTAGTTTTAGAGAGCTGTGTGAGGTATTGAAAAATTAAATGACTTCCTCCAAGTCACCTAGACAATATTTTTTAGAAGTAAGACGCGAAGTTAGCTCTTCCCAACTCCAAATATTCTATCGTTTATGGTGGATGGCCTGATCCATCATTCAACATGTTATTATCATCATTTACATAGCTATGCTTTTTCCTGTTATTATGGCTAGGATCATATATTTTAATTCTAAATCACATTCAATTAATGCTTTTATTTTTCATGGTCTTCTAGTTCTCTTTATTGTGATTTATTTATATATGCCATGTGTACCCAATAAGTCTGTAAATGCCTAAAGGCCAGGGGCCTTGTCCAATATTTCCTTTGTGTTCTCCACAGCAACTGCAGCAAAGCTTGACATATAATTGACACCAAATAAATACCTCTGGAGTAGAATTCCATCTTTGCTAGAGGCTAATAACTACAGCTATCTTCCCTTAATAGTCATTCAGTAAAGTTTATCTTTATCATACTATAGATTATTCATTTTCATGGTGGCCATTTGTTTCTCAGATTACTGACCAACACAGGAAAGAGAGACAGAAAGGAAAGGTAGGAGTAGGAGTAGGGAAGGAAAGTGCCATTTACTAGGAACTCCACAATGGTAATTAAGAATTGTAGGCATAGCGTGGCCTCAGTCTACCTCCTCTATATCAACCATAATTAGAGGAGAGTGTGCAAAGACTGCTCCTTATTTTTTGGTGTTTTCTTTTAAATTTAATTTTATGTTTATTTTTAGTTTACATTATTTATTTCCACAAGATTTTGAGTTACTAATTTTCTCCCCATCTTTCCCCTACCCATCAACCCAAAACAGCAATCCCACTGTAAACTCCTCCCCCAATCTGCTTTCTCCTATAGCCTCCCCAATGTACCCTCCAACTTTCCAGAGGGGCAAGATGTATCTCCATACCCCAGTTGCATGTAAATAATAGCAATAACAATAATAATAATAATAATAATTTTTAAATATTTGATTTTACAACTTTGGATTCTAGATTTTTTCCCTTCCTCATTGTCACCCACCCTTGCTGGGAAAATAAGTGATTCAATCCAGGTTGTGCATGTGTAGGTACACAAAACATTTCTATAGTGGATATATTGTGAAAGACTGACTGTATTTCCCTGCATCCTATCCTGTCCCTCACTTGTTCTATTCTCTACTTTGACCCTGACTCTTTTCAAAAGTGTGTGCTTCTAACTACCCTCCCCCCAAATTGCCCTCCTGTCCATCATACCTCCACTCATCCCCTTCCCTCCTACTCTCCTGTAGGGAAAGATACCCAATTTGATGTGCATATTATTCCCTCCCTTAGCCAAATTCAAAGAGAGTAAGGTTGACCCATTCCATTTTACCTTCCTGTTCTTCCCCTCCACTGTAACAGTTATTCCTTGCCTCTTCTATATAAAATAATTTACCCCCATTCTGTCTCTCCCCATCTCCTCTAATTATATTCCTCTCTCACCTCTCAATTTCACTTTTTAAATATCATCTCTTACTATTCAATTGATTCTGTGCCCTCTGTCTATATATCTGTACACATATATACATACACTTACATAACTATCCACACAAAAATATGCCCTCCTATATAGACATATATATGTATGTATACATCTATATGTGTGTATGCATATATATGTTTTTGTGTGTGTGTATATAAATTTATATTCCCTTCAACTGTACTCATACTGAGAAAAGTTTCATAAGTTACAATTCTCATTTTTCCATGTAGGCATGTAAATAGTTCAACTTTGATAAGTTCCTTTTGGTTTCTTTTCCCTGTTTGCCTTTTCATGGTGCTCTTGCTTCTTGCATTTGAATGTCAAATTTTCTATTCAACTCTGTTATTATTCATCAAGAATGCTTGGATATCATCTATTTCATTAAATAACCATATCTTTTCCTGAAGCATTATACTCAGTTTTTCTGGGTAGGTGATTCTTGGTTTTAATTCTAGCTTCTCTGACCTCAGGAATATCACATTCCAAGCCCTTTGATCCCTTAATGTAGAAGCTGCTGGATCCTAGGTTATCCTGATTGTGTTTCCACAATATTCAAATTGTTTCTTCTTGACTGCTTATAACATTTTCTTCTTGATCTGGGAACTCCAAAACCTGGCTATAATATTCCTGGGGGTTTTCTTTTGGGGATTTTTTCCAGAAGTTATTAGTAAATTCTTTAGATTTCTATTTCCCCCCCATGGTTCTAAAATATCAGGGCATTTTTCCTTGAGAATTTCTTGAAGGATGATTTCTAGGTTCTTTTTTGATCATGCCTTTTGGGTAGTCCAATAATTTTCAAGTTACCTCTCCTGGATCTATTTTCCAGGTTAGTAGTTTTTCCAATAAGATATTTCCCATTGTCTTCTATTTTTTTTTCAATTGTTTGAGTCTGTTTAATAGTATTTTGATTTCTCATAAAGTCATTTGCTTCCATTTGCTCCACTCTAATTCTGAAGAAATTATTCTCTTCAGTGAGCTTTTGAGATTCTTTTTTCCATCTGGCAAATTTGGCTTTTTAATGCATTCTTTTCCTCATTGGCTTTTGGGACCTCTTTTGCCATTTGAGTTACTCTATTTCTTAATGTGTCATTTTCTTCATTCAAGTTGTTGACTCACTTATCATGATTTTCTTGCATCATTCTCATTTCTCTTCCCAATTTTTCCTTCACTTCTCTTACTCGGTTTTCAAAATCCTTCTTGAACTCCTCCATGCCCTGTAACCAGTTCATATTTTTCTTTGAAGTTTTTGGTGCAGTTCTTACTTTGTTGTCTTCCTCTCATTCCATGCTTTGATCTTTTTTGTCCCCCAAAAAAGGAATCTGAAGTTCAGTTGCTGTGCTCGCTTTGCTTCCTTTGCTTGCTCATGTTGCCACTCAATTACTTGACTTTTGAGCTTATTGCCACAGTAGAACTCTGCTTTCAGAGGGGAGAATTTTGTACAAAATTTCTGGGGTTTTCTCAGCTGCTGGAGCTTTTAGTAGGCCATGTTCTCTGCAGGATCCACAAACTCTGGCTCACTGGTCACACACCTCAAGACCCTCACCCAAGACCATGATTCAGATTAAGGCAGGTCAAAGGAAAAAAAGTGATTGCCCTCTGATTACTTGCTTCTCCCCTCTAAAATCTGCAGGACAGAAGCTTTGAAACTGGAGGATTGCTGGAGGATCACTGCACCTCTGCTACTTCTAGCTTTGGGGTCAAGGGCCAGATCCATTCACCCCTCCCATCTTGTTCATACAGAGATCTGCTCTGACCTCTCACTTTTCCTTTGGCATTTATGGGTTGAAAATTCTGGAAACCATTGCTGCTGGTGGTGTTCCATTTTCCTCAAGTCTGCTGCAACTGCTGCTAAAACTGTAGCTAAAACTGCAGGCTTACATGGGGCTGGGTTCAGTTTCTGGCATGCTACAAATAGACATTTACTGTCTATCTGCCAAACTACCTTCCGCAGGAGATTCGTTTCTCTCCAGCACTTTGTGAGTTCTGTACATCTAAAATTGGTTTGGGGTTATATTTTATAGGTGTTTGAGGTCATTATGAAGGGGGCTCACAGAATTTTCCTACTTTGATACTGCCATCTTGGCCCTGCCCCTCCCTCTGGTGTTTTTTTTTAGCATTGTCACCAAAGGGAATATTTGAGCTAAGAACTTCTTTGCCCTAAGTACATGTTCAGAGGAATAAATGTTAGGAGCATATTGCTATAGATTACAGAGTTTTTTTTTAACCTGGAGCCAAAACTAGAGTGAAGGCTTAATCAAGAGAGACTGGGAGAGAAGATTCTGGGAAGATGGAGGAAAAAGTCAGAAAATTCCATGCTCTCCAGATTTGCTCCAAAAATGATACAAAATAGTGCCTCAGGAAAATGGAGAGCTAGTAAAAATAAATGATTTGGGGCATAACAGTATTCCTCAGGGACAACAGAGAAAAACAGAAGAAAAATCCCAAGACTAAGGTTAGGTCCCTTTGAAGTATAAACATTTCCAGGCTAATTCCTCTGAAACAGCAAGCAGCAAGCCTCAGAGTGAACTGACTTGGGAGGTAGCCTGGCCCCACTCATAGAAATTTTCATCTCCTGGACACTGTGGATAGTGGAATGTCTGAGCAGGGGAAGATTGAGGGAACCTCTGCTGATAAGGAACAACAGGACCAGTTGTGCTGCAGAAAAGTAACCCTTGGCAAAAAAGAACCAGCACACATCCGGTGAGTGCAGAAGCAGTGGAGCAGGGATGCCACTGGCTGTGGACACTTACAAGAAGGTTCTTGGTTTCGGTTCCCAGCCAGAAGGGAGAACTAAATACCCCAGAACTAGATGGGATTGCAACAAGTTGCTATTTAGGTGGAAAAAATGAACAGACAAAAGAGAAAGAATCCAACTATGGAAAGTTACTATGAGAATAGAGAAAACCAAGGTTGTCTTCAGAGGTGGATACTGTGGCAAAAATAAAAGCCTCTCCTACCCCAAAGAGTAACATCAAATATTCATCTGCCAAAATAGAAGGGGAACTACATTATTATGTCAGTCATATTAATCAATATTGTTTTATATTATTTAAAATAACTGGACAGCATAAGGTTGGAATATTGCCATGGTATAGGAAATGATGAGTTGGTGGACTTACAAAAAGATAGAAAGACTTGAACTCATGAAGGAAGATGCTGTCCAACCTCAGAGAAATAGAGGACAAACAAGTATGGCACCATGTTACATAGATGCATATGAATGTATACGTTCATATATGAGTACGATTATAGATATCTAAGTATATGTATCTGGCATGTATATATGTGTATATGTGTATATATATGTTTGTGTGTATATGTGTCTGTATATGTATATATAAACAGATTTTATATTGTTATATTTACATTTAATGATAACCCTCTTAGAGGATGGGGTAAGAAAGGGGGGGCAAGAACAAAGTAAAAACTGCACAGAAGAGAACAAAAGAAACTTTACAAAGAGGCAAAGAAAAGATAGACAGCTTTGGACACAATGTGTAGTATTTGTTATATAGACTTTGTTCTAATGGAAATTTATTGTTATTTTTTTAATACTCTATTACACACATGGCAATGCTTTCCCCCACCCTTTCTTATTTTATATTTAAATTTTAATATTTTAGCTTCTAATATTTAAGCTTATAATATTTCTTTTTCATTTCTTATTGTGTATTTAAGCTTAAAATAAATTATCTTTTTTAAAAAAGGAGACTGGGCTTCTATGTCTGAGAAGGCTTCCAGGCAACTGGAAGGGTCAAAGGAAATGTTTATAAGTCAAAAGAATCAGAATGAGTATCCCTGAAAGGAACTTTCTGGCACCCGAGCTAAAAGCAGTAAAAGAAAAAAACATTATTTCCATTATTGGCTATGATAAATATCATGTAGTTTTATTTTGAATTTAGAAGCTTCCTCCAAAGGTTGTTTTTAAAGTAGGCTGTGCCTGGCCAGCTTCATCCAGAATTAAAGGATTTTCACTTACCTCTGACCAGGCCCCTTCACTGCCCTTTTCCTTGGGCACTGGTACTTGTCAAAGTTGAGATGGAGGGGATGTAAGGATACTGACATAGAGGGGTTTTTCCTTAAGTCACCATCTAGTCAATCCTTCTGTAAGTTAAATACAAAATGGGGGGTAAACATTCACTTTGCCAACGTTATCTGGTAGAAAAGTTCTGGCTTTTTGTCAGATGCTTTAAGGTTGTGTTTCACAGAACCTGACTCAGACACTTGTGAAATGTTTTATAAACCTTGAAGTACTATAAAAAGATTTTATTATTGGATACTTTGATCTATTTGCAATGCCCAAACTTTATTTGCTCTTAGTGCCTATGAAATACTTCTTTTTCTTTTCATGGTCAGAACATTAAATCGTAGGTATATCTCAGATACATAAGGATATTCCAACATTCTAATTCTTATTAACTATTTTTTTCTAGTCAGAAAAATGTTCCATTAGAAAATGTTAATAAATAGCAATACCCAGCACATTTAAAGGAATTTCTTTTTTCAGATCTGTATTTTTGTACCTGTTTCTTCCAGATCTAAAAATAAGGACCATTGGTGGGGGAGAAAAGCTAGGGGAGGATTTATTTTCTCTGCTAAGGGGGCCTAATCATCTCTGGACTCAAGTAGTTAGACCCATTTCAATACTGGTAGAAACTGACCATGTTAGGTAAGGTCAAGCTTTCATTCTCAAACTCCTTGGTGCTTTACTTCCTCATTCCTAAAGCTTTGGAAGAAATTACTTAAAACTAAAGGTCACTCTAGAAAGGGAGAGTAAAAAATAGCCAATGTACAATATATACCAGGTATAGGAAAAGTATGTATTTCTCCCACACAAAAGACATGCTTTAGAGAAAAAAAAGAACATAATTGATAGGCTTAAAACATGATACAGTATTCATTACTATACTTTCTAAGACAGTTGGGACTCAAAGATATAAACACGAAGCAATTTTCAGGCTAGATGAATAAGCATTTTACATTTTACCCCAGCTCTGCACTCTTCAAATAATTCCCTCCAGGTATGGGAAGGCAGGTCAAAGTTGGGTTCATACTCCAGCTAATGGTTTTCTCCTTTAAAAAGTGTTGTGATATAGAGAGAAAGGGCATTTCATGCATCAACTCAAGGTCTAGGAACTGTTGACCTCTAGAACTCACAAGGTGACTCCAAGGTCAGGTCCAAAAACCATCTTATCCCATCATAGGATTGCTGCTTATGTACCTATGATCAGAAAAAGAAACACAAAACAGAAGAGGAAGCTAAGGCTCTAGAGATTCATTTTTCAAGCCTGCCTAAGCAGGTCATGGGCTTTAGGTGCTGCCATGTGCTTACAACTATAAGCACATGGATGGGGTTGGTGAAAGGCAACACCCTTACCTCCCTTCCCCCCCCAGTGTTGCAAGAAAAGGAGAAGAGAGTCTTGGCATGGTCTACAAACAGGAAAGAAGAAATAAGCACTTATTTTTCAATTAAAAGAAAATGGGTAACAAGGTGGCACAGTGGTCAATAGAGCACTGGGTCTGTAGTTAGGAAGATCTAAGTGCAAATATGACTTCAAATTCTCACTACCTATGTCATCCTTGACAAGTCACTTAACCTCTGTTCTATTCAGTTTCCTCATCTGTAAAATGGGACTGGTAATAGTATCGGAATTGTCATAAAGACCAAGTGATATAACTGTAAATTACTTAGCACAGTACCTGGCAGATAGTAGGCACTATGTAAATGTAAGTTATTACTAGTTATTAATTATGCTAAGTGCTTTATGTATATTGTCCCAATAGTGTTAAGGATTAAATGAGATAATGGTAATACTATTCTGAGCAGTCCGTAGACTTCACAAGATTGCCAAAAGTTTCTATCACACACAGATACATACACACACACGCCACATACACACACACCACACAAAGACACAGAAGGTTTAAGAACCCTCATTATATAGGAAGCAAAGAGAGATATCACAATTATCTTACAAAAAAGAGAATACCTTTTTCCATTTTATCCAATGCCTTTTATCCATTGTTGAAAACTCTTCTGTGATATGAGGGCCATCATTTAATTTCCCTGAACTGCTGCTTCTTCCTTTTCAAACTGAGGAAGTTATGCTAATTGATCTCTGAGGTTTCTGGTAGTTCTGAAATTCTATGTTGCCCTGTGGAAATGGAGTAGTCAGGGCTTAATGGAGAAGGCTAATAGGGACTCTTGACCTGATTCTTCCTTTAGCAGTTTTAAGTCTTCTTCCCATTCTGAGAGAAAGTGTAAGAGGTCTAAAGGTAGAGAAGTGCCCTGTCTTGGAATGAGAAAGATCTGACACTTACTTGCTAGCTATGTGAGCATGGGAATGTCACTTAGATTTCATTTGCCTTGGTTTTCTCAATTATACTATGGGCATCAGAATGACATCCCTACATTCTGAAAATGAGACATTATTTTTAAAATGTTCAGAACAGTAACTGGCACTCTGGAGGTTTCTTAATAAATGCTTCTGTCCTTCCTAAATTGTCCCTTCCCTTCTTTTTTTTAAAAAAAATTTCCACGTTTCTTCCTTTTCTGGTTTTTCCTTCTTGCCTCTGCTCATTTTTCTTATTATTCATTTTGTACAAAATAGATATAAAACAAAATGAAATATAAAAAGCACCTGGAAAATAGAGGTATAGTGAGGAGCAAGTGGTTTCTTCTGCTTGAAGAGATCAAGGAAACTTTGAAGGATGTCATATGAGATGGGGTTTGAAGAACAAGTAGCATTTGAATGGATGTAGACGGTTGCATTTCAAACATAGAAGAGAATGGTAACAGGTATGAAAGCTCATAGGACATATACCTTAGTTAAGGTTGGTTGAATCTTAAAGTATGTGGAGTAAAATATGACTAGAAAGGTTATTTGGGGTGGCAGAGTCAAGATTGTAGCACAGAATCAGGAGAACTCCACAAGCTCCCACATAACCACCTCAAATGCCTATAGAAAATGACTCTCGATAAATTTTATAGCTCCAAAACCAACAAAATGACTTAGAAACAAAGCTCCCATTGAAGATAGCCTGGCAGGTGGACAGGAAGGGTTCATAACAGTGCATTGGGTGTCATATGAACCCAAAGCTTTAGCCCCAGGGTGGCCAGGACAAGTCATCGCTGGAGCATTCAGGAGAGGGGATCATTAGCAGCTGTGGCAGTTTCCAGAATTATCAACCCATAAGACCAAGGACAAAGTGAAAGGTCAGTAGAACTTGGCTAAATTTGGGCAAGATGAACGGGTCCAACTTTCTGTCCCCAGAGCAAGAAGTTGTGGAAGCAGTGGCCCTGCAGCCCACTCCACATGGCCACTACAGAGCTCCTGGCCTGCAGATTGCAGGAGGGCAAGGAGACCATTCAGAGACTATGTGCTCTAGCCTTAACATGCCTGGATTGGGATCACGATCTTGGGTGGTGGTCAAGAGGTATGTGACCAGTGAGCCAAAGCTGGTGGTAGCTACAGAGATGGTGCCCCCCTAATAGCTCTGGAAGATGCGGAAACCCAAACAATTTGGGACAAAATTCTCCCCTCTGAAAGCAGAATTCTATGGAGACCAAAAGTAAAATAATTGACTGGCAGCGTGAGCAGGCAAAGGAAGCAAAGAAAGAACAGCAATCCCACTTTATATTGCTTTTGGGGGGGACAAAAAGGATCAAAGCATGGAATGGGAGTAAGAAAACATAGTCAGAACTCCTGCACCAAAAGCTTCCAAGAAAAAGTAAACTAATTACAGGCCATAGAGGAGCTTAAGAAGGATCTTGAAAAACAAATAAGAGAAGTGGAGGAAAAATTGGGAAAAGAAATTAGAATGATGCAAGAAAATCATGAAAAGAGAGTCAACAACCTGACTGAAGAAAATAACACCTTAAGAAATACATGAGCTCAAATGGCAAAAGAGGCCCACAAAGCCAATGAGGAGAAGAATGCTTTAAAATGTCAAACTTGACGGATGGAAAAAGAATCTCAAAAGCTCATGGAAGAGAATAATTTTTTCAGAATTAAAGTGGAGCAAATGAACTTTATGATAAAATCAAGATACTATTAAACAGATCCTAACAAATGAAAAAACACAAGGCAATGTGAAATATCTCATTGAAAAAAAA
>CM053599.1:159612708-159634509 GCA_028646575.1 Pseudocheirus occidentalis | reverse complement strand
GGCTTCTACATTAAGGGATAGATGGGCCTAGAATATGATATTCTGGAGATCAAGGGAGCTAGCATTAAAACCAAGAATCACCTACCCAGCAAAATTCAGTATAATGTTCCAAGGGAAAATATAGTCATTTAATGAGGTGGAGGATTTTCAAGCATTCTTGTTGAAAACAAAAACCAGAACCAATAGAAAATTTGACATTCACATACAAGCATGAGAAGTTAAACATGAAAAATAAATCTTAAAGTTGAACTATTTACATGCCAACATGTAAAAATGGTAATTGTAACTTACAGATTTTTTCTAAGTATGAGGATAGGTGAAGGGAATATAATTGTGTGTATGTATATATGTATGTATGTATACCTAAACACATGTCTATATAGGTGGGTATATATGCATATGAACACATATGTGAGTGTGTGTATATATGTGTACATAGACAGAGGGCAAGGATCAATTGAACAGGAAGGAATGATATTTTACAAAGTGAAATTGAGACATGGGAGAGGAATAGAATGAGAGGAGACAGGGAGAGACAAAATAGGATTAATCATCTAATACAGAAGAGGCAAGTGATAACTTACAATGGAGTGGAAGAACAGGAAGGCAAAAGGGAATGGCTCAACCTTACTCTCATTGAAGTTGACTTGGTGAAGGAATGACATACACTCTAAGTTGGAATCTTGGCCAACAGGAGAGTAGGTGGAAAGGGGATGACAGAGGTGAGGATGGAGGAGAGGACAGGTTGGGGGAGGGTTGTTAGAAGCACACACATGTATAAAGGGACAGGGACAAAGTAGAGTATAGAACAAGTGGGGATCAGGATAGGAAGGAGGGAAAAATAGCCAGTCTTTCACAACATGTCCATTGTTGGGAGATAAGATATACAGGCACTGGGGTAGGGAAATCCATTTTGCCCTCCTGGAAATTCAGAGGTGTAATGGGGTAATACTTAGGAGACAACAGATTGGGGGAAGGGGTATACAGTGATATCACTGTTTTGGGGTGGTGGGTAGGGGAGAGAAAGAGAGAAAATTTGTAACTCAAAATCTTGTGGAAATGAATGATGTAAAGAAAAAAAAAAACAAAAGTTAATTGAAAAAAAAGAAAGGTTGCTTGGAGCCAGATTTTGAAAAGCCTGGAATGTCAGGATTAGAATTTTGTACTTTATTCAGTAAATAAGAAAGATCTGCTTAATACATTTTTAAGCAGTACAGCACATTAAGACAGCTCATCTGATGGTGATAAGGCCTGAATTGGAGTGGGAGGAAGTTAGATTCAGAGAAACTAGTTAAGATACTAAAGCAAAAGTCAAGATGAAAAGTAATGAGACCCTGAACTGCTACCAGAAGAAGGAGGGAGAATAGAAAGGAAAGGACAAATGTGATGCTGCAGAGAAATAACAGAGAGAGAGCCAAACCACTCACTGTATTTGGGGGAGGGGAGATAAGGGAGACAAAGGAATCAGTGCTAATTTGGGATCTTTGATCTTGAGTCATTGGGAAAGGGGTGACCCAATTAATTGAACTTGTGAAATTAGGACGAAGAGAAGATTTGCATTTTGCAAGTTTTTCCCTTGTAAGTTTCCTTGGAACCAGTTCCCTTGTAACTGGTTCATTTAGCAAAGTGTTGAGTAAATCCAGAGGGGTGAGATGTCCAAGAGGAAATGGCCTATAATCATTTGGGGAAATGATTTCTGTTCCTATCTCTCCATTCTCTAGTGGTAAATAGTTGGTGGAATATGGGCAAGATTTAAGGAGATGGGATTTCTTGTTGCATTTTTGGGGAGCAATGCCTTTCATTGATTTTAAATGCTAGGACAAGATATTATCCCCTTACTCTCCAGATAAGGAAACAAGATAATTGAATGAGTGGTCCAAGGGCTTATTAAAGTCATAAATCTTTTTAAGGATTTAAAGCTGTAACTAAGAACTGAGATTCTTACCTAGTAGTTCACCACACTGTCCATTATCCTCCTCTCCCTTTCTATATTCCTGGAGTCATGCAAATGGAATAAAATTAGGGGAAAAGTATACTTATAACAGCTTGAAATATTTTTTAAGCTCTTCAATATCAATAAATACATTTTTTCTTAAAAAAATGACATTTATTCAGATGTTAGCCCACAACATTTTCCCAAAAAAATGAATAATTTATTGTTTCTGAAATAGCCTGTCAAAATTGCTCCAGGGCAATGCATAGGTAATACCTCCCTCCCACCCCTCCCACCCCCATCCCCAGGCTTTGAACTGAGATTCCTTTATTCCTAACCTGACATATTTTAAGTGATGACTTTTAGTGTTTGATGCTGTCAGATTGGTTCATTCAGAGATGTTAAGGAAAGAGTAATAAGCAATCCAATTTCTGAAGTTATTTTATTTTTTAATTGGAAATATAAGTTTACTTTTACAAGACTTTGAAGTAGCATGTAGTAATGGATAGAGAGTCAACTTCAAACCCTGGAAGATCAAGGTTCAAATTTTGTCTCTAACACATACTGGTAATAACTCTGATTATGACATTTAATCTCTCAGTGGTCTGAGAAATTCTATAAGATCATAAATTGTGCATAAGTGGCCAAACTGCACTAGTATATTAGGTTTGTTTGTTTGTTTGTTTGTTTGTTTCATTAGAGAGTTCACTATGTAATTGAAAACAAAAGGTTCAGCCCCTATCTTCTATCTCTATTCACCTAAAGGAGTTTTGATCTGACCTCTGGGCTTAATTAGCCATAGATAATGACAAATGGATATGGAAATAAACAAAGGATACTTACTAATTGAGCAGCAAATTAAATTTGGTCTAATGGTTCAGTCTTAAAGAGGTAGGACTGATTAATATGTAATGAATATGGGAGTGAAGACCTTCCCATTTTAGCAAGCTTTTATTTGATCAACACCTTATTTCACTCTTATAAATTGTGTGCAAAAGTTAGCAAGCATAATCATAGCCTAAGGAGTAATTTGCTCAAAAAAGAATGGTACATGGTACAGTTGATGAACTGACATAATGTGAGACTTTACTTATTAGAATTTTCATCATCATCATCATCATCATCATCATCATCATCATCATCATCATCTTTCCATTTAAGGATATCCATTATATATTCCAGCTTCTCAACTCTTTCTTCTATTTGTAAAATTACTGTATTTGTTTTTAGTTTTGAAGATTCATTTCCACAAGATTTTGAGTTCTGAATTTTTTGCCATCACTCCACTCCACTCCACCCTGAGATGGGATGCTTTCTGATTACCCCTTCCCCCAGTCTGCCCTCCTTTCTATTATCCCTGCTTTATCCTCTTCACCCTTACTCTCTTATAGGGCAAGGTAGGTTTCTATATCTCATAGCCTGTATATCTTATTTTACAGTTGCATGTAAAAACAATTTTTAACATTTGTTTTTAAAACTTTGAGCTCCAAATTTCTTCCCTTTTTCCTCCTCACCCACCCTCATTGAGAAGACAAACAATTCAATATAGGTTACATATTTATAGCTATGCTAAACAATTCTATAAGTCATGTTGTGGAAGACTAACAGTATTTCCCTCCATCCTATTGCTCACCCACACACAATTATTCTATTTTTTCTTTTGACCCTGTCCCTTTTCAAAATTGTTTGCTTCTGACTAGCTCCTCCCCGAATCTTCCCTCTCTTCTTTCTTCCACTCCCTTATCATTTTTTTCCCTTACTTTTCTTTAGGGTGAGATACCCATTTGAATGTGTATGCTATCCCCTCCTTAAGCCAAATAAGATGAGAGTAAGGTTAACTCATTCCCTCTCACCCCACTCCCTTGCCCTCTATTGTGAAACCTTCTTCTTGCCTCTTTTATGTGAGATGATTTACCCCATTCTTTCTCTCCTTTTCCCTTTCTCCCAATATATTCCTTCCTTACCCCTTAATTTGATTTTTAGATATCATCCCTTCATATTCAATGAACCTTGTGCCATCTCTCTCTCTCTCTCTCTCTCTCTCTCTCTCTCTCTCTCTCTCTCTCTCTCTCTGTCTCTCTCTCTCTCTCTGTCTCTCTCTCTCTCTCTCTCTGTCTCTCTCTGTCTCTCTGTCTCTCTCTTTCAATTACCCTTATAAGAAAAGTCTCATGAGTTCCTAATGTCATCTTTTCATATAGGAAACAGTTCAATTTTAATAAGTCTCTTATTACCTTTTCATGTTTTCTTTGAGCCTTGTATTTGAAAGTCAAATTTTCTATTCAGCTCTGGTCTTTTCATCAAGAATGTTTGAAAGTCCTCTATTTAATTTAATGTCCATAATTTCTCCTGAAGTAGTATGTTCAGTTTTTCTGGGTAGGTGATATTTGGTTTTAATCCTACCTCGTCTGACCTCTGGAATATCATATTTCAAGCCCTTTTATCCCTTAATGTAGAAGCTACTAGATCTTGTGTTATACAGACTGTATTTCAACAGTACTAGATATTTCTTTCTGACTGCTTTCTACATTTTCTCTTTGACATGGTAACTCTAGAATTTGGTTATAATCTTCGTAGGAATTACCTTTTGGGGATCTCTTTCAAGAGACAGTAGGTGGATTCTTACAATTTCTATTTTATTCTCTGTTTCTAGGATATGAGAGCAGTTTTCCTTGATAATTTCTATAAAGATGATGTCTAATCTCTTTTTTTAATCATGGTTTCCAGGTAGTCTGATAACTTTAAAAGTATCTCTCTTAAATCTACTTTCCATATCAGCATTTTTTCCAATGAGATATTTCACATTGTCTTCATTTTTTCATTCTTTTGATTCTGTTTAATAATTTCTTGATTTCTCATAAAGACTTTAACTTCCATTTGCTCCATTCTAATTTTTAAGGATTTATTTTCTTCAGTGAGATTTTGGACGTCCTTTTCCATTTGGCCAAATCTGCTTTTTAAGCATTCTTCTCTTCATTAACTTTTTGGACTGCTTTCATTTGAATTAGTCTACTTTTAGGCTGTTATTTTCTTCAGTATTTTTAAGAGTCTCCTTTAACAAACTGTTGACTCATTTAAAATTATTTTCTTGTGTCACTCTCATTTCTCTTCCCAATTATTCTTCTTGTCCTACTTGATTTTCAAAATCTTTTTTTGAACTCTTCCATGGCCTACAACCAATTCATTTTTTTCTTGGAGGCTTTTGCTTTAAGAGCTTTGATTTTTTTGTTTTCTTCTGGTTGTATATTTTGATCTTTTTGTCACCAACATAAGATTCCATAGTCTGAGTTTTTTATGCTGTTTGCCCATTTTTCCAGCCAAATACTTGGCGTTATAACTCTTAGTCAAGGTAGGACTCTCCTTCCAGTGGGGATGAGGGTGGGGGTGGGTGTACTGTCCCAGGCTTCTGGGGTTTTATACAACTTTTTTCAGAGAAACTTCTAGGGACCTGTAACTTTTCACCTCTTCCAAGGTGGTATGTTCAAAGGAGAGGTGTTTACTCCTTTCCTGAATTACTCAAAGCACTTTTTTTTATCTTACAAATGTGAGGAGGATTCCCTCTCCATCACCACAGGCTCCACCACACCAGTGCTCCTCCTCATCCCAGGACTACCATGCAGGTCTGCAATCCAAGCAGGGCAAAGCAAGAGAATCCTGTCTCAGAGACAGTGAAGAGATCTTTTCAAACACTGTCTGATCAACCACTTGATCTCCACATGATCTGTGGGCCTGGATATCATGAAACAGTCTCTTCTGCTGCTACTTCCACCATTGCCAGCACCTCTGCCTCCTTAGGCTGCAGCCAGAACCCAGCTGGAATTTGTTACTCATTTACCCAGGTCCACAGATACTTCCCACTGACCTATGCTGTCTTTGGCATTTGTGGGTTTAAAAATCTGGAAATTGCCACAGCTGCCAGTGATTCAGTCCCCTGAGGACTGCTCTGGCCCTGTCTGTGCCAGCAAGGTCCACCCTGAACTGTGCTCTTCTCGCAGCCTGGTGTGATAAACCCTTCCTCTGAACCTTCCAGGTTGTCTTGGGCTTTAGATTTGCTTCACTCTATCATTTTGTGGGTGCTGTAACCATAGAATTTGTAGAAGTTGTTTGTTACAGGTATTTGGAGGGGTTTTAGAGAGATTTCAAGCAAGTCTCTGCTTTTACTCTGCCATCTTGGCTACTCCCCCTCTTTCTTTTCTTTTTTAATATCATTTCATCTTCAATGTTTTAGAACCATCTTTCAAAATCCATATCGTATCATGCCTTCTAACTAAGGTCATGTTAGCAAAACCAATTTTACCTTCATGAATTTCCATAGTGTTTAGTATATGTAACATTCATTTTACATTTAACAATATTCCATCTCTTACTGTAGTCTTTATTTTATATTTATATGCCTTGTTTTTCCATGATACTATAATCCCCTTGAAGGTAGAGACTCTATCTTTTGTTCTTGAGATTAACGGACTGTAACATTTTCAATACCTTGTGCATAGTAAGCATTGAATAAATACTTAGTATAGTGTTTCTTGTATATTTGCACATACAATATAGTTGGAAGAAGGGTCTTTGTCATGTGGTAAAAAATGCAATATTATTTTAAGTACCATCAACAGTTCACCCTCCATTTCCAGAGAGATGCCCAAGAATAAAGAAATAACCAAATTACAAATGAGTAGCCATTAGATCCATGCCCAATGTAATCTGGGCAGTTAAGTGTCACAGTGGATAGAACACTGGGTTTGGAATCAGAAAGATTCATCTTCATGAGTTCAAATCAGGCCTCAGATCCTTACAGGCTGTGCCACCCTGGACAAGTCATTTAATCCTCTTTGCCTCCATTGCCCATATATCAAATGAGATGGAGAAAGAAACAGCAAATTATTCTAGTATATTTGCCAAGAAAACCCAAAATTGGGGGCATAAAGAGGCAGACATGATTGAACAACAACAATCTGGCACAGTGAAGATGGTCTTTTACAAGGAACCCCCAGAGCACACTAGACACTAAATCCTACTGATTATTTAGTTGTATCTGTCTTTTACAACCTCCAAAATCAATGAAAACTTAAATTTGGGGGAAGGGAGCAACTACTGATTTATTTGGGAAAGGAAACAATATTCTCTTGGCATGACTGAATACAAATATGTGCCTTAAAAATACTGGAATTGTTCTTCAGCCCCAGAGAATAGCAGTTCTAGTTGACACTATTTCTTTAGTATTTATTAGAAAGTAGGGCAAACTATTTAGTGTCTGCAGCATGGAGCTATTTGTAATACAATACAAAGACAATTACATAGTAAAGCCCCTGTAGCTTCTTTAATGCAAAAGCATCCCAGGGTGTTTTTATATTAGCTAAACAAAGTGTAAGCAGTGTTCAATTAGAGAACATGCCTCACTGAAAGGATAAAAATTTAGATTTGAATGAGTCTATTGACTCTGCTGTTTCAGACACCAGCTGGGAAAGAATTCTAAATTGACCTGTACAATAGAGAAACCAGAGTGTGTATATTTCAATGTTGGCATTGAGAGTTTTGTTGTCACCAGACCTCTGTGGTTTTGAAATCACCCACAGACCAACTAGACTTGATTGGAGATGAAACGAAGACAATAACTCAACTGTATAAAAGATAACACAGATAAATAATCCATGTTTCAAATTGTGTGCTATTCTAGTCTTTAAGTCATCAGATGGCAATTTTTAAATCAATTTGATACTTATCAGAAAACCAATGTAATTCCTTCAGAAGAGGAGTAACTCAATGAGGCCACTTTGGGTGTGCTACCAATTCTGTCTCTATACTTTTCATAAGATTGATGGTTTTCCTTTTAAAAACTTTCAAAAAAACAATATTCAAGTTCCACTTACTTGATATCAACCAAAAAAGGAAAACTTTTTGTTTCTCCTTACAGTATTGTTAAATATTTGTCCACACAATTCAATAGATTGACTTGGAGCATAGAGATTAAGGATGCTTTTTTTTTAATGTAGCTCCAGTAGCAGCATAGTTTAAGGTTAAAGAATGTTGGACTTGGGATGGCTAGGTGGCACAGTGAATAAAGCACTGACCCTGGAGTCAGGAGTACCTGAGCTCAAGTCTGATCTCAGACACTTAACACAAACCCACAAAAACTAGCTTGTGACCTTGGGCAAGTCACTTAACCCCAATTGCCCTACCTTCCCCCCTCAAAAAACAAACAAACAAACAAACAAAAAAGAATGTTGGACTCAGACTCAACAACAACCTTGGATTCAGATTTTGGTTCCATCACTACCTTAAAATTATTGATTCTCTCAGGGCACCAATTGCCTTATCTATAAAAAATAAAAGGACTAGACAATGATGAAAATCAGAAAATTGTAAAACCTTCTTCATTGGTCGCAAGAGCTACATATATCTTTTCTTCCTTATCTCCAATTTATCCACAGTCCCTCACTTTTATCAAAGCTTAGCTAAATTGTCTCCTTCTACTAGAAGACTTTCCATTTTCCCCAAATGTAATGCTTCTTTTCTTTCTTCAAACTATATTATATAAATGCAGCCCTTCCCTCTTCCATGGTTTCAAGCACTAATAAAATGGTAGTTCATGAGATCAGTTGTGCATGGTGTGGGAACAAGAATATGAAAAGGGGTAGCTCATGGAGATTGGAGGTAAGATGGGAGAGGGCTGGAATTCAGAGAATATAGTAGATAAAAGAGCTATGGACAAGGAAGGACAAGAGGGGCTACATCTATAATTTTGTGTTTGTATTACATGTCTTTGGTAAGATATAAGCTCCTTGAGGGCAAGGATTATTTCAGTTTTGCTTTTGTTTCCCTAATACTTGTCTTTGTGTCTCCTCCCACATTATTGACTGAAGATATTGCCTCATATTACAATGGGGGAAAAAAACACTAGTCCATTCATGAGAGCCCGTTTTTTCATTTATTCCTCATGTCAGATCACTCAGATGCCTTCTGTCACCATTTCTTCCATTTCATTTCACATAAAGAGGGAGTCTCTTTCCAAGGAAAATTAGATGTGCAAGAGATGACATTCTATCTCGCTAGACTGTTCTTTCTCAGCCCTACTGTCTCATCTTTTCAATTACTACCTATCTATTGCCTGTTTTCTTTCTGCCTACAAATATTCCCATGTATTCCCCATCCTCAAAAATAAAAAAAAACAGCCTCTCACAATCCACTAATTTCCCACGAGCCATCATTTATCTTCTCTCTTTTGGGATATCCTCCTTGAGAAGGCCATCTACAGTAGGAGCCTTAACTTTCTTTCCCCACATTCTTTTCTTAACTATTTACAGTCTGGCTTCTGACTTCAATATTGAATCAAATTTGATCTCTTCAGTGTTACTAATTATCCTTTAAAAAAATATTTATTTACTATTTCATTTTCCCCCAGTACATATAAAAGCAATTTTTAACATTTATTTTTAAAACTTTGAGTTCCAAATCCTCTCAGGTCTTCCCTCCCCACCCTTTCCCATTGAGGAGACAAGCAATTTGATATAGGTTATACATGTGTAGTCAGGCAAAACATTTCCATAAGAGTCATATTATGAAATAAAACAGACAAAAATAACTAAAAAAATAAAGTAAAAAGAGTGTGCTTCAATCTGTATTCAGATACTATCAGTTTTTCTTTAGGTAAGGATAACATTTTTCACCATAAGGGCTTCAGAGTTATTTTGATCATTGTATTGCAGAGAATAGATAAGGCATTCACAGCTGATCACTTTAAAATATTACTATTACTTTGTAACAGTACATTTTACTTTGCATCTGGTCATAGAAGTCTTTCCAGGAATGTTTTGGAGCATTCTGTTCATCGTTTCTTACAGTACAATAACATTCCATTGTCATCACAAGCCAAAACTTGTTCAGCCATTCCCCAACTGATGGGCATTCCCTCAATTTCTATTTCTTTGCCCTCAGGAAAAAAAGGCGCTATAAATAATTATGTATGTATAGATTTTTTTTCTTTTTTTTGCACTTCTCTCTTTTGGGATACAGACCTAGTAGTGATATTGCTTGGTCAAGGGGTATGCATTGTTTTATAGTGCTTTTAGGCATAGTTCTGAATTGCTCTACATAATCATTGAATCATTTGTCAACTGCACCAACAGTGTATTACTATTTCATTTTTCCCACATTCCCTCCAACATTTATCTTTTACCTTTTTTGTCCTGTTAGCCAGTCTAATCAGTATTTCATAGTACCTCAGAATTGTTTTAATTTGCAATTCTCCAGTCAATAATGATGTAGACAATTTTTTTCATATGGCTATAGATAACTTTGATTATTGCATCTGAAAATTCATCGTATTTTTAATCATTTGTCAATTGGAGAATGACTCTTATCCTTATAAATTTGACTTTCTATATATATTTGAGAAAGGAGGCCTTTATCAAGGAAACTTGCTTCAAAATTATTTTCAGGTACTATTGTAACTGTATTTCCCTCCATCCTATTTCCCCACTTTTATTTATTCTACTCTCTCATTTCATACAGTCTTTATACAGCTGTTTTGCTTGTGACTTCCTCTTCCCCCAGTCTACCCTCTTTGTATCGCTCCCTCCCCCTTCTCTTATCTCCTTCCTCCCATACTTTCCTGTAGGGTAAGATAGATTACTATACCCAATTGAGTGCATATATTATTCCCTCTTTGAATCAGTTCTGAAGAGAGTAAAATTCAGTCACTCCCCATTGCCTTCCCCCATCTTCCCTTCCTCTTCAAAACCTTTTACTTGCATCCCATATGTGAGATAACATATCCCATTCTTTCTCTCTCTTTCTCCCAGTACATTCCTCTCACGCCTTAATTTTATTTCTTAGATATTATGCCTTTATATTCTGCTTACCCCTGTGCCCTATGTCTATATGTATACTCCTTCTAAGTACCCTAATAATGAAAAAGGTTACAAATATCACCTTCCTGTATAAGTAATGTAAAAAGTTTAGCCTTACTAAGTTCCTTATGATTTCCCTTTCCTGTTTGCCATTTCATGCTTTTCTCAAGTTTTGTATATAAAAGTTAAATTTCTCTTCAGCTCTGGTGTTTTCATCAAGAGCACTTGAAAGTCTTCTATGTCATTGAATATCCATTTTTATCCTGAAGGATTACATGCAGTTTTTCTGGGCAGATGATTTATGGTTTTAATCCTAACTTCTTTACGTTCTAGAATATCATAGTCCAAGTCTTCCAATCCTTTAATGTAGAAGGTGCTAAATCCTTTGTTATCCTGTATGTGACTCCATGATACTTGAATTGTTTCTTTCTGGCTGCTTGCAATGTTTTCTCCTTGACCTGGGAGGTCTGTGATTTGGCTATTATATTCCTGGGAGTTTTCTTTTGGGGATCTCTTCAGGAGTTGATCAGTGGATACTTTCAATTTCAATTTTACTATTTGGTTTTAGAATATTAGGGCAGGTTTTCTTGATAATTTCTTGAAAGATAATACCTCAGCTCTTTTTTTAATTCTGGCTTTCAGGTAGTCAAATAATTTTAAAATTATCTCTATTGGATAAATTTCCCTGGTCAGCTAATTTTCCAATGAGACATTTCACATATTGTCTTCTTTTTAAATTTTTTGTTTTGTTTTATCATTTCTTGATTTCTCATAAAGTCATTAGATTTCTTTTGCTCCATTTTAATTTTTAGGGAATTATTTTATTCAGTGAGCTTTTGTACCACTTTTTCTATTTAGCCAATTCAGTTTTTTTAAAGACATTTTTCCCTTCATTGTTTTTTAAACTCTTTTGCTGTTTGGCTTCGTCTGTTTTTTAAAAGGTGTTATTTTCTTTAGTATTTTCTGTGTCTCCTTTACCATACTGTTGACTCTTTTTTGCAGAATTTTCTTGCATCACTCTCCTTTGTTTTTCCAACTTTTCCTCTGATTCTCTTACTTGATTTTCAGAATCCTTTTTGAGTTCTTCTGTGGTGTGATATTGCATATGTGTAATATTTCTCTTGGAGGCTTTATGGTGAGGAACTTTGACTTTGTTGTCTTCTAAGTATGTATTTTGATCTTCCTTGTCACCATAACAACTTTCTATACTCAGAGTTTTTTTCCCATTGTTTGCTCATTTTCTTAGCCTATTACTTGTCTTTTAACTCTTTGTTAAATTTCGGCTCTTTTGGGGCGGCTAGGTGGCGCAGTGAATAGAGCACTGGCCCTGGAATCAGGAGTACCTGAGTTCAAATCCGGCCTCAGACACTTAACACACACACACACAAAAAAAACTAGCTGTGTGACCTTGGGCAAGTCACTTAACCCCAACTGCCCTCCAAAAAGCAAAAAAAAAAAAAATTTGGACTCTTTTTCCAGAGTGGAGGGTATACTGTCCAAAACGTCAAGGCTTTTGTGCAACTGTTTTCAAAGATACTTCTAAGGAACTGTAAGTTTTTAGTTCTTCCAAGGTGGTGTGATCTAAGGAGAGGTGTTTAACACTCTCTTCACCTATGCTCTTGTCTGTGAATGACCACCAGCACTCTTTCCTGCCCTGAAACTCTGAGGAGCCCCCCCCTTCAGCATGGCTGCAAGATCATCTCCCTGGGACTACCATTCATGTCTGAATCTTAATATGGGCAAAGCCACAGTTGCTAACAAAAATGCCCCTGTTATCTCCTTCTGACAAGTTGTTCTAATCCCATACATTCTGTAAGCTGAGAACTCTGTAAGTATCTGTTGCCACTCCTGCTGCCACTGATGGTTCTGTCACTTCCAAGGCTGATTATGGTATGCAGGGGCTAGGACCATGCTGCTACAGCTTGTACTGGTCTGTGCTCCAGTCTCACCAGGATGAGACAGACCTTTCCTGCTCACCTCGTAAGTTGTCTTTAGTGCCTCTGTACTAAGAGGTTTGGAAACTACCACTGCTGCCACTGATTCAGTTACTGCATGGCCTGCCCTGGGCTTGCTGGAGCAAACCTCTGTGCTGGTACAGCTT
Organism: Pseudocheirus occidentalis; assembly: GCA_028646575.1. NCBI lineage: Eukaryota > Metazoa > Chordata > Mammalia > Diprotodontia > Pseudocheiridae > Pseudocheirus > Pseudocheirus occidentalis. The sequence goes on along the minus strand of CM053599.1, from coordinate 159,621,632 downwards.
ATGTTGGACTGCACTGCTCTCTCACCCTGGTGCAATAGACATGTCCTGCCAATCTTCCAAGGTGACTTGGATGGGAAATTTCTTTCATTCCATCTTTTCTGTGAGTTCTGCTGCTCTAGAATTTGTTTAGAATCATTTAAAGAGGTATTAGGAGGAATTTGAAGGACTCTGCCATCTTGGCTTTGCTGCCCAAAGGCTCTTTAGTAACATCTCAATTCACAAATATAATGGCATTTTCTCAGTGCTCATCTTTTTGAAGTTTTTGTCAAGATCTTGAACATTTTGACACTGTCAATCATCTTCTCACCCTTGATACTCTACACTACAGGCTTTTGTGGCACTGATTTCTCCTGATTCCCCTCCTCCATATCTAACTGTTCCTTCTTGTTTCCTTCATTGTATTATAATCCAGTTTATGCCTAAAAACAGGGAGTGCCCCTCAAGCTTATGTCCTGTGCCTTCTTCTCTTGTTCTTTATATGGTTTCACTTGGCGACTCATCAGCTCCTGTGTTTTCAGTTATTTCTATACACAGATGGCTCTTGGATGTCCTTGTGCTGCCCTAAGCTCTCTCCCAGCCCCCATTCTTTTATCTTCAACTCCCTCTTAAACATATCAAACTAGATGACTCAAACATCTTAAGCTCAAAAAATTTAAAACATCACTCATTATTTTTGTACAAAAGCCTCACTTACTGTTTTCAAATGCCTTACTGTCACACCTCCCCCCCCCACATTCAGTCAGTGATCAAGTCCTGTTATTTCTACGTTCATATCATCTCTTCCATATGCCCCCCTTATCTCTTCTGACACTCCTATCATCACGATATATCCTCATCACCTTGTCCTGGATTAAGGCAATAGTCTCCCTGACTCAAATCTCCCCACAATTCACTACATCCTCTTCTCAGCTGTTAAACTGATATTCTTAAAATCAGATCTCACCATATCACTGACACAAGCCCCACCCCCAATCCCTGTACCATAAACTACAGAGGTTCCTTACTACCCCCAGTATCAGATAAAAAACCCTTGTTTTAGCTTTCAAAGCCCTTCATAATTTGACTCCTTTCTGAGAGCTGGTGAAACAGAAATCCCTGAAGGTTCAATAATTTAGCACATATCTTATATCTAGTTAGTGGCAAAGTTAAAACAACTCAGATTTCCTGAATCTTACTTTCATGTTCTTTCTACTACAACATATACTTTTGTGTTTTTTTCTACTACAACATACAGCCACTCTGTCTTTTCACTTGACTATTGTTTATTTTCTATGAAATACCTTAAAGAGAGGTCTTTTTTTCTTGTCTACTATATTCAACATTTACTAGGAATTCAACATTTTTGATAGATTTTTTTTATTGATTCATTTCATGACCTCTTCTAACTATCCTAGGAAAAGGAACCTAATCACTCACAAGCACCTATTAAGTTTCAGTGTTCCAAGAACTTTGCAAGGTACTGGGAGTATCAAAGTAAAATTGAAATAATTCCTGCCCTCAGGAAGCCTGAATTCCACCAGGATATGTGTGTGTGTGCATGTGTGTGTAACTTCCCAGTTTTCATATACCTTACTATTACCCATCCAACTCACCCACACCACTTCTCTGCAACCGAGTGATACAGGCCTCCTTTATGTTTCTTGAGCTATCCAGTCCATCTCCCAATAACTGGAATTTTCACTGTCTATCTCATGCTTAAAATGCTCTTTGTTCTCCTTTCTACCTTCTGGCTTCCCTGGCTTCCTTCAAGTCCTAGCTATAATAATCCCACCTTCCAATGGAAATCTTTCTTCTTCCCCCTTCATTCTATGTATTTTTCCTCTCAGACTATCTTCAGTTTTTCCTGTATGTAGCTTGTTTGTACATAGTATTTGGTATATTGTCTCTCCCATTGCATTGTGAGACCTTGAGAGCAGGGATTATCTTTTGCTTTTATTTATATCATCAGTGTTTAGCACAATTCCTAGAACATAGTAGGCACTTAATAAATGTTTATTTTCTTTATGTCTTTTCTCAGTGCCTAGCTATAGTGATTGTTTAATAAATGTTTATTGATGGACTGGCTGCATGCAAACTATGTGCAAAAGGAATACAAAATAATTTGAAAGGGAAGACACAAAAGCTCAGGGGATTAGGAAATGCTATATGTAGGAATGAATACTAGATTTTTGAAGGATAAAAGGGATTCAACAAAGCAGAAGTGAGGAAGAAACATTTCAAACAGAGATGATGGTAAAAAAAATACATGGAGATAGGAGATAGAATGTTATGAAAAAGAAACAAAGGGAAAAGTTTATTTAAAAAGAAGGGTGACATAATCTAACCTGCCTTTGGACATCACTTTGGCAGTTGTGAGAAGGGTAGATTTGAGAAGGGAGGGATTTGAAATGGAAAATCCATTTAGGAGACTATTGCAATAGTGCAATCGTGATGAGGTCCAGAACTAGAGTGGTGGCTGCTTAAATGGAAAGAAAGTGACATATATAAGAGATGATATGTAGGTAAGAGTGATAAAAATTTATAAACAGAATGGCTATATAAAAGTCTATTGACAATTGAGTGTTCCCTAAGCTCTGTCATGGCCCGTCTTTTCTTACCCTCTAGTCTATTTCACTTGGTAAGAAGGAGAGTGAGGAGTAGACGATCATGGGAAGCAGTGGCAAAGTTCTACTCAACAGGCTATGAGGGGAAACATTGGCATTCCACTACAGAAAGAATCTGATCTTTCATCAGTACCATTATTTTGGTTTTTTGTTGTTGTTCAGTCATTTCAGTCATGTTTGAGTCTTTGTGACCCCATTTGGGGTTTTGTTGATGAAGATACTAGAGTGGTTTGCATTTCCTTCTCCAGTTCATTTTGCAGATAAAGATACTGAGGCAAACAAGGTTAAGAGACTTGCCCAGGGTCCCACAGTAAGGAAGATTCTGAGACTGGATTTGAATTCTATCCACCATATCATCTAGCTGCCCCAATACCATTCATTCTAAACACCATATTAAGGGAATTGTAGCCACCTTTGTCAGTCCAGTAAAGTTGACATTTTATGTTCTAAATGTCCTTCTGATCATCCCAAATTGGAATATCACTTATGTGGCATTTTCTTTGGATGTTCCCTGCATTTTAAAGATTAAATTATATTAAGATATGCCAAGGTAACCTACCATGAATGGATATTAATTATCAGAAGCATGTAATTCATAGAGGACTGTGTATTCCCTTTTATTTCAAACTCTACTAGGCATATATTCTCAAGAGAGAAGGCAAGATAATTTGTTGAGGAGGGATTCAAATCAAGGAATTTAAACACTACTCAAACAGACAGCCATTGAGGACAGAGTGACAGACAGGGAATCCAAACCCTGAGATAAAATAAAGAATAAGGGTGAAATAAGCATTCTACTGTGACTTGTCTTCTAGCTTAACATTTTCTATTTCTTTGGTTCCCTAGGGTGCAAACAGGAGAAAATTAATGGAAATTGTTTTCCTGTGTTTTACAAGCTTCTATGCTCATATCCACCTAATGTTTGAAATGTAAAGCAGCTTGTTGCAGTGGGAACAGTATTAACAGCTCATCATTCATATAAGATTGTTGCCAAGTAGTGCAATAAAACAAGGAAGTCAGAATATGACATTTCCTAGGAGTCCACTGATTTGAGCCAATATAGTTCCAATTTCACCAGTGCGTTCTCACATGCAATGAGAAAACTGAGAGGCTTTTTCTGGGATTTTGTGACATTCTGGAGCCTTCTCTTGGTTCTTCCCTAGAGTTATATTCTATAAACTTGGGCAGTTTTGTACCATCAGGAATTACTGGTACAAGCATGATTCCACTCCCAGGCATTCCCTGACATTTGGGATTGCCTTGATTTGAGACGTTTCTCTAAGAGGCCTCCACAGTCCTCAGGCATCATCCTAGATCTAGAAATACTGACACTTTGGGGAAAGACCTAATGCTGCCATGATCCAGGACACAGGTACAGAACAGAATATACAAAGTACCAGAATCTCACATACCATACCTTAAGTGGGAAATTCTTAATAGACATATCTTCTCTTGAAGATGTGAAGTCAAAAAACATTTATTAAGTGCCTACTAAAAATGAGCTGAGGATACCAAAAAAGATTAGGGGGACAAAAAAGTTGTCATAAAACTTGAGGAGTGTATAGTCTAATGGGGAAAAACATGCAAACAGCTATACACAAATGATCCACATAGAATGAATTGGAGAGATCATAGAAAGAAAAGGCACTGACATTAATGGGGGATAAGGAAATTCTTGTAGAAGGCAGGATTAGCTGAGATTCAAAGGTAGTAAGAGAGGCCAAGAGATAGAAATGAGAAGGGAGAAAATTCTGGGTATGGTGGAAAAGCAGTAAAAGTTCAGAGATGCTAGATCTGGGACATTTTATTCCAGGAACAGCAAGAAAACCAGTGTCACTTGATGACAGAGTACATGGAAAGGAAGACAGGGTAGGACAACTGGATATGTAGGAAGGCGCCAGTGTATGAAAGAATTCAAAAGTCAAACAGGACGTAACTGATGAGGCACTTCCACATATGAGTTCATTGTAGTCTTTGGGAATCCAGACTTTCAATCAATTTGAACTCCTTGTCACCACTATGCCCAGTTCTTTGGTGTTTAGATAGCAAGTTCATACCAGCAGCAACCTTTATCATTATGGAATAACAGAAGGCCCTTACTCTTACTCAACTGGTATTTTCCAAGTCCTGTGAACTTAATATTTATATCTTATAGTCTTTTAGATCTAGTGATTCATAGTGCTCATCTTTCAAGTCAGAAACTCCCTTACTCTGCTACTTCTCAAATTTTAATTTCCATTCAAGTCAATCCTACCTCTCTCCAACCCCTTTTCTCTTCTGCCTCCTTTTCCCACTGTGTTGTCAGGAACTACAACTTGATCATTAACAATCTCTTCATACTCAATCTTTTCTTTTCAGAATCTTTCCATCCCTTTTTATCACAAAAAATAAACTATCTTCAAAAGACCTTGTGCCCATGGATCCATCTAATTCCATCTAATTCTTAGTTTAGGAATAAGAGAGTTGAATATATTACTTGTTCCCCCCACTACTATTGCCCAACTATCTCCTTAGCACTACTTATTTCAATTGGATCCTCATGATAAAGGGTAAAACTGGATTTATTTTCCCATGCTAATGTATTACAGCTGATATCTTACCTCTTATTTGAATGAGAAAAATGAGGGTTTCTGTCATGAGCTTGCTCAGTTGTACAAACCCACCCCTCAACATCCATCTTTTTTTTACCCTTTCTCAATACACATAGTAATAAATCCCTATCACTTTGAAATAATTGACTGATTTCCTTGTTAAGAATGAAATCTCTACCTCTACCTGAATTTCATCCCCTCAAATCTACATGAGTTTGTCTCCTTTATATTATTCTCCTTTTGTTCTTACTGGCTCTTCCTTTCCCACTGCCTATCAACATGGTTACATCTACCATATCCTCCACCAAATAAACAAAACATCAAACAAAACCTTTCATTTGAGCTCTGTAATTCTCTGCAGCTATAATTCTCATTCCTTTCACTGCCCAGATCTTAGATAGGATCCTCTCTGCCTCCTACCTCTGCTTCCTCACCACTCCTCAAATTCTTACAACAATCTTCCTTAACTACTACTTGATTGAAACTATTTTCTCCATGGTTTAATCTTTTATATGTCCTTTATCCTCATTGAGTTTGACCTTTCTGTGGGTTTTCATATTATTGACCATTCCTGTTCTTGCATATTCTGTCTTCCCTTGGCCTCTGTAGCACTGCTTTTTAATGATTCTATTTCCTTAGTCTCTTTGCCTACAGCATAATCTACCTTCCCCGCGATGGGACATACTTCTAAGACTCTGTCTTGGGTCCTATTCTTTTCTCTCCTATATATTTCTCCCCTGTGAACTCATTTGCCCCCAAAATCTCAAGTATTACCTCTCCAAAGATGAGTCCCAAATACTTCTATTGAATTCCATTCTTCTTTTCTGAATTTAAGTCCTGTGTCATTAACCACATACTGATATCTTCTCTTAGATGTCCTGTAGGCATCTCAAACTCACTATTTCAATGATGAATGCATCATCTTTCTCTGTAAATCTGACCATCTTCTAAACTTTTCTATTTTTCTTGATGGTTCTATCATCTTCCAGTCATCCAAGTTCATAATCTCACAGTGAAACCTTACTCTGCCCTCTCTATTGATCCTTTTATCCAATCAGTTGCCAAATTTTATAGATTGTACCACCCTATCATCTCTTGAGTCTTTCATCTTCAGTCTAATCATGCAGCCATGTAAATCCAAGCACAAGCAGCTTTCCAGAAGACTTCTGCTGTGAACAGCTTCAAAGTTCTGATTACATAGCATAGTGAACTCTCTATTCAGCAATAAACTAAGACAAAACATTGACAGAAATGCAAGTACACATTCACAATGTTATAATATAGGAACTTATCACTAAAGTGGTGACATAGTTTTCACCAAAGTGACCACATAGTTTTAAGCAAAAGATAACATTTAGTAAGAACTTAACTCAATTATCCTTAAGGAGGAAAGCCTCCTTAAGGGACACAAAATACAAAGGTCAAAGTTTTCCACCCCTAAGTCACAGTAAATCATTATCTTCTCAGTCAGCATTAAGTACTCAAGAAGAGCTATTTTCATCTTGACTTGAGGCTGATTCTCAGATTTCATAGTTCCCCTTTCATGGGTCCAGCTCTTGCCCAAATCTATCCAACTGTCACCTGGATTTAAAGGCAGGCAGCCTTCAGTTCCTTGATCAGATCCCCATCCAGCAACTTGTCCAGTCCCTCGTCTAGGTATCATACTTTTCAAAAATTAATTTAATTATTTTTAGTTTTCAACATTTATTTCCACAAAAATTTGAGTTACATTTTTCTCCCTGTCTTTCCCCTACCCGCACCCCAAAATAGGAAGCCTCTTGAATACCCCTTCGCCTAATCTGTTTTCTTATATCCTCCCACATCAAACCCTGCTAACTTTCTAGTAGGGCAAGATGGATTTCTACACCATAGAGACTATATAGCTTATTTCCCAGTTGCATGTATTTTTTAAAAAGATATTTGTTTTTAAAACTTTGATTTCCAGATTTTTTTCCCTTCTTCCCTCCTCCCCCACCCCCACTTGGAAGATAAGCAATTCAATATAAGTTGTAAATGTATAATTACCCAAACAATTTCCATATTTTTTATATTGTGAACAACTCACTAAATTTCCCTCCATCCTGTCCCACTCACCACTTATTCTCTTTTCTCTTTTGACCCTATTGTTTTTTTCCAAAATGTTTGCTTCTAACTACACACTCCCCCAAATCCACGCTCCCTTTTATCATCCCCCCTCTTATTCCCTCCCCTCCTATTTTCCTGTAGGGTAAGATACCTAATTGAGTGTGTAAGTTATTCCCTCCTTAATCCAAATTCAGTGAGAGTAAGGTTGTCCCATTCCCTTTCACTCTCCTGCTCTAGCCCTCCATTGTAGTAATTTTCTCATGCCTCCTTTATATGAGATATTTTAGCCTAATCTATCTCAACTTTTATCTCTTCTCCCAACAAATTCCTCACTTCTTAGTTTTATTTTCTAGATATCATTGCTTCATATTCAACTGATCCTGTGACCTTTGTCTATGTATGCATGAATATATACATACATACATATATATGTATATATACATATATGCCCACACTCACATAAACCCTCCTATACATATATATATGCATGTTGCTACAGTTGTTGGGGGTCAGGCTGTATAGGTTTCACCTAAACCCTTCCTCAACAGGCTTTGGGCATCCCTGGCTCCTGCCTTCCGCTTACTCCGGGAGAAATAGCTGCACAGAAAACTCAAGACACAGGACTTGCTTCTAGCTACACTCTCTAAGCTTGACGTGGCTGGAACTTTCTCTTCTTTGGAACACAACACTTGCTTCTAGCTAATGACTTCAAAAGAAATTAAGATACTATAAAACAGATCCAAATAAATGAAAAAAATAGAAGTAAATGTGAAATATCTCATTGGAAAAAAAATTAACCTGGAAAACAGACCCAAGAGAGATAATTTAAAAATTATTGTACTACCTGAAAACTTGGTGTGGCTGGACTTCCCTCTGCCTCCGGGTAGCCTGTATTTAAGTCCTTTCTCCAGGGCCCCTTACGGCCCCTCCCCTGGCCATGCCCTCACCACAGCAAGCCAATTGTGCATCACCCGAAGGTGGAGAGATAATCCTGTTTATCGCAAACAGGTGCAGCCTTCACATTCTGCCCCCAGGTGATCACAGGCCCCCTGTTAGCTGAGGACCAGTTTAACCCATTACCAACAAGAGCCCCAACAGCATGTAAACAAATACACATATATATTCCCTTCAACTATCCTCATACTGAGAAAAGTTTTATGAATTACAATTATCACTTTTCGATATAGGAATGCAAATAGGTCAACTTTAATAAATTCCTTATGATTTCTTTCTCCCCTTTACCTTCACATACTTCTCTTGCTTCTTGTATTTGAAAGTCAAATTTTCTGTTCAGCTCTGATTTTTTTCATCAAGAATCCTTAAAAACCCTCCATCTCATTGAATGACCATATTTTCCCCTGAAGCATTATATTCAGTTTTGCTGGGTAGGTGATTCTTGGTTTAAATGCTAGCTCCTTTGACACACAGAATATCATAATCGAAGCCCTTCAATCCCTTTATGTAGAAGCTGTTAGGTCTTGTGTTATCCTGATTGTGTTTCCACAATACTCAAATTGTTTCTTCCTGACTGCTTGCACCATTTTCTCCTTGACCTGGGAACTCTTGAACCTAGCTATAATATTCCTAGTAGTTTTCTTTTGGGGATCTTTTTCAAGAGGTGATTGGTGAATTCTTTCAATTTCTG
>CM053599.1:159599539-159612608 GCA_028646575.1 Pseudocheirus occidentalis | reverse complement strand
TAATGTAGAAGCTGTTAGGTCTTGTGTTATCCTGATTGTGTTTCCACAATACTCAAATTGTTTCTTCCTGACTGCTTGCACCATTTTCTCCTTGACCTGGGAACTCTTGAACCTAGCTATAATATTCCTAGTAGTTTTCTTTTGGGGATCTTTTTCAAGAGGTGATTGGTGAATTCTTTCAATTTCTGTTTAGCCCTCTGGTTCTAGAATATCAAGGAAATTTTACTCAATAATTTCTTGGAAGATGGGGTCTATGTTCTTTTTTTGATCATGGTTTTCAGGTAGTACAATAATTTTTAAATTATCTCTCCTGGTTCTATTTTCCAGGTTAATTTTTTTTCCAATGAGATATTTCACATTTACTTCTATTTTTTCATTTATTTGGATCTGTTTTATGGCATCTTAATTTCTTTTGAAGTCATTAGCTTCCAATTGCTCCAATCTAATTTTGAGAGTTATTCTCTTCATTGAATTTTTAAAATTCCTTTTCCATCTGGCAAATTTGGCTTTTTAAGGCATTCTTCTCCTCATTGGCTTTTTGGGCATCTCTTCATATTTGAGTTAGTCTATTTTTTTAAGGTGTTATTTTCTTCAGTGTATGTTTGTGTCTTCTTTAGCAGGCTGTTGACTTGCTTTTCATGATTTTCTTGCATCATTCTCATTTCTCTTGCCAATTTTTCTTCCACTTATCTTGATTGTCAAAATCCTTCTTGAGATCTCCACAGTCATGCCCTGCTCTGAAGCTGCCCCCGCCGTCTCCCCCAGCAAATGGGCCCAGCCTGCATGGCATGACAAGGAGAGCCCTGTGCAACTCCACTTTGCCTTGCTCTTGGAGCATGCCATGGCCCCCTCCAAGGGGTTGGCATGGGCTGCGGGTTATGACCTGTACAGTGCCTATGGTTATATAACACCAGCCACAGAGAAAGCCCTTGTGAAAACAGACATTCAGATGTCTCTTCCTCATGGATGTTATGGTAGAGTTGCTCCACGTTCTGGCTTGGCTGCAAAACATTTCATAGATGTGGGAGCTGGTGTCATAGATGAAGATTACAGAGGAAATGTTGGTGTTGTACTATTTAACTTTGGCAAAGAAACATTTGAAATGAAAAAAGGTGACCAATTTGCGCAGCTGATTTGTGAATGGGTTTTTAATCCAGAGCTTGAAGAAGTCCAAGGCTTAGATGACACTGAACACGGAACATGAGGTTTTGGTTCAATGGGTCAGAACTAAAATTATATAAAGAGAAGATATGGCAGCTTTCCCTCTAAGACAGTTAATAAAATAATTTCCACTTAAAAATCCTTCTTGAGCTCTTCCTTGGCATGTAACTAGTTCATAATTTTCTTGGAGGCTATTGCTATAGAAGTTCTGACTTTTGTGTCTTCCTCCCACTCTATGCCTTGATTACTTTTGTTCACAAAAGAGGATTCTCTCTTCTCTTTCTGTTTCCTGTGCTTGCTCATATCAAGAGCTAATTACTTGACCCTTGAGCTTTTTGCCACAGCAGAACTTTGCTTCCAGAATGGAGAGAGCTCTGTTCCAAATTGATGGGGTTTTTACAGCTACCAGAGCTATTAGGAGGGCACCCTTTCTGAAGCCCCCACAAGCTCTGGCTCACTGGTCACATACTGCAGGACCACCACACAAGACTGTGATCCAGATCTGAGCAGGTTAAAGCAAGAGTGACTACTCTCTAAATTGTTACTTGGTCCCCCTAAGATCTGCAGGCCAGGAGCTCCTGGGGCAGTCATGAGGCAAAACTACCACACCTCTGCTGCCTCTCCCACCAGGGGCAGCAGCCAGACCATGCTTATATCCCCCCATATTCCAACAAAGTATCACACTGACCATTTACTTTGAAGAAAAATCACAATTAAGACAGAAGTCATCATTCTGTCTTCCTTCAGTGCATGGATCCATAAGCCTCCAGTCTTAGACCTATTCTTTATGTGATCTTTCTCTTGCCCCACATAGTTTTTAAGCCTTCTTTGTTATTAGTATTCATCACCAGCCTTATAAAATTTTAGTATTTACTAACCCTGATTATATTACTATTTTTTATTCTACTACCCATTTTGTATCTGAAAGCTAGATTTAAATTCAGGCAGATGAGTCTTCTAGACACCAGGTCTAGCCCTCTACCCACTATGTGACCTAGCTGTCAAGAATTACTATGATTGATTATTGATGGAATTGTGAATTGATCCAACTATTTTGGAGAGCAATATGGAATTTGCCCAAAGAGTTATAAAACTACCTCTACCCTTTGACCTGGCAATAACACTATTTGGTCTATTTACAAAGATGATTAGAGAAAAAGGAAAAGAACCTATATGTTCTAAAATGTTTACAATAGCTCTATTTGGTGGCAGAGAACTAGAAATTGCAGGGATGCACATCAATTGAAGAATGGCTGAACAAGTTGTGGCATATGATTGAGATGGAATACTACTGTGCTATAAGAAATTAGGAGCTCAATAAGTTTAGAAAAACATGGAAAGACTTACATGAAATATTGAAGAGCAAAATGATCAGAACCCAGAGAATATTGTATATAGTAATAGCAATATTGTTTTAAGAATAACTCTGAGCAAAAAAGTTATTTTGACTAATATAAATACTCAAATCAACTATAAAAGATATATGAAGAGAAATAGTATTTATTTGCAGAGAAAGGACTGATAAATGGAAGTGTAACTAATTTTTTTTACATAATACATGTATATGTGTGCATATATGTGTATTTTACACATATATATGTGGGTGTGTGTATTTGTGTGTAATAGTAGTCATGGGGGGAGGGAAAAAGAAAAAAACACATGATAATTTTATTGCATATTTGAAAGGAATAGCAAGTAGCATATAGTAGATTTATAGTTTCATGTAGAATCCTGATTTTTATTGTACTACATTATGAAAATACTTGTTTTTTTCCATAAATTAAAAGGAAAATCATAAAGGCAGTGTGGTAACATCATGCAATCCTGTAGAAGTGCTGAACTATTTGTTCACTTCATTTTATTTTATATTTTGCTTTTTGGAGGGCAATTGGGGTTAAGTGACTCGCCCAAGGTCACATGGCTAGTAAGTGTTAAGTATCTGAGGCCAGAATTGAACTCACATCCTCCTGACTCCAGGGCCAGTGCTCTATTCACTGCACCACACAGCCACCCCTATTTGTTCATTTTATAGAAAGCACATGACTAATTGCCTTATTTGACATATAATTAAAAAATAAAGATTGTTAGGAAGTAGAGGGACTTTCCAATTTGGTTGTTTTGTCTATACTGAAATCCTTTCTAGATTACTTTCTCTCAGCACTTTTTGTTCATTCAAGAATTCATAGAATCCAATCCCATTCCACAAAGAAGCATCAACAAAAGACTATTGGAGGAAGTATAATGATATAAACACCAAAAATTCAAACATAATTTGTCATACATAGTCCAGTGGAAATAGGCCTGGACTTCCAAGTCTGGAAAACAGACTGTTGCCTCCAGATTACTTGAATTGTTTGGGGGAAGTCATTTAACCTCTATGGACTTAGTGGATTTGACTACTCGGCATCTAGGTCGTGCAGAAGATAGAGCTCTGGACTAGAATCAGGAAGAACTGTGCTCAAATACGTACCCAGACTCTTACTAGTTGTATAAATTTGAGCAAGTCACTCAGTGTCTGCTTCATTTTCCTTATTATGAAATGGAGAAAAATAATAGCTCCTGAGCAGTTCTCAAGGATTTTATGAGTATAAAATGAGATAATATTTGTAAAGTGCTTTGCAAGTTTTACAGTACTATGTAAATGCTATTATTTCTAAGGACTTTAGCACTGTACTATAGAATTTTTTTCTTTCAACAGTCAGAATATTTTTGGCCTCACACCTGAATAATTGCAAAGGGAGCATGAATAAGCTCACTGAATCCAGTAGGTTTTGGTTTTCTCATGTCTATAACCTTACATTATGTTTAGAAGTTCTTCAGTTTGTGTATTCTCTCCTTTAAGCAGCATGAACAAAACACCTGTGGCATTTTAATCTCTATATTATGGGAATGATTTATTATATTCGGATTTTCATTGTATCCCTATTGAGGGCTAGAAGCCCATGGGTATAGTAAACATTTCCACAGTGTGGAAATGTGCCCTAAGGAGTTAAAACATATGCCAAGAATATAACTGTAGCACCAGTGTGCCTTGAAAAATATTTTTGCTCCATTAATGATTCTTGAATTTTTGAATTTTCAATGCAGCCACATGATTAATATGTACCACCTCAACTCTAGGTGACTGCCTTCTAAATGCTTTTTAATTTTAGGATATTTATATAATAATTAAAATGCAATTCATCAAGTTTGGAGAGTGTTTTTAATAAATGTTTTTTAATGTTTCAGGTAATGGATGATTTCTTAGTTTATCCTAATAAGCACCCTGCATTTTTCCCCACCTCCGAAATCATCTTAATTCAGTGCTTAGCTTATATGACACTTCTCATAAATTAAGATGAAAAATTATTTTTTAAAAAATATTGGTTTTAAAAGGGTGATAGCTTGAGATTACTTTATTACCTATTGTATCTTGGAAATTTTGCTAAATGTTTTCATTAAAAATTGAAGCATGTACACACACAGATATATGAGCACACATTCAACTAGGGCCTTAAGATTGTGAAATAAAAGAGGTAGATAGGAGGGAGAAAAAAGGAAAGGATGAGGCTAAAGTAATTTGTCTGTAAAAAAGACCTTTCCATCAGGTTAAGTGTAGATGAATGAGTGGACAATCTTATTGTCCTTACTTAATCAATTTAACCAACTTGAAAAATTGAGGTAGTTAGAGGCTGCCTACAGAGTATTAAGGACTAAAGTGAAGCTTATCAATTTGTTTCAACACTTTGAATCTAGTTGTATATATTGCCCTGCCTTTGGCAGAGAAATTACGCCCTCATATAATTAAATTATTTTGAAATTACTTTAAATTTACTTGGTTATTAAATTTTGATGGAGGAAAAATTTCCTACAGACAGAGATTTGATAGCCTTAACATGGTAAGATGTCATAGCTGAAAGGAACCTCAAGGAGTTATCTGGTCAAGACTCCTTACCTCAGGCAAGTTGATACTAAAACCATCTAAGAACTATGGTTCTTGATCCTTTTAAAAAAAAATTTCCAGACATTGTTTCCTTGAGCAATTGTGGTAAGCTGTAACAGTGTGTTTATTCTTCATTCAGTCTAAGTCAGCCTTTGCTGTAATATAAGCTCATGTTTGCCTCTTCTCTATCATCATGAAGATAAAAATGGGGCAGATAACATCTTTCTTAAATTTTTTTTCCAATACAGGAAGACACTTATTAAAGTCAACTCTAAGATTACCTTATTTAGGATAAACAAGCCAATTTCTTCCTCAGGGAATAACTTTCTTAAACTTTGTTCTTTATATAATGCATACATTTATTTCTCTGTATCCTCTCCAATTTTGATGCATTGCTCTTAGGTTCTTTCCTCTGGGAGATAAACCTTTTTCCAATTCATGAGGAAGATAACTGTATTCCGTAATTCAGTTCAATTGTTCAGTTCAATTCAATTTGAATATAACCAAAACAAAAGAAAATTCTGAGGAAATACTCTATTTGAGGGCTAATACTATTAATTGTTGATTGAATGGCACTACTTCCCCAAATTCTGAGTTCTGGAACCTAGGATGTTAAACTTCTAGACATTAATTTACAATTAACATGATAGTGACACTCCCTAAAGGAAAGTGGTCCAAATACGAATTTCATTTTTACCACTTGCCAATTTAAACCCTCAGTTAATCAAGTAGCAAGGTTATTTTAGAGAGCAGATAGAAGAGAGTAAATGATCAAAGAGGTTCAATTTAAGGTTTCTGAGTCCTTCACATTCAGAGAAAATGTCACTGGGTTTATGAACCCTCGAATTTATCTCGAAATATTTGAAAATTATGTTTTCGTTTGCAAGATATTCAGGGTACTGTTGCATCTTAAAATGTGAATGTGGAAAGAAGGGGGAAAGAAGGAGACACTGGGAGAAGGAAAATAGAGACAGAGGGGCACAGAGAAAGACAAAGACAGAAACAGAGGCAGAAAAAAGTGAGTAATCTCAGAAAAATTTGAAGGAGAACTATTTGAGGTGGTTAGAAAATAAATAGGTAAAACAAGACAGAATCCTTTAGAACTTCTAATTAATCTGTGAATATAGCTGCTGCTATGGTATTTAAAGAATCATAAATTTAACAGAAGTATGTGGAGTGCTTATGTCAGGAAATTTTCTGGGACCAGGGGCTTAAGTACTTCTCAGGAAATAGCCTGATTTCTTTTGGTTTATATTTTCAGATCCAAGAAAATTTCTGCCTGGTTCCATGCAGAGCCTACCTCCTCTCCCTTAGCACATAATTCAATGTATTTTTTTTACAGATCAAAATTGTGAGGAAAACAGAAAGAAAAACACAGAAAACCATACCCAGAGAGACAGACACTGTAATTAGTAATATGAGAGAAAGAGGAGTTTCAGTTGAATGATGAGGTAGAAAGACAGATTTCAGAAGTTTTAGAAGCAAGTGAGGAGTGAAAATGGAAGTACAGATTGTAGGCAAATTTGTAAAGTGTTTTAAAGAGAAGGGAAGATGAGATATAGAGCTGTACGTAGCTTAGTGACAGGAAGCATCTAGTGAGGATTTATTTTCTTCTTTTTTGTTTTTTGTTATTGGTTTTTTTGTTTTCTTTTAAAAGATAAGAAGAGGGTAATTTGTAGTCAGCAGAGAAGGGACCAGTGTATATGTAGAAAGATTTAAGATTAGTGAGAGGATGATTGATGGGGAGGAGGTCAGTCCCTTGAAGTAAATGGGAAAGGATGGGATCAAAGGTCACTTCTTAATCAGAAAATGGTATAAACTAGGAAATGATGATGATATCATTGTAAAGTGAGATGAAGAAAAAAGGAGAAGAGGGAGCAAATGGCCCTAATTTCACTGGCAAAGTATTAATGTAAAGTCCTCATCTGAATGCAGAAGCAGATGTAAGCAGAGAAAGAAAGTTCTCCAACAGTCACTGTGGGGAATGCACTAGAGAATAGACTAGGCAAGAGTAAAAGGATTACTTTAGCTTAGTGAGAGCCCAATTGATATTATATAATAAACATTTATAGCACTTGAGGAGGAGCAAAGGATATAGCTATCCCTTTGTTTCCACACCCTCTCTAATTTAAGCCCTTATCTTGACTGGTTTCCCATCACTGAATTGCCTTCCAAGTGGTTTCTCTCTCTTCCTTAAGTCTCTCTCTCCAAACAGTCCTCCTCATAGCTAACAAGCTGACATTTCTGAATCATAAATCTGACTTTGTCACTTTTTAAGAAGTGACAATTTAAGAAACTTCAATATCTCCCTCTTGTACCTAAAATAAAATACAACTTCCTTTTTCATTTACATATATCTGTGATCTATGTCCTGCCTATCTTTTCAGGCTAATTGCAAATCACCCCCTTCTCACTAGTCTACATGATGTTTTCTCTAAGTGCCATCTCCCATATCTGTCTTAACACTGCCCCTATGCTGGAATTGATGTCCTTACTCATATGTTCTTCTTAAAATTAGCCTAACTCTTGGCTTTCATATAACACCTTTCCTGATTCTCCCAGTTGTGTTTCCCCACTGTTTTGTATATACTTTGTACTTATATAACTGTGAACATGTTGTATCAACCTAGTAGAATGGAATCTCCTAGAGAGCAATAATTGTCAGATTTGTTTATCTATTTCTTTGCATCAATTAGCACAGTACTCATCAGGCACATAAATGCTTGCTCAATTGAACTGAATTTATATTGTTTTAATTTGTCATATACATACTCACACAGACAAGTACTTTTAATCTTCTGTTCTACCTTATTTCTGCTTCATATTTCCCATTATTTACTTCCTCTTGAGACTCTTGCACTCTGACTTTTATCGCGCCATCATTCTAACTACTAGATTCAGGATCATTAATGGCTTCCTAATTGGCAAATGTAATGCCCTTTTCTTAGCCTTCATGCTTTATGACCTTTCTGCTACCTTGGGAACTATTTACTAGTGTCCTCCATCTTGGTGTTATTTCCTTCCTTTTTTTCCTCTATGACACTGGTATTAAAATTGCATTGTGTGTGTGTGTGTGTGTGTGTGTGTGTGTGTGTAGTTTGCTTGTTTATACCTACCTTTGCCCATCTTGATTTGGGAATTTCCCATTTCAGCAAATCAGTGTGTTTTCTTCTTTGTTTGAAGCACAAAGCATATATCAAATGTTATCTACTTTTAAAAAAACCCTACATATCACAGAACTGTTTCAATGGCATTGGTCAATAAAAATGCATTAGAATTTGCCCAAATTCATTTATTTAACGTTTTCACCTTGTTGTCAACAGAGATCTACTAACTCCTGATGAAGGCATAGGATATTTTCTTAAGTAAAATAATTTTTCTTTGTAAATAAAATATATTGTATGTAATACAAAAAATGTAAAATAATTTTTCTTTGTAAGCAAACTCTAAGGGTAACTTAAGTAATGAATGTCTTAAATGTTCCTAATTCTTGTATATATCAGCAGAGTATTGGTCTTTGTCCAACTTTGTCCAAGTTATTGCTTTTGCTTACCTTGTTCCCTCTGGTTGAAATGCCTTCTCTTCTGTTTGCATGCTTGAAAATGCAACCCTATTCTCATGGTCCAATTTGAATAAGACTTCCTCCATGAAGCCATTTCTGATTCTCCCTTTCCTCTAGCTAGAAGACATTTCTACTCACTGTTTCTATTGTACTGTCTCTATATGATTTTATAACACTTACACTATTTTTACTTATAATTGTATGTCTGTGTACATCTTTTTATCCTCCCAATTAAATTATGTTTCTTGAAAGCAGAGACACTCTTTTTTTTTCATCTTTTTGACCTTGTATGTAGTAGGCAATTAAATATTTGTTAATTTTAGGTTTGTGGAATTGACATATATTTTCTCATTTACATGACCTACCTATATAGATGATGAAATAAATGATAGGCAATTGAGTATGAATTCCTAAAAGGAGCAGCACAAGCTTGCAAAAAATACTTTTATGAGTGCTCAGGTTCAGAATGATTTGAAATTAGTGATGGGTGATAAACACAAATTTTTTCTCCCTTTAAAGATGTTTATTATATGTTGCTTATATATCTTCATTCCCCAGTATATACCCTAATCTCCCTTCTTTACACATAGAGATACCTCTTATAACAGGGAACTTCTCAAAACTCTGTTGAAGACAGTAAGAAAACGGAAGGAGTAGTATCTCTACACTGAGTCACGGAATAATGACAATGAAAGTTGAAATGGAAGCAGCATTATTTGATTTCATTGTGCTTGTTTGTTCTACCAAAAACAATAATAGAGAGTTCAAATTCATCAACAAATTAAATGTGATTAAGCAGTAACTTGGCAGGTAGTTGGCACAATATAGAGAGCAGAAGGCCTGGGGTCAGGAAGTCTCCTCTTCCTGAGTTCAAATCCAGTTTAAGACACCAGTTGTATGACCCTAGGCAAGTCCCTTAACCCTGTTTGCCTTAGTTTCCTTGTCTGTAAAATGAACTGGAGAAGGAAATTGCAAACTACTCCAGTGTTTGCCAAGAAAACCTCAAATAGGGTCAGGAAGAGTTGGAGACAACTGAAATGACTGCATAACAACCAGCAGCAACTACAGCACTTTTGACACCAAAGACAATTAGAAAGATGATAATAGAATACCTAGTTGCCTTGAATTAATTTGAACCTCAGACTGAACCAACCTAAATGTCAGGTTATGAAAACAACTGTAATATCACTTATGATCTCTTAACAGTGATCTTTTAAAAATTGTTACAAACAGAAGAGAGGTCAATAAATCTTCAGAAATAAAAGGCTAGTGAGCTTGACTTCTTTATTCACAAAATTAGAGAAGATAGTAGCAAAATAAGGCTTTATGAAAAATTGAGAAAGGAAATTGAGAGTCCTAAAAACAAAACTAGCTTCATTAAAAATAGTTCGTACTGGATATGTATGTCAGGGAATGCTGTAGACACAGAATGACTGCATTTCAGCAAAGGATTTGACAAACGTCCTCAGATTTTCTTTGTGGAGAAGGTGAAAATGTACAAGACAGATTATAACATTCAACAAATTTGCAATAGTTGAATGAAATGCCCTAAAAATGAGACACTGATGGATTAATATCAATTTAGAAGTTTTCTATGAGAATGATGTTCAATATTTTTGTCAATGACTTTGGCTCAGGAACATCAGAGGGCAGATTACATAAATCTGAGAGTAATAGTTAGATGACAAAAAAATCTTTAAGAAAACTTTGATAATCTAGAATTATGGGCTAAATCTAACAAGATACAATTTAACAGGAATAAGTATAAAGTTCTCCATTTAGGTTCATGAATGAAAAAAAGCCCACTAAAGGATGACATCATGAATCAGTCACTTATCAGCAATGTGGCCTTGAAAAAGCCTATTATATAGTTGTTGTCCCTGTCCTTTTCTTTTTTCCAAAATTTTATTTCAGATTCAAACACAAGAACACAAATAGAGAATAGAGAAAAGAAACAAAAACATATCATAAATTTAAGTATTGGAACTTAAATATGAAGTTAGAAAGAAATAAAAACATGCCATCTGCATAGCAGAACATAAGAAGATTCAAAATACGTAACAACAAATTTCATTTCAAGAAAGCCTGTATGATAAATAATATTAGTTGTGTCAATCTTTTCTTTACTTCCTTGTGAGTTTTCTTCTGTTCTCTGCTGTGCACTTTTTTACTTTTTCCTTTTTTCCCCTCCTCCTGCCATGAAGGCCATAATAAAATTTAGATATGTTTCTATATCGCTATAAATATACACATGCATATCCTTTTAAAAAGAGGCACAATGCCCAGAGTCAAGCAGATGATAGACCCAGTATTTATTTTTGATCCTAGTCTGGCTAAAAATGATCTAACAGTAAAAGACCAAAACCATACACTTGAATCTTGGTGTCACAGAGTTTAAAAGAAGAGAAGTGGTCTTCCTTGCCACAATTCAATTCATGGTGCCTGTGTGATAGAGAAGCAGGATCATCACCTTATGGACTTTGCCAGAAAGTGAAAGTAAGACTGTCCCAATCTGGTAATTGCTAATATGCAGGCTGTTCAGACTAAACAACCAATGCAACAGACTGTAACCACCCACTCAACATGATAGGTGAATGAAGAATGTCTTCTTTCAGAAGCAATTCCAAGGAGTATATGATCTGGGTGCTTTACTCTTAGGTGAGACGGACATGTTTCCATGCCCAATTAAAATTTGTATATATTTTGCATTTTCTGTGTGTAAATATTATTTGCCCGGATAGAACGTAATTTCTTTGAGAGAAGAGATTTTTTCATTATTGTCTTTAAAGAAATCTCCAGACATTGACATAATGTTTAACCTATATCTGTAAACATATCTATATAAACCTATTTATATAAATTCTTATATATTAATTAAGAGTAAGTATCTAAAATATTTACTGATTATTCATGAATTGCAACCATTTAAAGAGTTGGTCATATATATCTCATTTTAATAAAGACTGGAAATGGACCTTCCCACTCCAAAAATAAACTTATAGCAAAAAATGGTTTTGTTAGTGAATGAAAGAATAGCTTTCAGAGAACCACATTTAAAAAATGACACAGGAGTTTAAGTTACTATGAAGCATTATATGCTTATCTAATATTATGTAAATCTCTAGGATACCTTATTATTATTACTTCAAAGTCACATTAGATAGTACTTTTTCTACTTCATTACATTTCTGGACAATCGATCTATCAATGAGCAAGTAACCACTATGTCCAAATAGAATCTGTATTCTATAGGATACATGAGTATACTTATTCTTCCATAACCCCATCAGTATTAATTGTTATTGTTTGTAATAATTTTAATCAATTTAATATATATAAAATTATATTTCAGACATTTTAATTTGCATCTCTTTGATCATTTATGAGATTGGGCTATTTGAAAGGGATTATTAACAATTTCTTTTTTCCCTTTTATATATCTATCTTCTGACCTTTGATAGCTTGAAGTTACCCCTGATATTTTTCAATTTTCCTCATATTTGTCAAGTTTTTATTTATTAAGTCTGCTGTAGATATATATCTTATAAATTTTCTATATCCTCTTCTCTTGTCCCATTGCTAATGGCCCCAGGGCCTTCATATTTTTCTTTCAGCCATATCTCACTTGGTAATATTGACCTAAGGTAGGAAGGCTAGAAAAATCTTTTCTTGTTTGTTTTTTTATATAGGAAAATCATTATTTGCTTATTGCAAATATCACAAGACACATTTAAAAATTTTTTTATTTGTTTTCTTGTTTACATCATTCATTTTCATGACATTTTTGAATTACAAATTTTCTCGCATCTGCCCCAACCCTAAAACAGCAATCTCACTGTAAAGCCCCTCCCCTGCTCTGCTCTCTTACTTTCTGGTAGGGCAGGGAGGGTCTCCCTAACCCGGCCCCCGTGTATCTTAATTCCTAGTTGCAGGTCTTGCAGAACTATAAATTTTAGATTCTTATGATTCCTCCCTTGTCACCCACCACCACTGGAAGGAGAGTCAATTCAATATAGGCTGTGGATGTGTGGTTATACAGGACATCTTCATAGTAGACCTATTGTGACAGTGATCATCTATCTCTCCTTCCCATCCCTCCCCACCCCCTTGTTCAGTTCTCTACCCTGTCCCTGTTGCTTTATTGAAGTGTGTGCTTCCAGCATCCATCCCCCAGACCCTGCCCTCCCATTTGTCATCCCCCCTCTCATCTCCATGCTCCCTACTCTCCTGTGTGGCATGATGCCCAGTTTAGATTTTATGCCATTTCTTCCCTAAGCCAAATTCAATGAGAGTAATTGAAAGTGAAGTTGTAACAGTTATCCCTTGCCTCTTCTATATAGGATGATTAACCCCATTTTGTCTCTTCCTGTCTCCTCTCCTTCTAGTCCTCTCCCACCTCAGAATTTTGCCTTTTAAAGTATCAT
>CM053599.1:159584166-159599039 GCA_028646575.1 Pseudocheirus occidentalis | reverse complement strand
GAACTCTGTCCCAAATCGCTGGGGTTTTCACAGCTGCTGAAGCTATTAGGGGGGTGATACAGTCCCCACCAGCTTTGGCTCGCTGAAAGCACACCCAAGGACCACCACCCAAAACCTTGATCCACATCCAGACTGCTCAACTCAAGAGCACTTGGCTTGTGATCAATAATTTGGCCCCCTTGCAGTCTGCAGGCCAGGAGCTCTGAGGTAGCTGGGTGAAGGCAGCTGCCACTTGTACTGTCTGCTGCTTTCTTGCCCTGGGAACAGTTTGGCCAGACCACTTTTCTCCCCCAAATTGAGCTGAATCCCACTGACCTTTCTCTTGGTCCTTATTTCTCCTGGCTTGATAAATCTGGAATTTGACACAGATGCCACCAATCCACTCTTCTGAAGATTCCAGCTGTGGCTCCTCCTGATTGCCCTGGGGCCAGGCTGTGTTATCCTACTAGGTTGGTTTCAGCTCTCAACCTGTTGTGATGAGCCCTACTTGCTGAGCTGCCTTCAGCAAGAGATGTGTTTTCTGCATTTTTGTGAGTTTTGGAGCCCTAAAATTTGTTTAGAGTCATATTTTATAAGTATTTAAGGTGGCTCTGTGGGAGCTGTGAAAATTCGCTGCTTCTACACCACCATCTTGGCTCTGCCCCATCTAATGAATTTTTCTTACTCTCTACTATGAATAAAAATTATTAATACCGTATTTGGTGTTTTGGGTAGTATTCTATTAGAAATTATTTTCCAATTAGTCAAATATCTAAGCATCTCTAACTTTGAGACAGAGGTAATAAGGTATAACTCTCTACCACTAGGTAATTTGAATGAGCATTTATAGATATCTTCATCAAGGAAAAAGATTATGTGTTAAAATAATTACATTATAGATAATATATTACATCATATATGTATATAATTATATGATAATGTACAGTATTGCATTAACATTTCAGAATAGTAACCACTCATTTCCTTTCCAGAGTATTCTCCTTAAAGAGTGCAAAACAAAGCAAGCAAATAAAAATCCTATTTCCTTTGTCTTGATCAGTATTGTAACCTTGAATGTGAAAAAAGGATAGTGCCCTTAGGTTGGTTTTCCTATGGATCTTAAGAGTTAAATAGGGTTAATCCATTTCCCTAAGAAAAATCTTATATTTAGTTGTACCCACATCCCCAAATGGAAAAGTCTGCAAAGAGCTTTAAGTTAAAGAAAATGTTATTACTTAATATTTTCAGGTAAATTATAAAGGAAAGTTTTTTTCTATATTTCCATGCCATCCTTCTTGACGTTTCTCCAGTCTTTGACCACTCTTTCCTAAATACTCTCTTTTCTCTAAATCAGCAATATTAAAGTCAAATAGAAAATGGGATTTGGGGCAGCTAGATGATGCAGTGCATAGAGCACCTACCCAGGAGTCAGGAAGAACTGAGTTCAAATCTGGCCTCAGACACTTGACATACTTCCTAGATGTGTGACCTTGAGCAAGTCACTTAACCCCAATTGCCTTGCCTTCTGCACTCAAAAAAATTTTTAATTAAAAATTAAAAAGGTGGGGCAGAACCAAACCATACATAAATACCCCTGTGGGCAATGTGTTAACTTAGAAAACAAATATTCTCATTGTTTTTTATTATTATTTTAATATAGTTTGGGCACACAGGAATATTATGGGATATGTGTGATACATAGGGCATGTATTTGACACCTCTGTTCTAGATCTTAAAGTTACTAGTCTCCTTCAACCTGAAGAATGGCTCCTTTTCAGTCTCCTTTGCTCACTTATTGTCTCCCTCCCAATTCCCAAACTCCTTGACAAGAAGTATGTTTTTTATCCCCAGCACCCAGCCGACTAACATATAGTAAATTCTAAATCAATGCTTACTCATTTTCTTATGGGTTGGTTGGTTACATTATTTTACTTATTATTTTCTTGGCTCTGCTTATTTCGTTTTGCAGAGCTAATGTATGTCTTTCTCTCCTCCATATTTATGCTTTTCCATATTTCTTTTAACACAGTTGTATACCACAGACTCAGGTTGAGAGATATCAGATTGAGGGATTTAAATAGTTTGCTCATTCAAAGGATCACTAATAGCAAGGTACAGGAGGGGCCTAAGTAGGTCATAGCATGTTACCAAGGTTGTTATTTCTATGCAGATAAACCAGTTAATCAGTCAACAAACTCTTATTAAACATATGCTACTAGTCAGACACTACACTAAGCTCTGGGAATATAATTAAAGGCAAAAGACCCTGCTTTCAAGGAGCCATAATCTAAAGGAGGAGGCAGCATACAAACTACTTACAGCCAAGATTAAGCCAAAATAAGTCATAAATAATCAACAAAGATTAAGGGAGTCCTACCAAAGCTTCAGGAAAGCTTTCAGATATTCCCTTTCATATGCATTTGGTGAAATAATTAGTAAATTAATATTTATACATTCACTCTCTAATTCTAAGAGGATTTATGATGGCTTAAAAATTGAAAATAAAATACAATTGGACAATTCAATATGAAAACAAATCAGAGATTATCAAAGAGGTTCCAACACTATTAGATATCAGACACTTGATAGTTAAGTAGGCTAGGTAGGAAATAAGGAAGGCCTTCAATCTGTATGTTGTGAAAAGCCTCCAGTGGTCATTTTCAGTTCTGAACACTTCAGGAAATATACAGTTATCTATAATGACAGAGGCACACATGACTTTCTCACATTAGGGCCCGTTGACTGCAATTTATTCCCTCTTGAATGCCCTGAAAACTAAGTTGGAAATTGCAGCACTGACTGAATATGGGAGGTAGACAGGCTGCTCCATGGTATAAGGATAAAAGTCATTGAGATTTCTTCCCTATAAATGTAATAGCTGACACTGGGTATATGGACTGAGTTCAACATTTTTCCCAGGACATTTAAAGTTATGAATGAATTCATGAGGAGAAAAAAGGGGGGGGAGGAGGGGATGCCTAGCTTAGTTTATTGCTTACCCTAGAATTCTTGACATAATTGTAAGTGATTTTAATTTAGAAATATTTGCCTAAAATATTTTTCCTTTGGGAACTGGACTTTTGGATCATTGCATTTCAGTGTCTTGACCTAAACATCTTTTGACATTGTCAGAGTCCTCAAGCTGGTAAAAAGAATACTTATCAGGAACTCTTCCACCGGGCCAACTATGTGCATATGTGAGCTATTTGACAGTGGCAAAGGGGTTGGTTGAGTCTTTTCACTAAGGGTAGAGAAAGAACAAATCTCTTGTACTGTGTACTTGAATTATGAATTATTTTTGAATGAAATGGAAAAGCTCATAGAATCAGTCATCAAGCATTTGTTGTGCTAAGAATAGATCATTTTTGAAAAGTCAAAAATATTTTGTGCCCTCAAGAAACTTATATTATAGTGGTAAAGAGGAGAGTGAAATAAGAAAAGGAAAGGACAGGAGAGAAGGGGAGGGGAGGGGAAGGAAATAAAAGAGAGAGGAGGGGATGGGAATAAACTAGGTTGAAAGTAACTAACAGGCCTCAAACCTGTCAATGAGTTGAGGCTACTGACTCTGGAAGAGAGAATGAGGCTGACGACTTCAGGCAACTCTGACTCACTTAAATCCAACTCACTTACAACTGAAGACATCACCCTCTCATATTATTGGTCTTATTTGAAAACAAATGATATACAGCAACATCTTTGGACTCTTCTTTTTGGTTCCAAAACTTTCAGGTCCCTCTATCAGCATTCTCACCCTGGTTAAGATAGAGCACTCTATTCCTATTTTTAATCTATGAAGTCTAGACTATAAACCAGATAATGACTTTTTTCCCAATTCGAACCTTCTCCCTTTCTCCCAAGAAGAAGTATAATGGAGGAAAGTCATAACACAATCTAAACCCAGAGGTCAAGGTGATTTTATTTTCCAGAGAACACAATTGCTCTCCTGGACTTTCAAAGTCAATTCAAAGCCTGTTTTGAGATAGAAATTCCTGGGCTTCTTTACACGATAATGAAGACACTCAGATTGTAGTGAGGTTAAATGATCTGCTTATGTCCTGATTCCTTCACTTTCATAACATGACTTCACTTGCCAAAAACTCACAATTTGGGATTCAATTATGTGTTGTCCTGCTTTGTTGTTTAGTTGTTTCATATCCATAAATCCTTTAGAATAAGTAGCATGTTTTGTAATCTCCTATGTCCTCCACAAGAGGCAATTAGGCAGCACAGTGGATAGAGCTCAGGTCCTGCAGTCAAGAAGACTGAAATTCAAATCGGGCTCATGTGACCCTGGACAAGTACTTACTTCTGTTCGCTTCATTTTTCTCACCTGTACAAAGGGAACAGTAACCTCACAGGGTTATTGTTTAGATTAAATGAAAATATTTGTAAAGTGTTTAGCATAGTGCCTAGCACAGAATAAATACTTTTCCCTCTATCCATCCACTGAGGTGTGAACATTCAAGAAAACATACTTATAGAAATAAAAAATATTTATTTTCTAGATTCTACAACACAGACTGTACTACCAAGAAATAAAACAGTGAAATAGCCTAGGTACCTTTTGAAGGGAAAAGATATCCTATATGGAATTTGCTTATATTAACTTAGCACTGCAGTTACTACTACTTCTCTCCATTTGATATACTGATATTTCTGCAATTGTAAAAGGGATCTAGGCAAGTCTTAGTTATTCCAAGCAGAATTGAGTCACTTTCTTTCTCTCTTTCCTTCAGTTTTCTTTATTTTATTCTGAATTTAAGAAATAAAACAAGCACTTCCGTGACATAGTAGAAAAGGAGAGGGAAAAAGATGATAGGTAAGAAACTGCATCTAGAGAAAGAACTGATAAACAAAAGTATGTTTAACATGATTTTACACATACGCACATACAGCTATGTACTTATGTACACACACATATACATACACACACATAGTCACTTTCAAATTATTAACATTCAAGTTTCCTGAGCTCTGTCTTTTACTGGTCTTGACTATTAGACATTCATTGTCATTTTGATAAAAGGACTAGCTGGGCAACGGCAAAAGTAACTTCAAAGTAGCCAAATTACTATTCCTTAGCTTCTGTTAGATGTCACAGAAGAAGTGATAGTTAACTTGAATTTCAAAATAGCCTTCAGTCAGAGCCATAGGTTAACATCTTCTCCAGTAACAAGGATATTCAGCAGTTGTCAATGGTTCAAGAAATAGAGTATACATACTAGCAGCAGAGCCTCATAAAAATTTAAAAAACAAATTTAAAAAACAAACTAAACTTGACAAAAGTATGATATTGCTTTAGACTGGAACTATGCTGGGAAGATTCTGGATGCTGTTATTATTGTTATTAAACTGTATTGGTATTTTTTAACATTGATGTGTGTGTGTCTGTGTGTATCTGTGTGTGTGTGTGTGTGTGTGTGTGTGTGTAAGACAGAAGTCATTATTTTTGGTATATTCCATAAAAAGTTGTAGGAATTGGGAGGGGCCATTGGTAATACTGTATATCTCAAATACTTCCTTGTTATTCATTCTTTTTGTGTAGGATTTTTCTATACTTTGCTAGGGATAAAGAAGTTGCAAATACAAATACAACATGGTTACTGCCCTCATGGAATTTGTAGTCTAAGGAAGGGAAGGGTAAAATAGCATATATATGAGTAGCTATAATATAATGTAGAATATATATGCAGTAAGAGGACTGAAAGTAATATCTCATTATTGATTTCTGAATCCACTGACACTCTTAAAGGCAATCAGTTTTACTCTGTATGTGTATAGAAACAGCTTTACATAGTGGACAGAAAGTCTACCTTAAAATGAGGAAGGCCTGATTTCAAATCCTTTGTGGCAGACTGGCTATGTGACACTGGACTAGTAATTTCACTTCTGAGTGCTCTAGGCAAAAACTATAGGAGACAGATGAGTAGCCCAGGGAATAAAGAGCCAGACTTCTAGTCAAGACTTGGTGTTTAAATCATGCCTCAGGCACTTTCTGGTTTTTTGATTCTGGAGAGGTTTAGGCTATTTGAGAGAGCCTCATATTACCAAAAGATAAGTAGGGGGGAGCTAAGTAATACAGTGGATAGTGCAGTGACCCCGGAGCCAGGAGTATCTGAGTTCAAATCAGGCCTCAGACACATACTAGCTTTGTGACCCTAAGCAAGTCACTTAACCCCATTACCTAAATTAAATAAATAATTAAATAGAAGGTAACTTGAAGAAAGGAAGGACATTAAAGCAAAGCGGGTCAGAAAGGGTTTCTGATTTATAGGAAACAGCACCCAAGTGGAGCCAAGAAGGGTAACAGAGGTTTTAAGAGGTAGAGAAAATAGATGAAAACATGTACAGAGGTGAGGAGGTAGAAGGTTGTGATTTGGAAATAGCAAACAGACAATTTGAGTTGAATATACAGCAAAACATGGATAACGAGAAATAATTTAATCCACGTTCATCACTTTATAAATAAGGAAACTGAGGCCCAGCCAGAGAAATGAAGCAATTTGCCCATAGAGACCTATTAAGTGGTGTAATCCAGACTTTGAATCTGGGATCTTCTGGTTCCTATTCCAGCACTTTTTCAATTACTATTCATAGAGCACTTATAATCAGAGTGGAGAATTCTGGACCCTAGTGAGATTCCAGCATTTTTTAAATTATAAGCCTGTATGCCCTATGTTACACACACACACACACACTGTAATGCCAAGCAAAGACAACTTCTAAGGTTCGGATTACCAGCATAGCAAACCCCATTTATTCAGCAAACATTCACAGAACAGAAAACGTCAAAATACATTTTAACTCATACATTTCACAAGTAAGTTCTCAATTCAATCCAGGTACTCCTCCACCCCTAGACAGTACATTCTTTTAGTCAGTCAGAGTCTCTTCTCAAATGGAGATCAGTTTCCAATCATAAACAAAGTACATTCATTTGGTCAGTCACAGAGCACAAAAAGGCCAAAGGTTTCCCACCCCCTAGACTCAAAGTAATTACACCATTACATCCATTAACACCAAGCATTTTCTCAAAAGGGATCAGGAGAGCACAAAAGGCCATCCATCCTTAAACCATAACAAGGTCAAGATAACATCTCAGCATTGAATACCCAAGGAAAGGCCCTTCTCCTTCTTTCATCTTCACTGGAGGCAAGCCCTCAGCAATCTCAGTTCCTGTGGAGACAAGATTCAATAAAGCCATAGTCAAATGTCCTCATCAAGTCACACTCTGCCTGTAGAACATTGCCAGAATCCCCAAAAGTACCAGCAAGGCCCCCTTCCAGGATTTCTGTGAACATACAACAAGAAAATCATTCTTCAGGGTTTCTGAACCAACAGCCAGGTTCCAGGACTTCTACAACAGCAGTACAGTCCACCATCAGGTGAATCTGGAAAAAACAACATCAAAACAGACAGACAAAATACCAGCATCACAGCCATGCCTCCTCAATTCTCGGCAGTTCCAGGTGGCAGTCCTCAAAAGACCTGGGCAGCTCCAATGGGCTCTCAATAGTCTCTCTCAGCAACTCAGGATCCAGGATATTGGATACTGCTCTTCCCAAAACTCCTTCTTCTTCTGGCCTTCTCTGGGCTTGAGCCTTTCTCAATTCAAGGTTCCTCCCAGTTCAGCCTTCTCTCTTCCTGTCAATAAGTCCATCCCACAAGTAGGATTCACAAGCTCTGGGCATTAATACTCAACCCAAAAGCCAAGTCAGTTCAGGTGCATCTTCAAATTTCATTACCATTACACACACACACACACACACGATACATACATATATATATGTATATAATATGTTTGTCTAGAAACTAATACTTTAGGTGATTCATTTAACCTATCTGGACCTCAGTTTATTTGTCTGTCAAATGTGGAGGTTGGACTTGAGAACCTCTAAGTTCCCTTCTAGATCTATGATCCTATAATATAATTGTAAATATATTTTAATGCTTAATTTATAAATTCTAGTTTAATTGCTTATTTTAACATTTATATTTCATATAAATAGTTCATATTTATATTTTATTATATTTTCAGTGTTTAAATCTTGAAGCATAGATAGGTATGTCATTTGGAATCTTGCTAAATATATTGAGTAATTACTTTTTAAAGCTATGGATTGCATGATGCAGTAGGTAACTGTCCTTTTCAAGACACATAGAAAACATCTTATAAATTAAAGTGGAAAAAACCACAAATTTCCACAAAATTTAACAAGTTTTGATTATGATTAGGCTAGTGGTATTTAGCGTTTATGCAGCAGCAGCAAAAGCTAAGATCCAAAGTGAATATAGTTAGCTGGAGTCCCAGCCCAGGAATATCACAATCCAGGAAAGATTAAGATTTAAGATGCTATTTAGATCAGTTTGCCTGGTGGTCGCATCATGAATATTTTGTGCACACTCTGCTAAAAACAGTTTAGCTGGGCAATTTTACATTTAAAAGAAATTCATAGTGTGGGAGACAAGTGAACTTGTTCCCCTATG
This sequence comes from Pseudocheirus occidentalis, assembly GCA_028646575.1. Taxonomy (NCBI): domain Eukaryota; kingdom Metazoa; phylum Chordata; class Mammalia; order Diprotodontia; family Pseudocheiridae; genus Pseudocheirus; species Pseudocheirus occidentalis. Next base: position 159,590,573 of record CM053599.1, on the reverse strand, counting down.
AATTTTGGTGATTTAAATATGTTAATCATATTACATCATTTTATTAGTATAAAAAAGTTTCCTTTAAAAAATGAAAACCAGCCAAGATAAGCATATCAATATCTTAATTATGGATCATGCCAAATTGAGAGGAATAAGGAATAATAACATTGGTCCTTAATAAGGCAAACTCACTGAAAATGAATTGATGACCACATGAGCTTAAATCTATCAGTTAGCATACACTAACTCTCATTTATAAAGTAGGAAGTGCAACTACTTCTATCTCTACATTACAGATTAAAAGAACAAAACAAAAACAAGCAAAAAAAGTACAAAAACAAAAACCTAGGACTCTGAGATGCTATAGATTTTACCCAAGCTGACACAATTAGTAAATGTCAGAGTTGGAATCCCTTACATATTTCCAAAATTCCTTAGGGATGGAACCTAAGAATAAAAGTCTGTTCTTTAATGAATACTTCAAATCACACAGCAGTGAATGACACCTTCAGAGTGATTGAAAATTAAAGTACTCCAGAGTTCTATGTGAACAGTCGAGAACCTCAGAAGACAGCTTACTAGTACAAATGCACCTAAAAGCAAAATAAGTTGAAAAATTGTCACACATAGCCAGTAATCTAGGATTATAAATTTAGAGTGAAAGGAAAGATGCCATTAAGTCCATATTTTTTTTATCCATGAGGAAATGGAGGCCAAGAGAATTATGTAACTTCTCCAACAGGTAGGTAGTAAACATCACAGATAAGATTTGAATCTAGGTCTTTAAACAGTAATAATAACAGTAAAAACAGCAATGACAACAACAACAATAATATCTATCATTTATATGCTAGGGCTCGCTCTGGGGCTCAGTTTTCTCACCTATAAAAATGAAGGGCTTAGACTAGATTATTTCTGATATCCCCATCAGTCATCAGTCCTGAAATGTTTAATCCATACTACTCACATTTTATCTTTTGGGTAGCTGATCAGCTCAATTTGATATTCCCACACCCAATTCTATATGACCTTCCTTTTCTTACTTTGTTTTTGAGTATAGATAGATAGATAGGTAGGTAGGGAGATAGATGGATAGATAGAGAAAGAGATACATGGATATAGATATACAGACAGACAGACAGACAGATAGATAGACAGACAGATAGATGATAGATGGATAAATAGATGTATAGATAGATTGATGAGAGATAGTAAATATAAGTGTGTTTATAAATATATGTATATATATGTGTGTGTGTATATATATATACATATATATATATATACATACATTTATAAATATTTGTTCTTTCTAAAGTATTCCTATTACCCCATTCTGATTCTTTCTTTTGGTGTCATCTTCCCCACTCATTAATTTTCTACATTACTCTGTTTGATAGGAGTATTTGATCTGGTTGGTTTGCTTTCTCACAGTAGCTCTGCCACCATTGTAAATGTTTATTGGAGAGTTGAGGTTTATAAGAAGTCATTCTTCCTCTTTCTTTGAATTCCTATGGTTAATTCAGGTCACCAACCTTTTTCAGTTGAGTGCCTACCTTCATTTTCCATAACATCATCCGAAACTGGGAAAACGTCTTAAAGGTCGTCTAGTCGAATATTGTCAAAGATCAGTTAATTTGCCCACTGCCATGTGAAAGTATATCTGAAATATGGGCCCAGATATTCTGCCACTCAATTTAGATTTTTTCCCCCTTGTACCATTAACTCTTTCATTGTAGACAGAACAATCAGTCAGTGAGAAAATAAGCATTTATTAAGTCATTGCTATTTCTTTCAGACACTGTAGTAAGTACCAGAGATATAAATAGAAGCAGAAAAGAAAGACAGTCCCTACCTTCAAGGATCTTACATTCTAATGGAGAAAGATGACATTGAAGAAAGCTAGCTGTGTGATCTCAGCCAAGTTATTAAAAGTCTCAGTACTCTAGGCAGACTATGAGAGAACTTAGGTAGCACAATGGATGTAGAGTTAGTTTTGAAGTCACAAAGGTCAGAGTTTGAAAATATATCTCAGGCACTAGATGTGTGACCCTGAATAAGTTAATCTCTCTGTGTCTCAGTTTCCTTTATCTGTAAAATGGACATAATAGCATGTACCTTACAGGTTTATTGTGAGAACAAAATGAGATAAAACATCGTAATTCATTTTACAGTCCTTAAAGCAGCACTATATAACACCTCCTCCTCTTTCTCTTCCTCTGGTATATATACTACTAATTGGAATCTAACTAATAGTAAATATATACTGGTAGGAGTATATCTTAGTAGTATAAAAATACATAAGTAGTAGAAATAGTAGGATAAGAAAAGAAGAAAGGAAGCAGAGAAAGAAAAAAAATAAGGAATATCAGAAGAAAGAAAAGGAAGAGAAGAAAGATGAAGAGGAGGCAGGCACATCTATGTGGTACAGTGGATAGAGCACCTGGTCTAGAATCAGGAAGATCTAAGTTCAGCCCTGGTCTCAGACATTTACTAGCTGTGTGACCATGGGTAAATCACTTAACCTCTATTTGCCTCAGATTCTTCATCTGTAAGGTGAAAATAATAGTACCTACTTCTCAGGGTTGGGTTGTGGTGAGGACCAAATGAGAAAATAATGGTAAAGTGCTTAGCACAACATCTTGCACATAGTTAACTGTTGCTGTTACTGCTGCTGCTAGTACCATTACTACTACTATTACTACTACTACTACTACTACTACTACTACTACTACTACTACTATTACTGCTGCTGCTGCTTCTGCTATCAATAATAATAAGGCCAAGATAAATGATGATGATGATGATGATGTTTATGATGTCATTTGACCCAAGCTGACCCAAGACTCTAGATGCAAAACAATGCTGTTACAAGTATAATATGAATGGCATAATTGGAACTGGAACCAGGTTTGTTCTGAAACTGATTCCATTATATCATACTACCTTTATACACAGGATGTACACATTGGAATGATCAAATTTGATGAATATACCTATGCATATGTATATATAATCTGCATATGCATATACATGCATATGTATACCTAGATCAAGCTATAACATTCCGTTTGATGATTAAATGGAATAGGCATATCCTATAATTGTGCATATCTTCTAACTTCTTCTTACATATGGGAGTTGTAAAGAATGAAAGAACTAGGGTGGCAGAGCCAAGATTGTGGCACAGAAACAGCAAAGTTTCCCAGCTCCCACACAGCCACCTTAAACATAAAATACAACTCTAAACAAATTTTAGGGTTCCAAAACTCACAAAAGTGCAGAAAACACATCTCTTGCTGGAGGCAGCTAGGCAGGTAGGGCTCATCATGGCAGGCTGGGAGCCCATGTTGGCCCAGCCAGAAACCACAGCCAGTCCCCAGGTCTGTTGGGAGGAACCACAGCAGGAGTCTATAGGAGAGTGGATTGGTGTCACCTGGGGCAGTTTCCACATTTATAAAGCCAGGAGAAATAAGGCTAAGAGAAAGGTCAGTGGAATTCAAGCTAAATTTGGGGAAGAAAAGCAGATCCGGCCAAACTGCCCTCAGGGCAAGAAAGCAGCAGGAAGTGATAGGAAGCAGCAGGAATGGCTGCAAGCAGCAACTGTCTCCACTGGGCTGTTTTCAGAGCTCCTGGCCTGCAGATTGCCGGGGGTCGGAGGGGCAAGAAGATTGATCAGCACCAAGGGCTCTTGTTTTGAGTGGCCTGGATCTGGGTAGTGGTCTTGGGTGGTGGTCCTGGGGTGTGCTTTCAGAGAGCCAAAGCTGGTGAGGGCTGAAGCATCCCAATACCTCTGGCAGCTGTGAAGGCCCCAGAAATTTGGGACAGAGCTTTCTCCCCCGTCCCCCAGGAAACAGAGTTCCACAGAGCTAAAAAAATCAAACAATTAATTGACTGGCCAACATGAGGAAAATGAAGCAAACTAAGAACAGCAATCAAACTCTAGAATCCTTTTTTGGGGACAAAAAGGATCAAAACATGGAACAAGAGGAAGACAACACAGTCAGAACTCCCATACCAAATGCTTCCAAGAAATATGAAGATTGCCTACAAGCCATAGATCAACTTAAAAAGGACTTTGAAAATGAAATAAGAGAAATGGAGGAAAAATTAGGAAAAGAAATGAGAATGATGCAAAAAACTCATGAAAAGAAAGTCAGCAACCTGACTGAAGGAAACAACACCTAAAAGAACACATTAACTCAAATGACAAGAGAGGCTCAAAAAAACAATAAGGGGAAGAATGCCTTAAAAAGTCAAATTTGTCAGATGGAAAAAGAATCTCAAAAGCATTCTGAAGAGAATAATTTCTTGAGAATTAGAGTGGAGCAAGTGGAAGCTAATGACTTCGTGAGAAACCAAGATACTATTAAACAGTTACAAAAAAATGAAAAAATAGAAGGTAATATGAAATATCTCCTTGAAAAAAACACTGACCTGGAAAATAGATCCAGGTGAGCCAATTTGAAAATTATTGATCTACCTGAAATCCATGATCAAAAAAGAACTTAGAAAGCATCTTTCAAGAAATTCTCAAGGAAAATTCCCCTGATATTTTAGAATTAGAGGGCAAAATAGAACTTGAAAGAATTCACTGATCACGTATTGAAAAAGATCCCCAAAAGAAAACTTCTCGAAATGTTATAGCTAGTTTCTGGAATCCCCATATCAAGGAGAAAATATTACAGACTACCAAGGGAAAACAATTTGAATACTGTGGAAAAAACAATTAGGAAACCCCAGGATCTGGAAGATTTTACACTGAGGGATTGAAGGCCTGGAATATGCTATTCCAGAGATCAAGGGAGCTAGGATTAAAACCAAGAATCACCTACCCAGCAAAATTGAATATAATGTTTCAGGGGAAAATATGGTCATTTGATTAGGTGGAAGACTTTCAAGCATTCTTGCTGAAAAAAAAACATAACTGAACAGAAAATTTGACATTCAAACACAAGAAGCACAAGAGGGTAAACATGGGAAAAAATCATAAGGAACTTATTGAAATTGAACTATTTACATGCCAATATGGAAAAAAATAATGGTAACTTATGAAACTTTTCTTAATACGAGGATAGTGAAGGGAATACAAATGTTTATATATATGTATACCTACACATATGTCTGTATAGGAGGCTATATATGCATATGAATACATATATGAGCATGTGTGTATATGTGTATATAGAGGATACAGGATCAGTTGAATAGGAAGGGATGATACTTTAAAAGATGAAATTCTGAGGCGGGAGAGGGCTAGAATGAGAGGAGACAGGGAGAGACAAAATGGGGTTAATCATCCCATACAGAAGAGGCAGGGGATAACTGTTACAACTTTATTTTCATTTACTCTCATTGAATTTGGCTTAGGGAAGGAACAACATAAACTCTAAACTGGGTATCATGCCACACAGGAGAGTAGGGGGCATGGGGATGAGAGGCAGGATGATGGAGGGGAGGGCAGGGTCTGGGGGAGGGTTGCTGGAAGCACACACTTCCGTAAAGGGACAGGGACAGGATAGAGAACAGAGCAAGGGGGATGTGGGATATGAAAGAGGAACATATCATCTACTTTTTATGATATGTCCACTGTGGAGATGTCCTGTGTAATCACACATGTACAGCCTGTATTGAATTGCTTGTCCTTTCAGTGGGGGTGGGTGACCAGGAAGGAGCTGAAAGAATCTAGTATTTAAAGCTCTACAATACATGCAAGTGGGAAATAAGATATACACAGACTGGGGGAGGGAAATCCTCCCTACCCTACCAGAAAGTTAGAGGGGTGTTGGAGGAGGGCATAAAAGAGAGCAGATTAGGGAAGGGGCTTTATAGTGGGATCACTGTTTTGGGGTTGGGGGTAAGGGAACAATGGGGAGAAAATTTATAACTCAAAATCTCATGGAAATGAATGATGTAAACAAGAAAATAAATTTAAAATTTTTTTAAAAAGAATGAAAGAACTATTTCTCCATTTACAAGTAACTAAACTCTGTTACCCATACCTTTGCCTTTGCCTTAGATCGAATGAATTTGAACCTGAATATCTTGTAACTTTTAAAGAGCTCCTTTCAGTGTATGTGAATAATTTTGTACACTAGTGAAATATCAGCCTTACTTTGTTTTGTTTAAAATTCCAAGGCTACATGCAAGTAAGATGCATTTGCTATGGTAAAGTAGGTAAGGCATTGCCTTAGAGTAAGGAAGAGCTGGGTTCAAAACTCATAATAGTCACTTAGTAACTGTGTGACCTTGGTGAAGTCACTTAATCTTTGGAGGCCACAATTTCTTCATCTATAGAATGTAGATATTAGACTTGAACTTGAAGATTATATTCTAAGAAGGCACTTATTTTTCAAATTGGCCCTATGTTACATTGAGTTTCATTCCATCTCTCTCTCTCTCTCTCTCTCTCTCTCTCTCTCTCT
>CM053599.1:159554861-159576811 GCA_028646575.1 Pseudocheirus occidentalis | reverse complement strand
GTCATGGGGATGAGAGGCAGGATGATGGAGAGGAGGGCAGGGTCTGGGGGAGGGTTGCTGGAAGCACACACTTCAGTAAAGGGACAGGGACAGGGCAGAGAACAGAACAAGGAGGGGAGGGATAGGAAGGAGGGACATATGATCAGACTGTCACAGTATGTCCACTGTGAAGATATCCTGTGTAATTACACATGCACAACCTGTATTGAATTGCTTGTCCTTCCAGTGGTGGTGGGTGACAAGGGAGGAAACAAATGAATCTAGAATTTAAAGCTCTGCAATACATGCAACTAGGAATTAAGATTAAGGGACTGGGGTAGGGAGACCCTCCTTGCCCTACCAGAAAGTTAGAGGGGTGTTGGAGGAGGGCATAAAAGAGAGCACATCAGGGAAGGGGCTTTACAGTGGGATCACTGTTTTGGGGTTGGGGGTAGGGGAAAGATGGGGAGAAAATTTGTAACTCAAAAATCTTATGGAAAGGAATAATGTAAACAAGAAAACAAATAAAAAATTTATAGTAAAAAAAAGAAAGAGAAAACTTAGTTTGGTTGGCAACTACTATGAAAGGAATTTAACTAGTTAGTTATATCTTATATCCTTTTCCACCTACATGGTATGTGCCCTCATCAACACTCACTGGTACCACTCCAGTAGCTATTTTCTCGATAATTGAATTTCTACACAGCTCCCAAATTAATATTCCTCAAGGACAAATTTGACTACATGACTCCCCTACTTAAGGAGTTCAAGTGACTTTCTATTATTTCCAGCATAAAGCACAAGCTCCTCTATTTGGCTTTTTCATAGTCATAGATACTTCATAGATTTCATAGTCTAGTCCTAGCCTTTTATTATTTTTTCTCCTTATTTTTTAATATTGTACACTTTACAAGCATCAACGTGACCATTCTCATATGTAAAGAAAAATGAAAAAAGACTTGCCTGTAGAACTCTGGATCTTTATTGTGTAGTGCGTGGTTTTTTTAGGTAGTCATTAAATTTAAGGTGGTAATTCTACTATCCTTTTTCTTTTTTTTTTTCTATTTTCTGTGTATTTTATACATTTCATTAACATCCTTTCAATTCTTCTTTTCTGGCTGTCACTATTATTCTTCCTCTCCCCCTTATACTTCCTCCCATACCTGCAACAAACTAATAAAAGTATACATCCTGTCTTATGACAAAAAAAGTGTAATTATGCACAACAAATCCACACATGGGCTGTGCCAAGAAATGTATTTCTTATTCTGCACTTTTAAGAGATGGAAGGTAGGACCATTTCGTCCTTATAGCTCCAGTATCTAGTACAGTATCTGGCACATAGTAGGCACTTAATAAATAATTTGTTGATGATTGATTTTTCTGGAGCTGCGGTTGATCATTACATTCTTCAGAGTTCTTAAGTTTTTCAAAATGGTTTTCCTTTACATTGTGATAGTCACTGTTTAAATTGTGTTCCTATTTTTATTTCACTGTGCATCAGTGTAAAATCACATTTCCCCAGATTTCTCTGAATCTGTCCTTTTCATTGTTTCTTAAACAATCTTAACTTAAACTTTCTTAAAGTATTTGTACTTTATTTTGATTGCTCAGATTTTCTTCTTTTAAATAAATTTTATATTTATTTTTAGCTTCCGTCATTCATTTCCACAAGATTTTAAGTTACAAATTTTCTCCCCGTCTTTCCCCTACTCACCATCTTAAAACAGCAATCCCACTGTACACCCCCTCCCCCAATCTTCTCTCTCCTTTATCTTCCCCTATTCCCCCTCCAACTTTCCAGTAGGGCAAGATGGATCTCCTTATCCCAGTGCCTGTATATCTTATTTCCCAGTTGCATGTACAAATAATGATAATAATAATAACAATTTTAAAAATCATTTTATTTTAAAACTTCTTCTCTTGTCACCCACCCTTACTGGGAAGATAAGGATTTCCATATAGGTTGTACATGTGTAGCTACGCAAAACATTTCCATAGTGGATATATTGTGAAAGACTACCTATATTTCCCTCCATCCTATCCCATGCCCCACTTGTTCTGTTTTCTACTTTGACCCTATCCCTTTTCCAAAGTGTGTGCTTCTAACTACCCTTGCCTTCAACCTGCTCTCCCCTCCATCATCCCCCCTCTTGTCCCCTCCCCCTAGACTCTCCTGTACAGCGAGATAACCTATTTAGTGTGTATGTCATTCCCTCCCTAAGTCAAATTCAATGAGAGTAAGGTTGACCCATTCCCTTTTCCCTTCCTGTTCTTCCCCTCCATTGTAACAGTTTTCCCTTCTATATTTTACCCCATTCTGTCTCTCCCCATCTCCTCTCATATATTCCTCTCTCATCTGTCAATTTCATCTTTTAAGTATCGTCCCTTCCTATTCAATTGATCCTGTGCCCTCTGTCTATGTATACCTGTACACATATATACACATACTCACATATGTATTCATATGCCCATATACTGTCCTGTATAGACACTTATGTATGTATACACATATATACATTTATATTCCTTTCATGTATCCTCATACTGAGAAAAGTTTCCTAAGTTACAATTATCGTTTTTTCAGGTAGGCATGTAAATAGTTCAGCTTTGATAAGTTCCTTTTGATTTCTTTTCCCTATTAACCTTCTCATGCTTCTCTTGCTTCTTGTATCTCAATGTCACTTTCTATTCAACTCTGGTTTTTTCATCAAGAAAGCTTGAAAGTCCTCTATTTCATTGAATGACCATATTTTCCCCTGAAACATTATACTCATTGCTAGGTAGGTGATTCTTGGTATTAATCCTAGCTCCTTTGACCTCCAGAATATCATATTTCAAGCCCTCTGATCCCTCAATATAGAGGCTGCCAGATCCTGTGTTATCCTGATTGTGTTTCCACATTTGAATTGTTTCTTCTTGGCTGCTTGTAATATTTTCTCCTTGGTCTGGGAACTCCAGAACCTGGCAGTAACATTCCTAGAAGGTTTTTGGGGGGGATCTTTTTCAAGAGGTGATTGGTGAATTCTTTCTACCTCTATTTTGCTCTCTCATTCTAAAACATCAGGGCAATTTTCCTTGAATTTCTTTTTTTAATTGGTTTCTTTTTTACTTTTAGTTTACAACAGTGGTTCTTAACCTATGGGTTAAATTCAATTTGTCACAATGAAAATACATCCTGCATATCAGATATTTGCATTATGATTCATAACAGTAGCAAAATTACAGTTATGAAGTAGCAACGAAAATAATTTTATGGTTGGGGGGGGGTCACCACAACATGAGGAACTGTATTAAAGGGTCACAGAATGAGGAAGGTTGAGAACCACTGGTTTACAAGATTCAGTTCTACAGTCCCTTGAGTTTCAAATTTTCTCCCCTCCTTTACCTCTGCTACACCCATGATAGCATACAATTAAGTATAGGGTCTGCAAATACTTTCATATTGGACATTAGTCTGGTTGTATAGAAGGGTTGTAACCAATTGAGTGAACTATGGGAAAAAAGAAAGAAAAGCAAACGTGGGAAAAAAAAACACTAGCATGTAGATTGCTTCAGTCTCCATTTAAACTCTTCTTTCTAGATCTTTCTCTGAATGTAAATATCTCCTTCCATCCTGAGACTTGTAGAGTTGTCTTATAGCTGTGCGTTGCTGAGAAGAGTCCAGTTTTTCAAAGCTGGTCGTCACACATACGATGTGTCTGTAATTGTGTACAAATTTTTCCTGGTTCTGCTCTTCTCACTTAGCATCAGTTTGTATAAGCCTCTCCAGGTGACTGTGAAGGCCGTCTCCCCATTTCTTATAGCACAATAGTATTCCGTTACATTCATATACCACTTGTTTAGCCATTCCCCAATTGATGGGCATCCCCTTAATTTCCAGTTTTTTGCCACCACAAAGAGAGCTGCAATAAATATTTTTGTACATATGGGTCTTCCTCCTACTTCTCTGATCTCTTTGGGTTACAACCCCAGAAGTAGTATTACTGGATCAAAGGGTATGCAGTTATTTATAGCCTTTTGGATATAGTTCCAGATTGCTCTCCAGAATGGTTGGATCAGTTCACAGCTCCACCAACAATGCATTAGTGTTCAAATTTTTCCATATCCTCTCCAGTGTTAGTCATTTTCCTGTTTTGTCATCTTAGCCAATCTGGCTGGACAGATGTGGTACCTCAAAGATGTTTTGATTTGCATTTCTTGAATTAATAGTGATTTAGAGCATTTTTTCATTTGATTATAGATATCTTTTATTTATGCCTCCGAAAATTGCCTATTCATATCCTTTGACCATTTATCAATTGAGGAATGACTTGTATTCTTATAGGTTTTACTTAATTCCCTGTATATTTTAGAAATGAGGCCTTTATCAGAGACGCTGGTTATAAAAATTCTTTCCCAGTTTCCCACTTCCCTCTTAAGCTTGGCTACATTGGCTTTTTTTGTGCAGAAACTTTTCAATTTAATGTAATCAAGATTATCCATATTGCATTTTATAATGCTCTCCAACTCTTCTTTGGTCATAAAGTCTTCCCTACTCCATAAATCTGACAGATGAACTATTCCTTGCTTTTCCAGATTACTTACAGTATCAGCCTTTATACCTAGATCGTTCACCCATTTAGACTTGAATTTGGAGTTTGGCATTAAATGATGGTGAATACCCAGTTTCTGACATACTATATTCCAATTTTCCCAGCAGTTTTTGTCAAATAGTGATTTCTTATCTCCAAAACTGAGTCTTTGGGCTTATCCTTGAGAATTTCTTGAAGGATGATTTCTAGGTTCTTTTTTTGATCATGGCTTTTAGGTAGTCCAATAATTTTTAAATTATCCCTCCTCAATCTATTTTCCAGGTCATTGTTTTTTCCAGTGAGATATTTCACATTGCCTTCTATTTTTCCATTTCTTTGGATCTGTTCAATAGCATTTTGATTTCTCATAAAGTCATTAGCTTCCATTTGCTCCTATCTAATTCTGAAGGAATTATTCTCTTTGGTGAGCTTTTGAGATTTTTTTTCCATCTGGTAAATTAGGCTTTTCAAAGCATTCTTTTCTTTGTTGGCTTTTTGAGCTTCTTTTGCCATTTGAATTAATCTGCTTTTTAAGGTGTTATTTTCTTCAATCAGGTTGTTGCCTCTCTTTTCATGATTTTATTGTATCACTCTCATTTCTCTTACCACTTTTTATTCCACTTCTCTTATTTGGTTTCAAAATCCTTCTTAAGCTCCTCTATGACCTGTAACCAGTTCATATTTTTCTTGGAAGCTTTTACTGCAGGAGTTCTTACTTCATTGTCTTCCTGCTGTTCCATGCTTTAATCCTTTATGTCCCCAAAAAAGGAATCTAAAGTTTGACAGCTGTGTTTGCTTTGCTTCCTTTGCTTGCTCATGTTGCCACTCAGTTACTTGACTTTTGAGCTTTTTCCCACAGTAGAACTCTGCTTCAAGAGAGGAGAGCTTTGTCCCAAATTGCTAGGGTTTTCACAGAGCTATTAGTTGGGTGCCCTCTCTGAAGTTTCTATAGTCTCTGGCACCTGGTCACACAGCCCAGGACATCCACCCAAGACGGTGATCCCGATCCAAGCAGGTTAAAGCCAGAGTGATTATCCCTCTGAATGGTCACTTGGTCCACCTACCATCTGCAGGCCATGACCTCTGAAGCAGCCATGTGGAGGTGGCTGCATTGCCACTGTACCTGAGCTGCTCCTCCATTCTGCAGGGCGGACCATACTCTCAGTCTCCCTGTTCCCAAAGTCCACACTGACCTTTTACTTTGCCTTTGGCATTTTTGGGTTGATAATTCTGGAAACAGCCACAGCTGCTGCTGATCCACTCTCCTGAAGTCCCTCCAGCCGCAGCTGATTGGCCGCAGGCTCACGTAGGGCTGGGCTCAGCTTCCAGCGTGCCGCAACGGACCCTTCCTGCCAGCCTGCCAGGCTGCCTTCGGCAGGCGATTTCTTTTTCTCTGTCACTCTGTGGGTTCTGTAGCTCTGAAGTTTGTTTAGAGTCACATTTTATAAGCATTTGGGGTGGTTATGGGGGGAGCTCGTGGAGTTTTCCTGCTTTTACACCACCGTCTTGTCTCTGCCCATTTGCTCAGATTTTCTGTGATGATGGCATCATAGGCTTTAGATTTATTTACTGTGCCCTTACCCCAGACGTTCCTCAACAGTAAATGAGGAATATAGCACCTATCTCCCAGCATTGCTGTAAGGATCAAACGAGATCATAATTGTAAAGCACTTATTGCAGGCCCTTGCACATAGTAGACGCTTAATAAATGCTTATTCCCTTACTTTCCCAGCGCAGACTTCTGGCCGCCACTGGATTCCGGCTATCTTTTTTTCTTAAAATCTTGACTTGGAGTGGCTTATTTCTTTTACACTGTATCTGATTTTTACAGGGAATTGTTTGGGAGACCCGTCTTTCACGGATTAACCACACGTTATTAGGAGAAGCGCAAATAAATGAGTGGTCGGCCCATCTCTGTTGCCTTTGGGGCTGATGGAGGATGGCCTTGACCTAGAAGTTAGTAGCTATAAGTCAGCTGGGGTTACCAGCAGGGCCATTGGGTAGAGAAGTAGCTATTCCCAGACCCTGTATTCCATCCAGAGTGGCCTTTCTGCTGCTGCAGGGCACGAGATTCTGTATCCTTTCTCCCAACTCCTACAGTTTCCTTGTATTTACTTTGTATTTTATTCTCCCTGTTGCTATTGCTTTTATTCAATAGAGATTGTGAACTCTTCAATAACAATACTGTCATTTTTGTCTTTGTATCCCTAGTACCAAGCATCATGCCAGAGATTAACAGATGAAACCATGGCTTTTGTTGTTGTTGTTATTTATCCTTGTTGTTGTTTTCTGACTCTTCATGACCTCATTGGCATTTTCTTGGCAAAGATGCTGGAGTAGTTCGCCATTTCCTTCTCCAGCTTATTTTACAGATAAGGGAACTGAGGCAAACAGGGTTAAGTGACTTGCCCAGAGTCACACAACTGATAAGTGTCTGAGGCCAGATTTGAACTCCATGAAGATGAGTCTTCCTGATTCCAGGCCTAGCAGTCTTATCTACTATGCCACATAGCATCTGTTGGCAAGTCTCAGATTGGTGGGCTGTTTCCATTGCCTCCATTGCCACTCAGATTTCTTCCTGTGGATAGGAATTTTAAAAAAACCCCTATCAATTTTCTGCATTTTAAGTCTCACAATTGATAGTTGATTTGGTCTGTCAATAATAGCATATTCATTTCAGGATTCCTGGAAGTAAAACATTAATTAAGTCATTTAAATAATTTATTTTCGTATAGATTTTTGTCAAAAAAGTATAATTAGTCTTAATTTTAAACTTGTAGATACTTCAATATGTACCTGCCCAGATATCTTTTTAAGTTCTTTAAAAAATATATTTTCAGAAAGAATGTTTTCAAACATTTTAGCAGCAGCATATTTTAACTTGTCTGTTAAATAATTTACTTTTTACTGTTTATTAAATTATACTATTAACTATATAAACCTCCAAACCCCTTTTAGAGCTGATAAAAAATTTTGTTTTTTAAAGTTACCTTTTCTTTCCCTTATCCATAGTGCATCATTATACTTTTAATTTGAAACCCTTGACTATATTCTGTGCCTACACCTTGTAATTCTGACATACCTAATTTTCCTATTTATTTTTCTTTATATCTTTATACCTTTTGTTAACCTTCAAATTCATTCATCTCTTTTAAGTCACTTTTACTGCTTTCAGATCTCAAATGCATCTTGTTCATGATCTTTGCTGCTGTGGTATTTTGTTGACAAATTGTTTCAGACCCTCTAGGTACTGAAAATTCTCTCTTGCCTTCAAAGAGAAAAGTCAAGTGGCCAGATACTCAACATGTAGTGATGGTTCCTTTACTTTTAACTTTGTGGAGATTTCCCCCCAGCAGTTCCTTCTCTTCAACATATTTTTAAATATTAACCTCCCTTCTGTCTTAGCAGTTTGTAAAATATGAGGGAGAGAGAGAACGAATGAGTTGCCTCTGACAGATAAGATTATCTGGAGCCCTTTGAGACATTCTGCCATGGATGAGACCCTACAGACCTTTATATGAAATACTGACTTTTTTTAATGTAGTTTTTTTCTATCAGTATAATGGCATGTTAATATATGCTACCATTATCCATTATTTCTTCTAAAAGTTTCTGCCATTGCAGGCATGTTTCTTTCCTTAATTCATAAGGGGTCTTGTTCTCGTCTTTGCTTTTTTACTTGTTTACTACATCTAGGCAGTTGGTTATATGTTTTTGTTTTGGGGGCTTATTTTTGGTCTTTTTGAAGGCTATCTTGCTTAAATTTATTTTGGCCATAATAATTTCTCTTTGTTTCAGATATTTATTCTTACTGTTTTTTAGAAGTGAGCAGGGAATGTTCTTTGGCCCAAGGTGATAAACAATCTTGTGGATTTGTTTTGTTTTTTTTTACCGCATTGAGTATTGCAGTCACTCAGTGGCAATTAACCTGTTCAAGAAACTCTTGTATTAAAGAAATATTTGTTGATATGGAGTCTCTGTTTAAGAAATAAAAATTAAAAGTATACTTTTTAAAATCAGTTTATTGACTGAACCTATCTAGATCATCTAGAAAAGGAATAATATAAAAATGTTTAGTTTGTTTTAAAATCACTATTAATATGTAAAATGTAATTGGGTGGTTTTTATAAGAAATCATTATAATAAGCATTATAATTCAAATAATGACATTTTATATTATCCACTAAAAATGTTCTTCTGGTGTAGAGAATAGTTTAATAGGTGTTTACTTTAGTACTTAAAGTCTCTGTGGTTTTACTGGTGTAGTACTCCTTCTACCAATGGAAACTGTGACCCCTACATGCCAAAGCAAATATTCTTCATGAATTCTTGTGTTTAAAAAAATATCACGTAGGGATCAACATTCTCGTTATCCTGGGCCTCTGACCATAGCTAGGCTTGTGCTTAGAAGACAGGCAAACAGTCTGTTACTTGTCCACTTTTCTCATGCTCAAAGTCTGTGCAGCTGTATGAAATTTTTCAGAGCCTATCCCTTCTCCCTGCCTTCCCCCTTTAAAAAAGTTTTACTTATGTACTGTATTTTTATACAATAGACATTTCTCAATTTATTCCCCTTCCTGTTGAGCCTTCCTTTCTAAGGAAACCAAAAGCAAAAATTGTGTCAGATAAAATAGAAATGTGCAGAAAGGCTTGATTTGATTTGTCGGAAATGGCAATATGGTATAGTGTAGAAAGCTCTAAATTCCGTTACTGGCACAGTCACTAATAAGCTCCATGTTCTTGGGCAAATCACTTCTTTTTTGTAAGTCTCAGTTTCCTCATCTAGCAAAATGAAGGCGTTCAGATTACAGGGTCCTTCAGTTCTCTTTGAATTCCAAATTTTTAGAGCTGTTAGAGTCTAGCACTAAAATATAAGATGTCTTACTGAGTAAGAAGGATTTGAAGGATTTTTGTGGAAGATGGATCAGGGTTCTCTGTTGGTCTCCCAAGGGCAAGACTTAAAAGAATAAGTAGAAGTTTTACAAAGGTTTAAATTTGATATAAGGAAAAACAGATCTAACAACTTGAGCCTTACAAAAGTAGAGTAGATTGCCTCAGGAGGTAACATTTTCTCTTTCGCTAGAGGCTAAACAGCTCCTTCCTGGACAAACCCCTATTTTTGTTTTAATATATTGATTTAGACAGATGTATTTTTACTGTAAAATTTTGTGGGCATATAAACTATAATTTTCTTGCATTAAAAGAGTTAGCATAGTACCTGCCATATACTAGTGCTTAGTAAATTCTTGGTTATTGATTGATTGTTTAAATTGATTAACTTAAGCAAAATGAACAACAAAGCAACTTTTTCTAATTATATACAGTATTCAACTCCTGTAGGTCTCCACTCCTCTAATGACACATATTGGCTATGTACTTATGGCAAGTCAGTGCCCTGAGGCAACTCTTTGAGACTATAGAGTAGTAGCCTCAGATAAACTGAGACCTGGGAGATGCCTTAATTTAGGAAAGCCAAGGTCACCCACTACATCCTGGGCCATCACCAGTCATCTTGACTTTTGTCTTGCCACTGGATTTCATTGACTCTGGAAGAGAGAGTAAAGCTCATGATTTTTCACAGTTCTGCTCCTCTCATATCCTGTCCACTTGCAAATTGAGACGTCACCCTCATGATATCATTGATCCCCTTCAGGAACAAAGGCTGCACAACAAGAGGTGCCAGACTACTCAATGGATGGAGCTTCTTCACTGGGAGTTCCCCACACTGATGAAATCAAAGGTCCATCCTCCCACCCCCCAATAAGTATAAATGTTCTTACTCATGTTATTTTAAAGATAAGGTGGTATATATGTGGCATAAAAGAACAAGATACTCTGTTGTGTGACCATGGAAAAGACGCCTCATCTCTCAAGGCCTAAAAGTGACAGCGGACTATTTGCTTTACGCTCGTCCTCATCGTTATTGTTGCCCTACATTGTTATTACCTATTATCGTTATTATCTATATCATCCTGTTTTCAGGAAAATGCTTAGTAAGCATACAACATTATAGAACTATTATTTTTAGCAATAGTATGTGACTGAATTGTGGAAGCGTCTCAAGAATCCAAAGTGACAGTAATACAAAGTCAATGGAAAAAGATACCTGAGGCTTATAAATAGGCTATATGATATTACCAACAATATACATATTTAAGAAGTAGCATTCCTGGACCTTATTAAGGAACGAGAGGATTTTGAACATGGATCATATTGATATTTGAGCTGGCCTTTGAAGGAAGATAAATATATGAATACTGTAGATGAAGATTAGAAATTAATGAAGGATAGAAATAAGGGAGCAATAATTTATTACATATACATGGGCAAATGAACGAAAGTAGGAAAGACTTGTCTGAAGGATAGAGCCTGTGCATTAAGGGAAAGGAGTAAGGTGATATCCCAGTCTCATGGTGCCAAATCTGGCACAATTTACCACTCAACACTTAAGGGTTAAGATAATGCAGTTTCCAGAATAAAAGTATATTTTTCAGTCTTCAGGTAAAAGCAGTCTATAAAGAGATAAAAGGAGTTTACCAGTAAGTTCTCTGGCACATGAGGGGCTCCCCTGAGAGTCCTAGAGCTATTTCTATTCACTCCTTTCCCAGAGTAGTCACAAGGGGGTCCTAGGTCAATCCACCTGGAGCAAAGTTAATTCACACTGCCCTAGGTCTTCTCCACAGAAATTTGGCTCACTGTTGCAGGGATTCATTTAAGCTGTCCTGTTTCCACAAGTATTCTGCCCCATTACAGGTGAAAAATAAGACTGGAAAGCTAGATTAGAGCCTGATTTTGGGGGGGAGGGAGTGACTTAAATTACAGGCTGAGTGTGTATTTCATTCAGTAGTCTTTGGGAAAGATTTTTTAATCCATGGCGGTGATGGAACTCAGGACAGTATATTAGGAAAATTATATCATCAGGAATATTATGAAGCATGAATTAGAGAGGGGAGAATATGAGACCACATAAGACATCCCTGAATTCTAAGCAAGAAGTAATGAGGCGTGAGCAAGAATGCTGGCCATGAAAGCACAATTAGAGTAGGGGTGCACACGTGGTTGTTGAGATATCAATTGGGTTTGCCCCATTCATTTAGTCAGTTGCTTAGGGAGAAGGTAGAGTCTAAGGAGACTCAAAGATTTTGAACTCAGGAAAATAAAGAGAACTTTCAGGGAAAGACATGTTTGGTTTTGAACATTCTGAATTAAGGTGTGACAAGACAGCTCGTTGGAGATTTCCTGCACGTATTTGGAGATAGGGAAACTGGACTTAAGGGAGAAGATCTGACCTACAGTTACAGATTTCGGACACAAGCTGATAAATTTAAACCATGAAAAATAGATGAAATCTTCAAGTGAAAGAATAGAGAAAAAGGAGGAAGGGTAAATTACTGAGTCTCAATGTACTCATCTATAGAAGGAGGACATAGGATGTCCATATGTGAATCTCTAACATTGTGGTACTATAATAGTTGTGCTGTATCCTGCTTTGGTTAAACTACATTTGAAGTATTATGCTGAGTTTGAGGCACCTCATTTTAGAAAGGACATTAACAAGCTGGAGAGCATGCAGAGCAAGTTGGACAGTATTGTGAAAGAATCTGAGTCCATTCCACATGATACTGAGTGAAAGAACTGGGGGGAGGGGGGTAGGTTTAGCCTTGAGAAAGCTGGGAATATAATAGCCCTGAATTTCGACCTTCTTTTAAAGCTCAAGTTAGATATCTCTTCCTTCCTGAAACTTTTTCCAGTCTTCCTCCTCAATCGCCATTCTTTCCTTGGACCTCAGATAACGTTTTGCTCACACCTCTCATGCACTTGAGTGTATTCTAATTATTGGTGTATATGTCATATAATCTCACTAAACAAGGAAGCAGATATGGTATGTAGTCAAAACTCTGTCTCTTGTGGTACCTTGTAGGGTACTCCAGAGTCAGGAGGAAATTAATAAGGACTTACTATTTAGAATTGAATGATCAAGGCAGGAGAATTTCCTAGAGGTGTAGATATGAGGATGCTATTAATAGCTTTTATTTAACACTTTAACAGTTGCAAAGTGCTTTATCAGATTTGATCCTCTCAAGAAGTCTGGAAGGCAGGTGCTATTATTATCCCCATTTTACAGATGAGGGAACTGAAACGTAGTTAAATGATTTGCCCAGGGTGAGGCAGTTAGTAAGTGTCTGCAGCTGGATTTGAACTCAGCTGGAAAGATGGCGATAATAAGAGTGGGAAGAATTTTTTTTCTTTTTTCTTTTTTTTTTTTGGAGGGCAGTCAGGGGTTAAGTGACTTGCCTAAGGTCTCACGGCTAGTTTTTGTGTTAAGTGTCTGAGGTCAGATTTGAACTCAGGTCCTCCTGACTCTATTCACTGCACCACCTAGCTGCCCCAAGAATTTTTCTTGAATTGAAGATGGAAAGTTTGTTGAACAAGTATCTGGAAGTGGCCATGGTGATCGAACACTGTGCCTACTACTCTTTCTGATTATAGATTTAAACTGTAGATTAAAGATTCTATTGGAATAGAATAGACTAATTATGAAGCAAAATGGTGTAGTAGAAGGAATCAGGCTCTACTTCTTGGAGTCGGGAGATCTGGTTTCAAGTCCCAGTTCTCACAAATACAACCTGGGTGACCATGAGGAAGTCACATAACCTTCTGAACCCCAATTCCTCCATCTTGAAAATAGAAACAATAATATACTATCTACTCCACAAGGTTGTTGTTTTGAGGAAAGTACTTTGTAAATCTTACAGTACTGTGTAATTGTGACTTATCATTATGTCATCACTGTTATCATCTGTAATAATGGTAACATATAAGATCTTCTCTGTTCGTTAATAGCCCGAACGGAAATAGAGTGTTTGAGAGAGAGGGCAGGGGCAGAGCGGAGGGAGGAACTTGCTTGTGGGGAGGCCTAATAAAAAGAATGCTTGAAGCATCCTTGCTCCCTCCACTGGTGATGAGTACTTTGCTAAATCTTTCCTCCTGTTATCCTAATAGTGATGTTCCAAATAAACATTTTGGTTTTGCCTTGGAGGAAGAAAGTTTGTTATATTTTGCTAATCTGCCCTGGAAATATATACACATATTCATAGCAGCTGCTATGGTTATTGCATTGGCATTACATCATCATCATTAATATTATTTTTATTACTGAAACACAGGGCTGGCTGTGGGCAGAATTTCAAATGATGAAAAAGATGTTAAGATCATAGGATTTCAGGCAGAAATTCCTCATTTTGCAGATTAGGGAACTGAGGTCCAACATTTAATGCTCTATTCATAGCTAGAAGGGAGCTTAGAGATCATCCAGTCTAACGCCCTCATTTTAGAGATCAGGAAACTGAGGTGTAGAAAGGCAGGCTGAGTGTTTTGCTGTGAGCTCACACAGATAGTGAAGTAGCTCATACGGAATTTGAAACAAGGTCCTCTGACTCTCTTTTAAACAACGTATTGTTGCAGTCTGCTCTCTAAACCACTCTGCTGTCCTCCATGACATCAGGGAAATGATGACATGACTTGCAGTTGACTTTGATTTGAGTGAGCGAAGGCTGTGCAAGGTCACCAGCCTCACCTTCTCTGCCAGCTCGTAATTATAACTATTAATTGTTTAGTTCTCACTTTCCTGTCCTCTTATTCTTTTCCCTCTTTGCTCCCTGGCTCTCTCTTTACAAAGAATAAAGTGGTAAAAGAGGAGCCTGCTCATTGAAATTATCTTTTGTTTCATTCTTTTTTAAATTGTATTCCCAGGGCCAACCACGGTTTCTAGGACATAGTAGGCACTTTAATAATTTCCCTATTTCACTATGGGTTTAATTTCTTTCTAAAGTAATTCTCTCTGTAAATGTGACTACATTCAACCCTTCTTTGTCCAGTTCTAATGAAAATGAGTTTCCTTTACACTCTTTCCTTCATGTTTGTATATTATATGAGATAGTAAGTTTCTTGCCCTTCCTCTTTCTTTCTTCCCTAATGTGTTACTGTTCCTTTCATTCTTCTAACAGCATCAAAATAGAACCTAACCATCTTTCCCAGGCCACTTATTTGTCTTATTTAACTCCTTCTGTGATCCTTGAAGGTATTAGAATTTTGAAGAGACGTTTATTTCCTTTCCCATCATCCTGAAGCTCCTTATCATTTGACAAATATACTTACTTTTCTAGCTTTCTCTTGGCTCTTGTGATTGTATTTCGGAGCACCTGATGGTTCTGACATTTTCATCAGAAATGCTTGAAAAATCTTCTTTTTTTCCCTTTTAAGTTTAAGCTCTGCTTTACTGGAGAAGGTGTCCTTTTTTATAAGCTTTTATCTTTTGCTTTTTGAAATAGTGTTTTTCACAGTCTCCTCTTTTTCATAGCTACAAATACCAGATCTTGTGTGACGCTCATTGTAGTTTTATTATATTGACTATGGTCCCTCAATATTTGAACTCTTTCTGACCACTTGTGGTATTTTATTTTATTTTTTCCCCCCAGGAATTTGACTATGACATTACTAGTACATTTCATTTTAGGCATTTAGGAGGGGACTTTATGGAATCTTTTTTTCTTGCCTTCTGGTTCTAGTAGATATGGGCAGTTTTTCTTTGTGATTATTTTGTAAATACCCTTTTTTATATGCAGGCTTTTTCTTTGTTCCTAATTTCAGGTTCTTAGATTATCTGTCCTTGACCTTTTTCTAGGATAGTTATTTTTAATAGTAGATAACCCACATTTTCTTCTGTTTTTTCCAACGTTGTATTTGTTTTATATTTCTCATCTCAAGAAATTATTGCATTGTTTGGTTCATTTTTATTTTTAGAGTCTGTTTCTTAGGTAAGATTTACTACCTTCTGTTCTAAAAAAATAGTTCTTCTAAGTCTTTTTTCCAAAGTTTTCATTTCATTTATGAACTCTTGCTTCATTTCTTCCAGATACTCTTGTATGCCTTGTGGCCAATCCGTTTTCTTTTCTAAAGCTCTGTTCAAATTTGTTATGGTATCACTCTGTTCTTCTGGATTATCCTCAGTGTTGAGTGAATTCTGTTTACTATTCAGTTCTTGGTTTGAGATTTAGCATCCAGGATCAGGCTTTATTCCTTCTACACTTTAGGGTAAAGTGATCATTTTGTAAGTTGAAAGTATATATCCTCTTACCTCATTCAGCATGCCTTCCACCATACATACAATACTCCTAATTAATACTTAGCATTATTAACATCTTACTTCTGCCTTTAACACAATAATGATAACTCACATATGTGTTGCATCTTAAGATTTAACAGACTACTAGAGTTCAGATGAATAAAAATTTTTTAAATCAAATATAAAACATAATGGGTCCTTTCTAAAGATTGATCACAGATGTATTACAACACTGTGTTTTAGTTCCAATCAGTACACTAAGAAATTTTAAATTTTTGTTTTGTTGTACACTCTGCATTGAAGTATTAAATAGCTGTAATAGAAATCATGACTGAAGTTTTTTTTTTTTTACTCTAGGAATCTGCGAGAAGCAAGGGATAATGCCCTGGCTGAAAAAGAAAGAGCAATTATGGCTGAAAAGGATGCTTTAGAAAAACACGATCAACTCTTTGAACAGTAAGTATCCTGAAGAGAGCTATTAATGTTCCCTCCTTTTTTCAAACTTTTACATTTTGTTGCAGGAAAAAAAAATATTTTAGCTCTTATTTCATCTAAACACTCTTAAAGGAATTTTGATGATAAAAAGAAGATACTACCATTCATACCCTGAATTTTCATATGCTTTGTACTTTGAGTAAAATAGATATGTTGGTAGTCATAACAAGGTTAATTCTGCTCAACTACAACAAATAAATATTGACTACTTGCTATGTGGAAGGCATTATGCTTTGTTTCTGAATCTTGTAATGCTTAAACATATATCATGAAATTAAACTTATTGATTCATGAAGTTTACAACTTAACCCTTCTATCTAATTTCATTTGATATTTGAGCCATACTTAAAATTGTACATATATCGTAGTCTCATAGAAGCCATCTAGTCTGTTGTCCACCTCAAAATAAGTATTATATATTATAAATGGCTTGAATAAGCCTTTGATAATTTACCACATATTTTTCTTTGTTTAAAATATTTTTCCAAATTACATGTAGACATTTTTAACATTGTTTTTTGAAATTTTGAGTTCTAAATTTTCTCCTTCCCCACATAATTTTCAAGAGAAATTTTTGAGACATGAGATATTACAAAAGAATGTGAGATATAATAAAGCATGTTCCTACATTAAAAAATCAAACAAATTCCTTCTTTTAAAATATATTTATGAATAATATACCAGACAGTTTATACTTTTCTTTTTCCCATTCTGTAATGTATAAATTTTAAGTATTTGATATAATAAATTCTATCTACGCAGTCTTCTTGGTGTTTGTTTCAGAATATTATTTCTTTTTGGTTTAGTACTAAAATCAAATTAATGTTTGCTAAAGAGATCTTAAGAGAAAAATCTAAACATGACTAATGAGGAAATATGTTTCGCAGGATTTCATATATACAAAGATTATCATTTCTTGTCTTCTTGATGACTAAGAGAAGGTTTGGAGAGAGGGAGGAAAATTGGATCTGAAAATAAAAAAAGAAAATCCAGGTTTTAATAAATTAGCCATTGTTCATGCTCACACAGGATTTCATAGGTTCTTAAACTCATTACTTCATTTTTCAAAACTTAGGAGAAGAGAATGGAAACTGTGACTTCAATTAACTCTTTTATTATTATTGTTATTCAGCATTCTCTTAATCAGAATTGCCTTTACTGACCCTTACACATGACAGTAATACAGTGGCAATTGATACAGGTAATGAGCCTGAAGCACCACAACGTACTGCTGGGCTTTCTGTCCCCAGCTTTCCAGGGTATGTCTGCATTTGAGACACTATAATAACTGACACCCCAGAAAGGTAGAGTGGTATATACGTTCTCACTCTTCTTGTTCCAGCCTTTACAATTCTTCATTGACCATCAAGGTTGACCTCTCTTGTCCATTGTGTTTGTCTTACTTGATTTCGTTTCCCCTTTCCCTTACAAGTCCCTTTTTTAAGGTCAAAATCCATGCCCACTGTGTAGTTTGCTCTCAGATAAAGTCTACAGTACTGAATAGCATACTGACATTGTTCCCTGCCCAGGAAGAAGCCCTGACCCCTCTTCCCTTACTATATTCCATGTCTTGTCCAAGTTCCAAAAGGTAGATTACCTATAATAATTCTGTTAATCAGAATATCTGGTTAACTGGAATATCCTATTTCATTAAAGAGATGAATAAAAGAGGGTTAATTAATTATTGAGGTTCTTTAATGATACAGTATTAGAGGCAGCATGTGGTAGAGGCTAGAGAGCTGGCCCTGTGGAATGAGCATGATTTAGGCTTCAAGTACCATCTTTAATGTGGACTGGCTCTTTAACATATCCTAACGAGTCATTTAACTTTTCAGGCAGGCAGTAAACATTAAGTGCCTACTATATGCCATTCACTATGCTAAGTGCTGGAAATAGAAAAAAAGGCAACAGACAGTTTCTCAAGAAGTTCACAGTTTAATGGGGGAAATGTGTAAACAACTATGTATAAACAATATACATGATAAATAGGAAATAATCAAGAGGAAGAAAGCACTAGAATTAAGAGGAATTGGAAAAGACTTCCTGTAGAAGGTAGTATTTTAGCTGGAACTTGAAGGAAGTCAGGAGATGGAGGGATATTCCAGGCATGCAAGACAGCTAGTAAGTATGCATGGAGTGTCCTGATCAAGGAACAGGAAGGAGGCCAGTATGACAGGAGTAGAGCACATGGTTTGTTATAAGGTATAAGAAGACTGGAAGAAAAGGTTTGGAGGCTTTGAAAGACATACACTATATTTCATGTTTGATCCAGGAGAGAGAAGGAGTCACTGGAGTTTATTGAGTAGAGGGACAGACCTGCTCTACAGCAAAGTTTTCTTGATGTCTTAGTCGGATTGGAGTTAGAAGAGACTTGTGTCAGGAGCATTATCAAGAGCAGGCTATTTTCATAGTCCGGGTTTTAGGAGATGAAGGCCTATACCAGGGTGGTAGCAATATCAAGGCAGAGAAAGGGTTATATTCAAGGCATATTACAAAGGTAAAATCAACAGGCCCTGGCAACAAACTGGAAAAGAGGGAAGGGGGGGTATGAGAGAGTGAGGCGTCAGGGATTCTAGGTTTCCATACTTGAAGATAGCCTTAGGAAGACTGGGGGGTATGGGGGTACTGGTACCCTCAACAGTAATAGAGAAGTTTGAAAGAGGGGAGTGTTTAGGGGGGGAAATAATGATTCCGTTTTAGACATGTTGACTTTAAAATGTCTGTCAGACATCTAGTTCTAGATGTCTAATAGGCAGCTTGAGATGTAATACAGGAAGTCAGTTGAGGTAGGGCTGAATAAAAATCTGAGTGGCTAGGTGATGCAGTGAATAGAGCACCAGCCCTGGAGTCAGGAGGACCTGAGTTCAAATTTGGCCTCAGACACTTAACACAAAAACTAGCCGTGTGACTTACCCCCGAACTGCCATCCAAAAAGCAAAAATAAATAAATAAATCTGAGAATCATCAGCAAAGAGATGGAAATTGAATCTGTGGAAATTGATGAGGTCACCAAGTGAGATAGAAGAGAAGGAGAAGAGAAAGAGGCCTCTGTAGGACATCCACAGTTGCCTCTAAGACTCCAAGTTGCTGAGCAGTTCAGAGCCGTTTTTGATATTCTTTGGGAAAACATTAGAAATAATTTCCTACCTAATCACAGGTCTCTCCCTTCCTGCCCCCTGACCCCACACACTTCCTCAGATATTTCCATTAATAAAATATCGATTATGCAGACAATAACCTCCTGTCACCTGCAAGTATCCAGGATAGCTTTAAAATCAAAAGTAAATAAGAGGAAAGTGAATAATAAAGATGGGAAACAAACCTACTGTTTGTTTGTTGACCCATAGGACAAGAATACTGGTTGTTTTTGTATTTCATGGATCTCTGTGTATTATTTTCACTATATTTTCTTTGAAAAGAATGCAGTGATTAAGACTATAATTTTTCTGATCCAGATATTGATTTAAATAACTACATGTTCTTAAAAATACTGAAAACATTCAATTCATTAAGATTTTATTTGGACAGTTATCTAAAATCTTCCCCTTTTTTAGATATATTATACATAGTAATGTTTCAGCTTATGTGTGTTATATGTATGAATATATGATTATTTCCATATAGAGATATGATTAAAACAGAAAAAAATTGTGTTCTCAATGTGTTGAGTTGTATCATGATAAATTCTAAATACTAGCTAGCTTCTTTTGCTATTAAATCTAAAAATATGCTTCAAATGTTGAGAAACATTTAGCACACTGATTGCCCTAAATTATGTCTTTGAAAATAAATTTCCTATTTATCTTGAACTACTATGCATGTCCTTCATAGTTCTTAGGTAACAGCGAATGAGAGAATATTGCACTTAATATCATACCTTTTTTTCTCAAGCAACTTTAGAATACTTTATGTTATTTCTTTCATGTTTTACATTTTCTCTCTAGTTCTCATAACTTTCCTGGTAAATAACGTATTTTATCCTTGTTTATAGGAAAGGAAACTGGGGGTCAGAGAGAAGTAATTTTTCCCAGGCCATTCATTGAATTAGTTCAAATGCTCAGCTTAGAAAAAGTTTTGATTCTGTGCTTTATTCCAATAATGGACCACTTTAGACAAACCTGTAGTGTCTGAGTTTTTAATATTCTTTTACTGGCACTGATTTAATATAGAGCTGCTAGTAACTGGATAAACTTTTTTTTCCTCCTGTTTTCAAAGGATAGAATTAATGCAATAAAGGATATTGAGATTTGCACATTTAAATAGTGAATAGTTTGTGTGTTGCCATAGTGGTGCTGCCTTATCAGCCACCCATTGCTCAGTTGTATTCTTTTTCCTAGCTCTCGTATGAGCTAGGACTCACTACTCCTAACTTCCCCAGTCCCCTCTATAGAGCAGCTAACATTTCTTTTGAACTGCCCTTGATAGCTTTCAGAGTTGGACAAATGTCTGCAGCCTTTCTGATCAAAAGGGACTGAGTTCAGGTACTTTCAGAGCTCTGGATTTCATTTACAAAGAGGACAAAAGCAGGTCTAAAACCATCTTTAGGTATTTGGTCACATATGTTTCTAGTATCTATGGAATATATAGTACCAGTTGTGATCCTCGTGTGTGACTCTGTATGGCTTCCTGTTCTCTGCTTAGTTTTGCTGGATAAATAAATATCACTTTTTTTCAAGAAGATGAGTCTAACTTTCCCTCCTTTTCTAAACGAATAATGTAAAAGAGCTTGTGTTTGGGGGATTTTGTTGACCAGAAAATTTATCCTATTTTAAAGCTTAAAACTGAATGTAAACAAAACTTCCACAGAGTTCTTCTTCCACGCCCTGACAGTGTAGCAGGGATAAATAGAGGTGAAAGTGAGTAGGTAACATGGAAGACATTCTCTCCCTCCCCCATTTTAACCCCTACTCCATGATCTCCACAGGGAGAAAAGTAGAGGACGAGGGTATACCATCTGTCTTCCTAGCTTATACTAAATCATCAATGTAGATTTTCCCCAACCTAAACCACAGACTACACTCCTAATGTCCACAGCCAAGGGTCATTGTTCCACTCAGACTGACCCAAGCTCTGACAGCAACATAAGCTAGGACTTCCTTCTCACAAGATCCCTCAAAGTCAAGGCAGACTTTTAGGGAAGAAATTTAAGAAACGAAAGGCAGTCCCTTCTTCCAACTCTCTTTGAGAAAAGTCATGTTTAGAGAATTATTAAAATTGACATTGCATTGAGTGTCAATCCCTTTAATGAAAAAACCATCTGGCATTTTCATGCAAGAATTTCCTCAGTTGGCACCTAAGTTAATCATATGGTATGAACTTTACTGAAGGAGGAAAATCTAATAATGTTGAAGGATTTAGAGCTGGTTAGGACCTTAGAGACATCCTATAAAATATGCATGTAAAATATTTGCAGTGGTAACTGTCTGAATCAATTCATAAACAATCCCATGAGCTAGGAAGTACAAATGTCAAGTGCTACTAACTACTATGAAATCTTCCCCCAAATCCACTAGTTTTTAGTGCTCTCCTACTTCACCCATATGTGCATGTTTTTTTATGTGTGTTATACTTGCTTCTCTGTGTATCTGTTGTTTCCTTCCTCCCTTACCCATGTCTTCAACAGAACATAAGGCCCTTGAGGTCAGACTATTCTGTTTTTGTCTTTGTATCACCAGGGATTTCATTGTGCTTGGCAGTTAAACAATTCTTATCTGAATTGAATTGAATCAAAATCATCATGAGATGAATTGCTACATGTAAGAATTAATCTTTTTTTT
>CM053599.1:159526994-159544742 GCA_028646575.1 Pseudocheirus occidentalis | reverse complement strand
TTTCTGTGCACCTTCCTTAGCCTTTTGATGGTATCTTTACCATTATTCCAATGTCTCTTGCCATTTTTCCTGCTTCTCAAATATATGAAGAATAGAGTCTAATTTATAAAAGTAAGAACCATTTCCCAATTGTTAAATGATCAAAGAAAATGAACAGGTAGTTTTCAGAGGAAGAAATCATAGCTATCAATATTCATATGAAAAAATGTTCCAAATCACTAATAATTAGAAAAATGCATATTTAAAAACTCTTGAGGTAGAACCTTATACCTATTAGATTGGCTAACATGACAGAAAAAAAAGACAAATGATGAAGGGAATATGAAAAATAGGTACTTTGATGCACTGTTAGTGGAGTTATGAACAGGTCCAACCATTCTAGAGAACAATTTGGAACTGTCTCCAAAGGGCTAGAAAAGTGTGCATGCCATTTCACCCCAAAATATTACTATTTGGTCTATATTTCAAAGAGATCTAAGTACATATATGTAAAAAATATTTATAGCAGGTCTTTTTTGAGATGACAGAGAATTAGAAACTGAAGGAATACTCATCAATGATTGAGCAAGTTGTGGTATATTATTATGATGGAATACTGTTGTATTATAAGAAATGACAAGGTGGATGATTTCATAAAAAACCTGAAAATGCATATATGAATGAATGCAAAGCAGGATGGGCAGAACCAGGAGAATATTGTTGCTTCTAATAGCAATATTGTAAGGATACTCAACTGTGAAAAACTTACCTACTCTGATCAATACAATGATCCATTACAATTCCAAGGGACTCAATGAAAGATGCTATTCACTCCTAGAGAGAAAACTGATGCACTCCAAATACAGATTAAAGCAATTTTTTTCACTTTATGTTCTTGCTTTTTTGTTTACAACATGGCTAATATGTATGTATGCTTTTCAGGATTTCACATGTATGGTGGATATCATGTTGCTTGCCTTCTCAATAGATGGAGGAGAGCCTAGAGGGAAGGAGAGAAAATAGAACTCAAAATAAAAAAGGAATGTTAAGGGGCACCTATGTGGTACAGTGAACAGAGCACAGGCCCTGGAGTCAGGAGGACCTGAGTTCAAATGCGGCCTCAGACACTTAACACAAAAACTAGCTGTGTGACCTTGGGCAAGTCATTTAACTCCAGTTGCCCTCCAACAACAAAAAAAAATGAATGTTAAAAACATAAATAAACATTAACGACTGGTAGGCAGGTTGACACTTGCTGGTTTTCATCTTTATGATTTCAGTTTCATGAGACTGTCTACTGAGTCCCTGTTGCAAAGGACTTTTATGAAGTTTACTGTTTTATCCTTAAACTATGAGTGACTCACCTCTTTTCTTCCTTGCGTTATCTTTGTATAGCCTACCTAGAGATCTTCAGTTAATATCTCAGAACAAAAACTGTCCTATGTGTGACATGGAGAATGGAAGTGTGCCTTCAGTATTGAGTAGTAATGAGAAATGTCGTCTTGGGGTGGCAGAAAGCCACTGAGCATGGGAGAAGTTTCTTACACACTATTTTCTCAGTGAAAACTATCTTAGAAGAAATTTATTTTGTTATTCAGAATAGCCACAAAGTCAATTTTCATCTCTCCTATTCATCCTTTCTCTACTTCACCATAAACCAAAGTACACCATAAGTTATTACTCTCACTTCCTCATTTTCAATTCAGTCTTTAAGGGGCGACTTGAAGGAGTGGTTAAACACCTGATCTTGAAGTCAGTAAGTGATGGCATATCTGCTACAGATAAGCCTTATAACCCTGGACAAGTTATTTATAACCTTTCAATATTTTAGGCAACTTTCTAAAACCCCAAGTTATAGAGATGATGCTGACCAGTAATGATGAAAAGAGTTCCTTCAACCAGGGAAATCACAGATTTAGTCCCTATCAAAGTATTCAGGAATGTCTTAGAGGATCTTAGCAAATAATGATAAAAAAAATAATTAGATTATATTTTTATAACATCACTAAGTAAGCACAATTTTAGATCCTGAAAATGCTACAGAAAATGTATGTGATAGATTTTGAATGAATAATAGATATGTAAAGGATCAAAAATATAGTCTGATGTCAGCAAGTTCATTGGTCATGCTATTTTCAGTAAAGTTGATATGCCAAAATCCTACCAAGAAAGCTGAAAAAGCAGATAAGATTTCATGCTGTGTTCTGGCAGATGGCTAAGTAGAATTTTTAATAGGATAATTCATCTAAATTCATCCATATTTCTTTAACTTGTCCCAAAGGAAAAATGTACTTCTGAAATGTTTACGATCATCTATTGTTTAAAAAAACAGCACCACTCATTTCTGTGATGGCCAAATACAAAAACCGGTTTAAACCTGTGGCAAATCATTGGATTGCAGTACTTCTTCTTTCCATTTAAAATGTTACATCACATAGCATGGTGGAGTTGAAACAGTATCATATTTAGATTCAGAGTGCATAGCTTTGAATCCTGACTCTGCTACTTACATCCTACATGGCTTTGGACAAGTCAATCAACACACATGAGCTTCAGTTTTCTTACATATAAAATGTAGTGGTTAGGAAGGGAAACTAAACTAGATATTGTACACAGTCCATTAGTTTTTAATCCACAATCCTTTGTTCTCTATATTTGTTCATTTCCTTTAAAAATAAATCTTGTACTTTGAATTCCTATATGTACATTGAAAAATTATGCATTCTGATAGTTAAAATTCCTATAGAAAAATCTGAATTTGAGTCCCTAGTACTGTCTTACCTACCTATCTATACTGAAATTTCAGTATCAGATTCATGGTCTATATACTTATTTATTCTTCCTTTTATCTCTGTGTTTTTTATTAATTGAAAATGACTGAAGTGCCAGGTCTAAGACCCTTGTCTTTACCAATTTTAGTGTTAAAGGAATTAGAAGATCTTCCCAGCCCAATAATAGGTCTATGTGATCTGCATTGTGATCTGGCCCAGCTAATAGCTGTCATAAAGCTTGAGTCACATGGAGCCCAGGGTAGGAAAAGTTTTCCCAACAGAGAATGAGAGACACAGAAGGGAGTGAAGGGAGGAACTTGCCTAGGGGAATTTGTTTGTGGGAAGGCCTGACAGAAAGGATGCTTAAGATGGTGCTTCTTCCTGGATTAATGATGAATACCTTGCTAAATCTTACCTCCTGTTGTCCTAATAGTGATGTTGCAAATAAATATTTTTAGTTTTACCTTTGAGGAAGAGAGTTTATTATATTTTGCTAATCTGCCCTGGGAATACACATGCATATTCATGGCAGTTGCTATGGGTATCACATTGGCATTACACCAATTTAAGTGTTACTGCCTTTATAGATCTTGTCCTGCTTTCTCTTTTTTCTGACTTTCCTCAATTTTAGAAGCACCAATTTATAGGGAAAATAATATAAATAGATTCAATGTTCCATGTCAGAAATTTCCATGTATCCAAAATTATGTGATTCAATTATATCCCTCTAAAATCCCCACAATCATTCTCCTTGCTATAAGCCATGCCAGCTTATCTTGGTCTATGACCCCTCTTCCATTTCCATGCTATGTATTAGCTGCCCTTAATCAGTTGAATATCCCTTCACCTGGGGAGTACATTATTCAAGGTAGCTCAATATTCTCTTATAAAACATAGATGTGTATTTATATAAAATTCATTAGTTCCCCCTCTCCCACAATTCAATTCATCATTAATTCCTCATCTCCTTTCACGGGCATACATTTCTTTCCCTATGAGAGTGCTCTTCAGTGTGACTCCCTCCATTGCTGGGTTGAGGCTTGATTCTCCTTTTATTCTTTCAGTTGCAATATCTCCTCCTCTCAGCTCTTACACTTTCCTGAAGTCCCTCTTCTCCTTAAAAAAAAACAGCATAGGAGTAATCATTCCTTTGCTTTTCACCTATGAAATTGATGAGTATATGAGTCATTTTTCTCCATCTTCAATCTTCTCAGCCTCTACTTATGCATCTTCCTATTTTGGAAATTGGTCCCACAAAATATATTGATTCATCTATAAGGGGGGGAGGGTAAAGGTAGTGCAGTCTATAATGCTTTAGTTCTGCTCTTCCACTTTTTTTATATAAGTGCTTCTAACATCTTTATCTCTTCTTTTATTTATATTGATTTTTTTCACTCCATCAATCAGTTTTTTTCTCTGAATTACAAACCCATATAAACATTAAGTTATTTGATATTCATTTTAATAAAATTTAATGAAAACCTTATTATGGTGCTCCTTCTTTTCCTTCTTTCCCCTCCTCTCTCTTTCTCCCTCTTCCCCCCCCCCATTCAGCAACAATTATTCCACATCTGTCATATAATTATTCTTTTGAGTTTTTTTTTTAAGTCAGTAGGAACAAAGTATCTAATTAACCATATTCTTCCTCCAAGGACCCAGAAGTTCAAACTAGCAATACTAAATGAAATAACTCCTTCTATTATTATATGGGGATGACTAGTACAAAAGTTAAAAAGAAATTGACTTGGTAGAAGCAGAAAAATTCCATGAGGTACCCCCATAACCACTTCAAATACCTATAAAATATGACTCTAAACAAATTTTTGAGCTACACAACCCAAAAAGTGACAGAGAGAAACAAATTTCCTGCTGAAGGCAGCCCAGCAGTCACACAGGAAGGGTCCTTCACAGTATGCTTAGAGCCAAGCCCAGCCCTGCCTGAGCCCACAATTTAAGCCCCATGGTGACCCTGAACCAGCTGCAGCTGCCTGGAACAGACTTTGGGAGACTAGATCAACAGCAGCTGTGGTGGTTTTCAGAAACATCAATCTGTAAATGCCAAAGATAAAGTAAAAAGTCAGGGGATCTCTGTCAGAATCAAAAGGGACTAACGGAGCAGTCTGGCCTCTGTCACCAGAACTAGAAGCAGCCTACAGGGAAAAAAAATAATTGTAACTTAGGACATTTTTCTCATTATGAGTATAGTTGGAGGTAATATAAGAGTATATACGTACATACATGCATGCATACATACATATGTGTGTATATACACACACATGTGTGTATATGCATATATACACACATACATATATATGTACATACATCTATATATATGAGGGCATATGTGAGTATGAATATATGTGAGTGAGTATATGGGTATAGATATACATAGGCAGAGTGCACAGGCTCAATCGAATAGGAAGAGAGGATATTTAAAAAATAAAATTAAGAGGGGAGAGAGGAATATTATGAGAGGTGATAGAGAAAGACAAAATAGGGTAAATTATCTAATATAAAAGAGGCAAGGGAAAACTGTTACAGTGAAGGGGAAAAAAAACAGGAAGGCAAAAGGGAATGGCTCAACATTATTCTCATTGAATTTGGCTTACGAAGGGAATAATATGCATACTAAATTGGGAATTGTACCCTACAGGAAAGTAGGGGGGAAAGGGATAAGACAGGAGATGATAGAAGGGAGGGCAGGTTGGGGGAGTAGGGTAGTTAAAAGCACACACTCTTGAAAAGGGATCGTGTCAAAGTAGAAAATAAAACAAGTTGGAGGCAGGATAGGATGGAGGGAAATATTGCCAGTCTTTCACAATGTAACTACCATGGAAATGTTTTGTGAAACTACAAATGTACAACCTATATTGAATTGCTTATCTTCCCAGTGAGAGTGGGTGACCAGAGAAGAAGAGAAAGAATTTGGAATTCTAAGTTTTAAAATTGAATGTTTAAAAAAAATAGAAATCAACTGGCATCATACTCACAGACAAACTTTTGCCAACAGGTTTTGAATCTATCTTGAATAAATTTGCATTTTTATTGCTTATGTAATATTAATTTATTTATTCCTGTGTTTATTGGGGAGTTTTTCAAAAATATGGTTTTATGTGTAAAGTCCTATAATAATGCGGAAACTACGTACCTATACAGATTGGCAACTTAGCTGTAATTTGTAGTCTTAAAGATGAGCCTAGGAAGAAATTATGACTCACCCATGGTCACATAAATACTATGTGTCAGAGGCAAGACTTAAACTTAGGTCTTTGAGGCCAACCCTCTGCCCATGGTTTTATTTGTCATAAATTCTTGGTTTGAGATTCATAATCTGGATGTGGAGGGTAGATTATTTTTAAATTGTTCGACTGAATCAATTCATCAGTTTAGTTGAATGTTAAGAAGACTGTAATGCCAAGCAAAGGCAGCTTCCAAGGTTTGTATTACCAGCCTAGCAAACCCCATTTATTCAGCCAACATTCACAGAACAGGGAAAATTAAAATACAGTATAACTCATTCATTTCACAAGTAAGTTCTTAATTCAGTTCAGGTACTACTCCACCCCTAGATGGTATATGCTTTTAGTAAAAATTTCTTCTCAAATGGAGATCAGACTACTCCACCCCTAGACAGTACATTCTTTTAGTCAGTCAAAGTCTCTTCTCAAAAGGAGAGAGAGTTCTTCTCAAATGGAGATCAGTTTCCAATCATAAACAAAGTACACTCAAAAAAAGGCCAAAGGTTTCCCACCCCTGGACTCAAAATAATTATAATACCATCCATTAACAACAAGCACTTTCTCAAAAGGGAGCAGGAGAGCACAAAAGGCTATGCACCCTTAAGCCATAACAAGATCAAGATAACATCTCAGCATGGAAAAGCCAATGAAGGGCTCTTCTTTCATCTTTACTTGAGGCAAGCCCTCAGCAATCTCACTTCTGGGGGAAACAAGGCTCAGCATCCTCATCAAGTCACACTCTGCTGTAGAACATTCCCAGAACCCCTGAAAGTATCAGCAAGGCCCCATTCCAGGATTTCTGTGAACATACAACAAGAAAGTCCTTCTTCAGGGCTTCTGTACCAACAGCCAGGTTCCAAGACCTCTACAACAGCAGCATTGTTCACCATCAAGTGAATCTGGAAAAACAGCATCAAAGCAAACAGACAAAATACCAGCATCACAGACATGCCTCCTCCGTTCTCAGCAGCTCCAGGTGGCAGTCCTCAAAAGTCCTGGGCAGATCCAATGGGCTCTTTGCAGTCCTTCTCAGCAACTCAGGCTCAATGACACTGAATACTGCTCTTCCCCAAAGTCCTCCTTCTTCTGGCCTTCTCTGGGCTTGAGCCTTCCTTTTCATTCATGGCTCCTCCCAGGTCAGCCCCCTCTCTTCACATCAACAAGTGCATCCCACAAGTGGGATTCACAAGCTCTGGGTCTTAACACTCAACCCAAAAGCAAGTCAATTCAGGGGCATCTCCAAATTCCATTACCATTACAAAGACCTAACTGGTTTTTATGGACTAAACACATCCTTGTTTCCATGTGGACACACACATGTGTGGACACATGTACACATGTGCATGTATGTGTGTGCTTGCATGTGCCTTACATGTGATCTGCTGCTTTGTGTACAAGTATGTATTTGCATGTGCATGTACAAATCTTTGTTAACATGTTCACTGAAGTTTCCTAGTGAGTAATGTTTCAACTATCATTCCCAATCTGCCTTGTATATAGATGTGTAACTCCTTTACCATATATTCGCTCTGATTCTAAGGTCTTTTGGGACAAAATATTGGTGCTTGGCATGATTCAAATATTACAAATTATATCAGATAACATCCAAAATAGTCATCGCTCTGGAACTTATCCAGGAACATTACCAACAAAATAGTATCAGCATTGTTAAAGTTATCTCCTTTTAACTTGATGTCTATAGTTTTACATGTCATATCTGTATTTGAATTTATACAAAGCCCAAAACTCTTTCTTGCTCATTTCATCCTGAAGAAGAAATATTTCTGGAAAGGGCATCTATTGATGAGTTTCTGAATGATTCATTCAGACACTATTCTGAATTCTAGTCCTTACCAAACGCACATGGGAGATTTAAAGGCATAGAACTAAGGAAAGATCTTCAAAGACTGGTGACCCTTGGAGCTATGACATCCCCTAATAAGCAAGTTGTTACAAGATTCAATTTTCTATTAAAAATCTTCTGTCACTTCAAAGATGCAGCTGTTACTGCTTAAACTATTTCAATAATGTCCTATTTAATCCAAGGAAAGTGAATAAAACTGATTCTATGAGAAACAAAAATGAAATCTTACATTTTGGCTTGCCTCAATTCTGTGGTATAGAGCAGCTCATTTAAATACAAATATGTTTTAATTTTATTGGCAAAAGCAAGGAATATAGAGAAGAGCTAAGTTGTCTTTTTTTATTACAAATTTAAGTGTTTAGTCATGTAAAAATTTATAGAGTTAACTTGAGTAGTTTCTTACACCAGCTCTAAACTGACACACCAGCCCATGGAAGTGCTAAAAATCATGGTCCAGGCACGATTGTCAAGCAAGCTGTTTATTGATATCATGAGTTATAGAGTAATGAAACAAGGAAGGTAATTAATAGATCATTAATTTTCTAACACTCCTTTGTTTAATTCAAGATGCCAAACAGTGGTGTCAGTTCAGGCCTCAAAGATAACCATGTCCTTGATTCCAATACCTAAAGAATAGTATCGGACTAGAATCCTAGAACAGGGCCCAGCCCTGGATCTCAGGATATTGGACAGCCTCTGATTTACAGCTGCATCAGTGGGAAAACCAGTGCTGGCCATTTGGAATGGCAGCAACACTAAGAAAATAAGGAGCTAACTATCAAGGACCAGCCTAATTCATTCCTAGATTAGATTTTTTGGCTCCCTTCGTCCCCCCTTTTTTGTTAAATAAATTGAGGGCAAGCACCTCAGTGCCTAAAGCTTTGACATCACAGGACACATCATTTATAATAATGCATAGTACAAGTATACAGAAAATTACTATAACAATTAATATTAGAAGCAAGTGCATACCAAGAGCCAGTATGTTCTGAAATGGAGAAATTTTCTTCAATGTGCCAATTATTGCCTTTGCTACTCCTTCTTGGTTAATCCCAGGAATCTTACTACGTTTGATATCTTTGATAATCTGATGGAAAATGTTCATTTTCATGGTAATATTGGAAACATACCACATTCCCATTAAGAGGGCTCTAATTCTGTCCCAGGTAATGATGCTCTGGGAGGAGTAATATAATCTGAGGGTGACACAAATAGGTGTGCAGCTGCCACTTGTAGAGACAACCAAGTCTTAAGCATCTCTACCTCATCTCCTAAATCTAATATAGACTATTCTAATTTTTCAATGTTTTTTGTTCAGATTGATTATTTTCCTGTACTTGAAGTGCTTCAGATAAAAAATGCTAGCTCTACAGCATACCAAACAGTGTGAATTGTTGATTGTAAAGATATAGCTAAAAATGTAACAATGGTAACTAAAATAGTAAAGTTTTGTGTCAATAATAGTAGCCCTATGAAATGCTTTTATATCTTTAAAAGCCTCACTGATCAAACTAAGCTATGTTCTTCTGCAGATTAGTATGAGATGTTAGTGGGGAAAATATCTAATAATACATTGTGTGAGATTACAATGTTTACAAGTAACATTCCAATATAAATTCTTACCCTAAAATGTTATGTTCATACATATGAAATAATAATGATTTCAAAGATACAGAGAAATCATGCAATAATCAATGCAGGTAAGATCTGTAAAACCAGGGACATCAAATTAAAAGGAGATGACTTTAACAATGCTGACAATATTGTGTTGGCAATGTTTCTGGATCAGTGCTAGAGCAATGACTATTCTGGATGTTTTCTGATATAATTTGTAATATTTGAATCATGACAAGCACCAATATTTTGTCCCCAAAGACATTAAAATCAGGGCTAATATTTGGTAAAGGAGTTACACAACTAAGTGCATAATCATATCTAAGTAACAGTTGAGTTTTAGAGCTTTTAACTAATAACCTAAATACAATACTAATGGTTCTAATTCATCAATATTATACAGAAAGTCTTTGTCTAATGCCATATAGTGTCTTAAAGGCTATAGAAACATTTTATGAAAGTTCATTAACATATTGTGCAGTATTTGTGGATTTTTCTAAGTAGAGAAATTAAAGACACAGTGGTTGAAATTATCAATAATAGTACAATAATAGTAGTGCAGTGAGTCTAGGAACAGGAAATCTGACAAGAATAATAAGTCTAACAGTAAGTCTGACAATGACAAGACCTCAACGCCCTTTTTAAAAGATCAGAAATTTTATGTAGTGTATACACTCCTGACATATGATACTAAACATGAGTTAAAATTAGTTGGAAAAGGCAAAAAATATACATTAAGAGCACAATTAATACAAGTAATAATCCATACATAGGAATAAGTGTATCAATAATTACATGGGTTTCAAGGTAACATTGTTTGTCAATTTATTTATTAATTGAGTAGTTTGTATTTCACTTAGTAAGGAAATAGAAGACATGTTGCAGATATTAAGAGAGATGTTACAGCAATTAGTCCTGTGTTTAAACATCCAGAAATAACTTTTTTCTCAAGAGGGTAGTTCCACTAATACATTGTATAAGAGTAAGTTAAGCAGGTAATAATCCATTAGAGGGTAGTATTATCTTGTGAAAATGTGAGAGGCTAGGTCACTTTTTCTTGGGTTGTCTTTGTGCAAGGGGTCTCCTGATCCTTTCTCTCTGAATTCTCTGTGTCTGCACTTTTGAGGTGCGTCATGGTCTGTCATGCTCTGACATTCCATGCTGGCATTCACATGGCAGCATCTGAAAAAAAGATAATAAACAGAGTCTTGCCCCTCCATAGTTAATGGTCAGGTCCTACCCAGTTCTTGTTTGGGGAATTCTCCACAAGGAGTGTGGACCTTTTCAAATACTTTTTCTGCTGGTATATACTCATTTTTAGTGATACTTAAAAAAATTTAGGGTGTATAAGGCAGTAACTAATTGCCTTTGTGGTATACAGGTCCAGGTCCCTCCTTTTTATTTTTATAAATAGGTTTTACTTATATAAAAGCTGGGGGTAAGAGACAGAATGTCACAGTTGAGTAATAGCTATGTTAGTTTGCCTAGAATGAAAAGGAATAACATTAATTAAGTATGGCATGGTAAGTTTGAACATGAATGGATAAAATTTTAAAGGCTGGACTTAGGATCTTCACTTTGTCAAGTATAACTTGACCAGTGTGGGTATAAGGATTATATATGTAATTAATTTTATTGGAAAATGATCACAGGGGTGGCTAGGTGTCCCAGTATATAGAGCACTGGCCCTGGGATCAGGAGGACCTGAGTTCAAATCTGACCTCAGAAACTTAACACAAAACTAGCTGTGTGACCTTGGGCAAGTCACTTAACTTGAATCACCCTTCCAAAAATAGGAAAAAAAGAAAATAAAATGTTCACAGAAAGATTTAAATGATTTTTCTAGTGTAGGTGAGAGCATTATCAGTTTTCAATAGTTTTAGAACATCCATAGAAGCAAAAGACTATACCATCTGGTCAATTACATTTTTATATTGCTTCCCCAGTCTGAACGGAAGCTGGAGGAGTATATAAATAACACATTGAGGGCAATTTTTAATGATCTGTCTAGCTTGTTCCCCAGTAACATAGAATTTTTTACCTAGAGTATATGTATTTTGATAAAATATAAGAGTAAGATAATGTAGTTTTATGAGTATTTGTGGAAAAAGTTGGAAAAACTTGAATTTATTATTAATAGTCACATTATAAAGAGGCCTAGGGAGTAAAGAATGAACTGCAATATAGGTAGTGGCCTCTATCTTATAAGAGCTTGTAATTTTTGAAAAAATGTTAAAAAGATCTATATTCTAAGTGTGTTTAAGTTTAGCAGTATAAAATATGTTGGCATATGTACACTGAAAGTTTGCTATCTGACTCAATATTAAAGGGAAAAGAAAAGAACATATAACAGTAAAAAACATAGCTTAAAGCTTTGTATTGTAATCAGAATTAAAGAGAGTAATAATAACTTTATAATTATTAGAATCAATGTAGTAGCCTATATTTCTAGTTTTAAGATTTATAAATGATCATCAAACTTTTGTGAGAGAAAAGAAAAAAATAGCTAAAAATTTATAATCTGGTAGCTTTGTGTATACTTTAAAGCAAAAAAAACCTTTTAAAAAAATCTTAGTTGGTGTAAAATGTCTTTAAGTAACACAAATCCCCAAAGTTTTACTAACTCACTAATTTTCTAATTGATTGCAAAATTCTTTAGATATAAAAAAGTGTTGTATCCAGAAAATGTATAGTAATTGAATCTGATCACTGTACTTTAAAAGCTATCAATATTAGAATCTTTTTTAAGGTGAACTTTAAGTGGTTTGTAAAAATTTCTGTACTTGTTCTAATTCTTGATGAAAAATAATTTTAAATTTCCCATAAAGCTAACACAAGAGTTCATATCTTTTACTCACTACTTGCTTTGATCATCAAAAATATATAGTCTTAAGTATTTTTGCCTTAAACAGCAATTTTCACCAATCTTGGCTCATAGTCAAATTACAGTTAAATTTATTCTCATGGAGCTGGAATAAACAATATAGATTTTCTAGGTACCTCATATATAACGGATTTTATTTAACACTTTTCTTCCTCAAATAAAAACTTCTGGTATAAAAGCCAAATTGTTAGAAATCCTTTTGATATTTTGAAACTTTCTTAACAAGTTATAATTAAAACAAGTTCCTTTCTCAGGCTGAATGACATTGCCTCCAGAGATAGTTTCCTTGGGCTTTTGGCAGTTTTACAACATAAAAAAAATTGAAATGGATTCTAAGCAGGGGAGAGTAAGGGAAGAGGTGGGCTAATGGTTATGCTTCTGCATTGCTCACTCTCACACATGGAGTAGGAATGTTCTGAATGGGCAGAATTAATCTAAAATAAAGTTTTCACCCAGTCTCCTCCTTTCTACATACATTAATCAACAAACAATTTTAAAGTATTAGCAGTAAAACAATAAAATAACTCAATTAACAACCTTACAAGTTTCAATAACTGATAACCAAATTGTTTCAGTTGTAACCTCCTCTTTAACTTCAGGTAGAGGTATAAATATCTGATTCTCTATATGGCAGATATAAACAGTAAGAGATGTAAGTGACATAGCTGTTTTTATACAACTACTTTCCTCTTTTCGTTTCAACAGAATTCAGATTAAAAACTTACTTTATCTAACACTATGTCTGGCTTACAAATGATCCCTCAATTTTCACTATATAATAGAATTTTTCTTCAATTAAAAAGACCATAGCCACACAATGATATTGTGACATCAATTGCATTTTCAAATCATTACTTGCAAAAACTATTAATAAAAAAATTAGGCTTTTTAAGTGCAGAGATTTTTCTCCTGTCCTCACAGCTGTAGAGCCTGATTATGGATTTAAAAGTTTGAATGGAGAGGTTTATCTGCTTGTCTATAAAATGTGTGGGCTTCAGGGCTGCCTCAGGGCTGTTGCTAGTGGGGTCCTTGATAAATTTATTATACTTTCTCCGTTTAGTCAGACTGGAAGAATAACTTAAATTCACTATTGTTCTTTAACACTCTCTTTTAATATGATATAGGATGAAAGACTTTAATAAATTTTTGTAAAATATTTTCAGCTGATTTTATGTTTTACTCCAGTAAGTATGTGTCTACTCCCTAAAAATCCATTTAAAAGTGAGAGCTTTGGGGGCAGGTAGGTGGCACAGTGAATAGAACACCAGCCCTGAAGTCAGGAAGACCTGAGTTAAAATTCACCCTCAGACACTTAACACTTATTAGCCACGTGACCTTGGGCAAATCACTTAACCCCAATTGTGCTGGCTTTCCCCCCTCTTAAAAAAAAAGGCAAAAAAAGTGAGTGCTTTGAATCCTCCAGTGAAAGTAAGCTGGGAATGGCACCTACTCCCTTCTCTTCTATACTAGAGAATGCAAAAACCTCTGAAGTGTTTCTTATCAGATCTTAGAAATATTCCAATTTGCCTAAATGCCAAATAGTATTATGATTTCTGACTTATCTTTACCATCAAGTTTGGAGTGATACTAATTCACTTTTTGATATTCCCTAAAATGACCAACATGAGTTCAAATGGACTTTTAGTACCATTCCAATGCACAAAATTTTTTCTCTAATAGGTGAGGCAGGAAATGGTTAAATGATTGTTCCTCTGCCTCTTTGATCTGAGGCGGGAAAAAATCCCTTGTTGTTTCATATGGCTTTCTTGTCACTCCACTTGGCCAGAGTTGAAATGAAAAGAAGGAGGTTTTCAAACTTTTAAAAATCTTTAAACATCTGTTCACAGTTTTCAATTGCAAATAATTTTTATACTTATCTTAAACTTCCTACTCATGCTCCTTTCTTTGCTACTTACTTAAACTTTCTTGCCTTTCCTACTGTCATCTTTTCTGCTCAACTTTGATTAAGGCTCCCTTTAAAACCACACATACCTTATTTCTTTCTAATTCTAACCTGACACTTCTACACTTTTTCCCATAATCATCATATAATAAAATATTTTTCCCTCTCATACTCCCTTATCTCCCACCAGCCATTTGTGAATTCTGGTGGGCAATAAGGGACAAGGGGAGGGAATGGCATAACAACATTTCAAGGAAAATCAAGCAGTGCAGCTGCCTTTTAAATCTTACAGAATGATAAATTACTCTCACACACACATTCACACACAGACACACAAAAAAACCCAAAGCAGTTAGATACAGAAAAATAGCAGATTGGATCCAAAAGCTTACAGCATAGTAGATCTCCTTGATACTTTTCTTTCTATCTGTTTCTAATACAGACAGCTGTATCACACTGAATGGCTTGAGCCACTTTTGGCACTTTCATGTCCAATGTTGAACATATCATTAATATATTCCACAGAAGAAAAGCAGAAACGGGGAAATGCTGGAGTCCTTCCTCCGCAAATCTCTCACTTCTCTGTCTCCTGACTGGATCCCAATTTTCTT
The DNA here is from genome assembly GCA_028646575.1 of Pseudocheirus occidentalis. Lineage (NCBI taxonomy): Eukaryota > Metazoa > Chordata > Mammalia > Diprotodontia > Pseudocheiridae > Pseudocheirus > Pseudocheirus occidentalis. Next base: position 159,529,877 of record CM053599.1, on the reverse strand, counting down.
TTACTATTCTTTATAACAGTCTTAGATAGTTTTCTCAGTCTCTACTTTCACATTGTACATGCCCCATTTTCTCCTGACACCTTATTACCAAGACCAGGTCCTTGTCTTAATGTTTCTAGTCCCTCATCTACCACTAAGCCTGGCAACTCTTTTAGCCCTAAGACTGCTAAAAGCTTTCCCTCACAGCCCAGTTCTTCTCTAGCCCTAAAAACTGCTAGACAGAAGGCAAAACTATTACTTCCTTAACCTCTTACCATGATGCTGCAGCCGCTGAGGTACCTCTTCTGATGAGGATTTTTTTTCTCTGGAGTTCCTGAGAAGCCACTCCCCTGAAAACTTCTTTCAGGTCACTGTTCTAGGCACCAATTGTAGAGTTAACTTTAGTGATTTCTCAAGCTAGCTCTAAACTGACATGCTACCCTTATGGAAGTGTGAAAAAATGTGCTTCAGCTGTGATTGTCAAGCAATCCATTTATTGATACCATGAGCAAGGTTCTTATGCAGTACTGAAACAAGGAAGGCAATTATAGGTCACTTAGTTTTCTAATACTGCTTTGTTTAATTTTAAGATGCTAGACAGTGATGTCAATTTAGGCCTTGAAGATAACCATATCCTTAATTCCAATACCCAAAGAATAGTGTCAAAAATGTACGGGAGAGCTAATACCTTCTGGCTAGAATCCCAGAACAGGGTAGGCAGGCTCTGATTTACAGCTGCATCAATGGGAAAACTAGTGCTGGCCATATGGAATGGCAACAACACTGAGAGAATCTGGAGCTAACTATCAAGGACAAGCCTGATTCCTGGATCAGATGTTGTGTCTCCCTTCAAAAATTAAAGTTTACACTGAGATCATTCAACTTGAGTTTAAGGAAAAATGTTCTATATTGATATTTAATATTTCTATAGCACTTTAAAGTTGTTCAATATTCTCCTCATGATGGCTTTGTGAGAAAGGTATTATGAAAATTCTTATCATCATGGTTATGCCATACAGGGATGTTGTCACACTCAAGTAGATTTAAAGATGCTTCAAGGGACGGGGGCAGAGGGAGAGAGCTAACCCAAACTCCAGTGTAGTAAACCTTAGAAGCCTTTTACAAAAGAAAACATGCTGTGGAGAGCTTCTTCCACTTTAAGTTCATTAAGCTTCTTAATTTAATTTTTGTTTTGTGAAATTGTGATACTAGGAATTTTTTTATCTGTATCATAAAGAATATAATGTAGACCAATGAAGAATATCCATATGTGCTCTATTTTTTTTGTCTTCCAAAAGCAAGTGCCTGGAATTTCCAATGTCAGTACTTTCATTTTAGGTGGTCAGGGACTACTGCAAAGCTCCTTTATACATATTAGTCTGTATATATGAAATGCTTTAAAAAATGTACTGTTGATGTATACTTTGATCCAGTTAAATTACTCACATGCAAACCCCCTTTACCAATGTGGACTGGCAACTCATTTATAATTTATTGTCCTAGAGACTTACCTGACACTTAAAGATTAAGTATCCAGTTCATCAATGTATCCAAGGACATAAACCCAGGTCTTCCTAATAACCTATTCAGTCTTTCATCTACTAAGTGACTGTGGTCTTGGACTCTCTTCTCTATATTCTGTTTCTTGGTGATGTCATCAGCTTCCACGGGTTCAGTTATCATTTATATGATAATTAAAGATTCCTAGATCTATATTTCTGCCCTAGTTTCTCTTCTGAGCTATAGTCCCATATTTCCAACTTGGTTTTGGAATATTTTTGCACAGGTTATCTTATTTGCATCATAAGCTTGGCACATCTTAAAATGACTTATCTTTTTTCTACCAAACTCCCCTATTCACATCCCTTATTTCTGTTATGGGCACCACTACACTATGACTACCATACTGTACTATACTATACTATACTATACTATACTATACTATACTATACTATACTATGCTATGCTATGCTATACTATTATATACTATAGTAACTATGCTATAATATACAATATAAAATGATATGATGTGATACTAGTCCATACCATACCATACCATACCATTCTATGCCATAAGCTTCCATGTTTAGAACCTTAGAGACAGTCTTATGCTTCAGTCTCTTTCACTCCCATATTCAATCAGTTGATATCTTGTCCTTCATTTTACCTCCATAACATTTTTCTCATCCGTCTCCTCTCCATTCACACAGCCATCATGTAGTTTAGGCTTTAATCACCACTCATATAGACTATTGCAATCACCTCCTTGCTGACTCAAATCCCTCTGTTTTGTAACCCATCTTCCTCCAAGCTGTCAAAATAATTTTCTCAAAAGAAATGTCTGACCATGACACTTCTCTGCTCACAAAGCTCCTATGGTTCCTTAGTGCCTCTGGTATAAAATTCATCCTCTTCTATTCAAAATTTAAAGCTTTTCACAATCTGGCTCCAGCCTGCCTTTCCAGATGTATGACATGTAATTAACCTTCACACACTGTATTGTTCACGTCTTGCTTGAAATCCCTTGCAAATATTGTATCTTCATTCATATAGTTGTGTACATGATATTCCCCATGCCAGAAAAGCACCTCACCTTTGCCTCTTCAGTCTCTACATTCCTTCTAAGCCCAATCCAAATATTACCTCCTACATGATGCTTTTGTTGATTCTGTTAGGATCTGCCCCCAAATCATTTGTATTTTTACAAATGTTTTATGTTTCCTTTTTATATATTATGTATTTACTTATATGTGCATTATATATTGATTCCCCTGACTGAAACTAACTCAGCTTATTGAGGGCAGGCACATTTTTGGTTTTGTCTTTGGGTCCTCAGAACCTAGCACAGTGCTACTCCACCTATGTGTGGACCATTATATAGATGTTTATTGATTGATACAGCAT
>CM053599.1:159508119-159526494 GCA_028646575.1 Pseudocheirus occidentalis | reverse complement strand
ACACTCTCTGTCCCCCTGTTCCCAAAGTCCACAATGACCTCTAACTTTTTCTTTTGGACATCTATGGTTTGATAATTCTGGAAATGGCTATATCTCTTGGTGATCCACTCTTCCAAAGTCCCCCCCAGCCTCAGCTGATGGGAGCTGCCCTGGGGCTAAAAGTGTGGGCTCATGGGGCATTGGGTTCCACTCCCAGACTTGTTGCAATGAACCCTTCATGTCTGCCTGCTGGGTTGTCTTCACTGGGAGATTTGGTTGTTGTTGTTCTTGTTGTTTTTGTCACTTGGTGGATTCTGTAGCTCTGAAGTTTGTTTTGAGTCATATTTTATAGGTATTTGAGGTGGTTATGAAGGGAGCCACAGAGTTTTCCTGCTTCTATCTTGACTCAGCCCCCCAAAATGTCCTAGAAGTAGGTATTTTAATAAAATACGGTAAATTTAAAATATAATATATAAAAAAGTAGTCAGCGACCAGTACATACAGAAAAGTGTTATGTCTGCTAAAGGAATAGTGTTCTTCAAAGAAGAAAGCAAAGAACAACTGCGTAAACACTGAAGTTTCAAGCTTAATGAAATATCTATTTTCTCTGTCTATCTATTTATCTATCTATCTATCCACCTATCCTTCTGTCTATGTATCCATCTTTCTATCCATCTCTATTTTCCTACCTATCTATCTCCAGGTGGGAAGGATGGATCAGTTTTGTTTGTTTTGTTTTATTTTTAAGTCTGATCAGTTTGTATCACTTTAAAAAACATTTTATGCAAGTACCCCTGTAGATCATATGCATTCATGCAGTTACATACATGCATATACACGCACATAAGTGCATATAAATACACATATATCTTTAAAACTAATGAATAAGGTGAGGAAATTTTTTTAAGCTTTGCTATCAGTGTCATGATCAATAAGCATAAAGTGCTCTTGGGCACATAGGATATTTCAGTTGACTGGATTTTAGTATAATCTCAGATTTTTCTCCCTTGTTCATTTTTTCAAAACAAAGTAACCACAAAATTTTTTTTGGATTATTTTAATCCCTTTCATTATACTCAAAGGGTAAAAATAGATCAATTTCTTTCAGACTTTTGTTTTTTTCTTTTTCATTCAATGGCACTCCTAATAGTTACAACTGTCACCCAAAACACCCCTATAAAAAAACTGGCAGTTTCCTAATCCAAAGTTCTTCTTTTTCAAGAAAGGATATGTACAATGTGAAAAGAGAAAATAAAGGTATCAGATAATTTCTCGCTATGTTATTTGAATATGACCCCTTTGAAAAATGTGCTGGTTTATATAGGAGTATGATACCATTCTTTATTTTAATGCAAATTACAGAAATGTGAGCAAATTTTGTCTTTAAAAAAAGCTTAAATAAAACCTGAACTGTCACTTTGAAACCAGAATCTTGCATATCTACTCTTTCATTAATTTACTTTGTCATCCATTTTTCAAGAAGCAGCGTCTCAGACATATCACATGATGTATATATTCTACTATGTATATTGTAGATTATTTTCCTGTTAGGGGGTTAAATTATGAGTTAAGGACAACAGCATCATTTGTGAAGGAAATACATCAAAATTTAGTAGGAATAAAAAGAGATGGTCCTCCAAGGATCTTGCTACTTGGGGACATTTTTCATGGCCATCTAAGCATCTTCTCTAATCCCACAAATGTTAAGTATATTTCTTATTCTATAAAGACATTATCACACATTACCATATTTTTCCTAATTATCTAATCACTGCTTCTTGTATAGAAAAGAATCTTAATGGAACCTAGGACAAGTGAGTTTTGATGATTGGGTCAAAGTCAGAAACTTCTAGTGCCGTTTCTAGTAAACACAGAAGAAGAGAGCCCTGAAGTTGATGAAAGAAAGAATGGTTTAAAATTGATGTCCTTGCCTCATTTCTAAAATATACAGGGAACTGAGTCAAATCTTTAAGAATACAAGTTATTCCCCCGATGATAAATGGTCAAAAGATATGAACAGGCAATCCTGAGAGGTAGAAATTAAAGATATCTATAAGCATGTGAAAACATGCTATAATCTCTATTGATTCAAGAAATGCTTTGAGGTACAAGAAAAACTTTGAGGTACCACATCTCACCAGTCAGATTGGCTAACATGACAAAACAGGAAAATGACAAATGCTGTTGAGGATGTGGAAAAATTGGAACACTAATGCGTTGTTGGTGGAGTAGTGAACTGATTCAACCATTCTGGAGAGCAATCTGGAACTATGCCCAAAGGGCTATGAATAATTGAATATCCAGTAATACCACTTTTAGGGTTGTATCATAAAGAGATCATAGAAGTAGAAAGAAGACCCATATGTACAAAAATATTTATTTCAGCTTTTTGTGTTTTTAAAAAAATTGGAAATTAATGGGATGCACATCGATTGGGGAATGGCTAAACAAGTTGTGGTATATGAATGTAATGGAATACTATTGTCCTATAAGAAATGAAAAGCAGAATGACTTCATATTTAACTGGAGAGGCTTATACAAACTGATGCTAAGTGAGAAGAGCAGAACCAGAAGAAATTTATACACAATGACAGACACAACATATGTGTGATGACCAACTTTAAGAAACTGGACCCTTCTCAGAAACTCAAGGTTATTAGACAACTCTAAAAGACTCAGGATGAGAAGATATTTACAGTCAGAGAAAATTCTAGAAAGAACAGAGTTTAAACAGAGACTAGAGCAAACTACATGCTGCCTTTCTTTTCCATGTTTGGTTTTGTTTCCTCTTTCCCATTATTCATTTCATCAGTTACAACCCTTCTATACAACTAGATCAATGCCCAGTGTGAAAGTATTTGCAGATTCTATATTTGATTGCAAACTCCCATGGGAAATGGGGAGGGCGGGAGAGGAGAAAAATTTGAAACTCAAGGGACTATGGAACTGAGTTTTGTAAACTAAAAATAAATTTAAAAAAATCAATTTTAATAAAAAACAGAGGTCCTTGGACATAAAGTCAAATATTCCCTGCTTTACAGTGTTGTCCAGGACAAGCCCAGTTTTTGCAGGATTTATAGTATTCCAAGGAGAAGAACAGACAGTTTTTTCCATGCTAATCTAACTTGTCTTTTGTGTTTACAACATTTATATTTGGTCTATTATATCAGCTGCTTAAAAAAAGATAAATGGAATGGAGTTTCCATTTTGTGAAAATGATTCACTCATATGTTTTGTAATAAAAGGATTAAGTTTCAGAAGATAACCTGAAAGAGTTATGTTTGGAAATGTAAATATTGAGTTCTGTGAACTTCCATAAATACTGTTAGAATTTATCCTTGAAATGGATTTGTAAATAATAAAAGTAAAAAAGGTTGACTTCATATCAAGTCAACAAATTGAATTATATGTAATCCTTCATGGTATATGTTTCAGCAATAGGTATTTTTAATGTACTTGAGAAACAAGTCTGTTCATTATGCTATCTATAAGAAATAAAGTGATGTCAATCACTTAGCAAGTGCTTATATTTTGGGTACTATGCGAAGCACTAACAATACAAAGAAATATGAAAATCGTCCCTGCCATCAAGGAGAAATTTACATTCTATATCCTGGCATAAATGTCCAAATTTTAAATTTTACTAGATAATAACTCTACTATTTGTACACACTAGTAAAAGAAGCAAACGTAAAATCATAGAAAGTCATAATATTGATCACATAAGAATTTAGCTGAATTCTATGAATACATTATGGTTTTTTAGTTCCTTTGTGATAATTTTCCCATTGATTTATAGAATTCCTTCTACTTTCTTAAACTGGTTACATTTTATGTTTATTTCTTCTGCATACTCCATTGAGCTTGTCACAAATTATAACTATATTCATATCCAGTTTTTCAATAGTATCCTTCTTCTGGAGATCTTGGTGAGGCATGGTTCTGGAATTATCATTTCTTTGTAGGTAGAAAAGCCTAAAACAGAAAGTAAGATTGCACTTGGCCAGAATCATCCAACAAATAGTGAAAGACAATCAAGAGATGTCTTCAGTTCTTTGTTCCAACAACTAATAAGCTCATCAACATCTAATTCAAGGTAACATTAGTAACTGAAAAGAGAAAGCTTGGTTTTTTTTTAGAGATTATTGGCTTAGAATTTTGGAGTTCAAAGCATCATTCCATTTCCCTTCCATCCCTGATCCAACCCCATCACCACTTTGTATAAGGTCTTGTTTCTCTTATCCAGTCTCTCATATATAACTTTGTTAGTGACTAGTACCTCCTAGAAAGTCTATTTAGGTTTCTTAAATATAGAGTTTTCTTTTATTTATAATGACATTGCAGAGCTCAACTTATAGGCCCTCTAAGGCAGAGATGATATGGGAATGGTGATCTATCAATACGTAATAAAATAATTATTCTAAAGAAAATGCTTATTCTAAAGAAAAAAGTTAAATGTTGCATTTATAAAACATTAAAACTTTTAATACTAATTCAATTCCTGGGCCCATTTTTCTCCAACAACTTTGTTCTGGAAATTTATATATCATTTCAATATTTGTAATTTTCTTCATTAATATTATCTCATTTGATCCACAGAATGACTCGGAGGCAGGTGTTGTTATTATCTTCTATTTAAAGAAGGGGAACCTGAGTCTCAGAAAGGTTCAGTGACTTGCCTATGATCACATGTCTTCTAAATGCCAGATGTTTAATTTGAGCAAAGGGCCTCTTCTCTCAAAGTCCAGCATTTGTTCCATTATGCTATGAATTTCTTATGATCTGTACCCCCCCCCAACAATGTAATATATAGTACAAAGAAGCATACCAATGGTCAGTTAACAGTGTACTCATCAGGTAGAGAAAGAAAGTAAGAGATTAAAAGTGGTTTAAAAAAGGGAGAGGGAGCAAAGAAAGGAATGAAAGAAATCAAGTAAGAAGCTTACAATATCAAAAGAGCAAGCATATTATAATAGCATCTGAATTAAGGGTGTTTGTAGAGCATTTTACATATATTATATCATTTTATCCTGACAACAACCCTAAGGGATAGACGTTCCTATTATCCTAATTTTGTAGAATAAGAAACTGACTCGCCCAGGGTTACACAGCTAGTAATTGTTTGGTAAAGGATTTTAACTCAGGTTTGCCTGACTCTAGGTCTAGCATTATATCCAGTGCTCCATCTATCTGTGGTTATAATAAAGTTAAACTTCATAAAAGGAAGAAAAGGTAAAGAATCTTAAATGCGTGTATAATAAGCTCAGTCTTTTCTTTTTCATTTACTGTATACATAGATCAGGCACTCTCTTCTCAGTAAGAAATGCTCCCTCCCTGAATTTCTCATTTTAAAAACATAAAATTTAGAGGTATAGGGAACATAAAAGATTATATTGTCCAATCCCCTTATTTTACAGATGCATAAATATACACGTATTTGTGTATTTATTTAAATTGTGTATAAAATATTATATTATATATAATTTATATTATATTATGCATAAAATATATTTACAGATGCATAAATGTATAGAGATTAAGTGAATTTCCCAAATCCAGACATGTAACAAATAGCAGATTCAGTTTTCAAACCCAGATTCTCTAACTCTAAATCAATGTACTTTCGACTGTCTCACAGTGAACTTTTATTTCTCTTTAGTCACTACTATGGATTGAATATTTTCTAACTTACATCTTAATTAATTTTTGGCACATTTTGTGTTTTTATAATCCTTTTTGAGGGTGGAGACTATCATTTTCATCTTTGTATGCTTAGCACAGTGCCTGCACATAATAGGCAATGATACATACTGAATTATATTAGACTAAGTTCTGAATAAATTGAATGAAATTGAATTGAATTCATATGTTGGTAGTTAGTCATTTAAAATATTTTTGACCTACTGTATGCCAGCCACTAGGCTAAGTATGGGGGATACAAACAAAGGTTAAAATTGATTCTTCTCTCTGATTCTTCTCTCAATGAACTCAATCTAAAGGGGGGGCAATATGTGAATAACTGTAAAAACAAGCCATATGAAGCATAAATTGGAAATAATCAACAGAGGGATGTTCCTAGCATGAAGGGAGAAAACAAAAGCTTCCTGTAGAAAGAAGAACTTTAGCTGGGACTTCAGAGAATCTGGGATCCAGAGCTGAGAAGAGGGAATATTCCAGGCATGGGGAACAACTAGTGAAAATATACAAATTCAAGAGATGTGAATGGAGAGTCTTGTTCAAGGAACAGCAAAAAGTCACTGGACTGCATAGTATATAGGTAGGTGTAAAGTATACAAATGATTGGAAAGGAGGAGATTGGAGTTTTTAAAAGGGCCTGTATGCTAAACAGATCATTTTATATTTCATCCTGGAAGTTTTAGAGCGACTGAAATTTTCTAAGTAAGGAAATTACATGGTCAGAAATTCAGTTTAGGACTATGCCTTTTACAGCTATATAAAGGATATCCTGGAGAGGTGAGAGACTTGTGGCAGGGAGACCAAACAGGTAGATGACTTCAAGAAAGAGAAATATGGATGCATTGCATTGTAGTAATAGTCAAGGCAAAGGGAAAAAAGTGAAAAATATTGAAGAAAATGCAAAAGAAGCATCCTTTTTTGGTAAAGATTTCCTCATTCTGAGTATTATGAATAATATAAAAAGTGAAAATGCATAGTTGCTACCTTCAAGGGGTTTGTAATTTTGCTGGAATGTAGAGAATTAATATGGAATAGAAAAACAGATTTTCTTTTTTTTTTTTAGGGTTACATGAGTGTGGCATGTTTCCAGTTTCCAAGAATTTCCCCTATAAAAACACATCAACCCCATTCTGCAGCTTGTAGGCTTAGAGACACAAGACAATGAGTACTTAAGAGCCAAAAGAATAGCATGGTGGTACTAGATGCCCACTAAGTGTTTTTCTCTACTGGATGAACTTTCTAACTCCCATACCATGCTCTAGGGAATCAACTTAGTATACAATTAAGTGATACTTCACTTTTCCTGTAGTTAAAAAACTCCAAATTTCTGCTTCCTTAATTCCTGTGACTCAGAATTAGCATCTACTAAAGCAGAGAATTATTTCCCTTGCTACCTTTCCCAACATTCTTATCCCTATTTAGCTCAGCCCTACCCATTCCCTGTTCCTATCTTTTTGTTTCCTCCTGCTATGCTCTCTGAAATCTTCACTCTGTCCAGATTATTCCTAAAATATTTTATTCTGCACTATCTTATTGTGCTTATGGAAGCGTTAAGCTGAGGATTTAGTCCTTCAACCTAAATGAAGACATTCATAAAATTCAGGGAGAGCTCCACTGAATCATTAAATCAATCAAAAGTGTAAATCAAGTGGGAACAAATACTTTATCAATTGAGAGATACATAAGCAAATGGCTTATTACTGGTTAATTAAATCACATGCATCTCAGTTCCTTAAAAAACATAGCAAGTTCATTCATCATTTTTAATTCCACTAGGAGACCAGTAAAATGGTGATTAAATCCAATGTTCAAGGACTTCTGAGAGAAAATTGCTGTAGCAGGGAAGAAATGAATTTCTATCACTCTCCTTCCACTGACCAAATGTTGACCTTGTGAAACTTGAAAGACGAAATGATCTGAAGTTCCCAAAAAAGCAAACAGATGGTAGTATATACATGGGGGGGTGCTAAAGAGACACATGATGAACGGCCAACTAGACATCTATGTTTCCATCCATGGAAAGATAAATTCAGGATTCTATAAGGATACTGATACTTGGAGTTCAGCAGAGAGAAGTATCTAAGGGGATTTTCAGAACTAGAGGATGAATGTAACAGCCATGAGATTACTCTTTGACTATGTGTGCTCTCTAAGTTGAAGTCTACTGTCTTCCAGGTACCTATTGTATACAAAGGAAGATGTCCCCCTGATTTCAGGAGACATTCCCATTGCAGTTGCCTTTGCCATATCTTCTGAGTAATTCCCATTTGTAAAAGCTATTGGAATTATATTGGTTGATTGACTGTGTGAGACACCCTAGATGGGGAATAATGAGAGATAATACTAGACACCTCAGTCTCTCAGGTATCATCACTAAAACCATGAGGGAATAGTAATAATGTCACTTTGAGAATGCAACTTGCCAGTGAAAGTATCAGTTGGAGGAGTGAATCTAGATGATATTACACTTACTTTCTCTCTTCTAGTGCTGGTTGTTCAATCTCTCATAGCTATCCTGCTCTCTGACATACTGTACTAGGAGTATTTGATATACTTCTTGAACTAATGTCACTTTTACACCACCCCTCTATCACTAATCACTCATCAGTCTACTCTACTTTGTGGTTCACTGAATCTGTATCACTTTATCTGTAACCTAACTGCTATTATCTACCAGTATGTCAATTGCTCTTCTATATTCTATTGCAACATCTGTGGAGTTAAGAAGGTAGAGAAGAAATTGAATTCCTCAGGATGGGCACCAAAGTGATGGAGTCCTGTGATCCTGGTCTAGAGGTGCCAGTTCAGCTACTCAGTGACACAGGCCAGATCAGAAGTCCAAATGTGGGAATGATGGCTGTATAAACAGCAACGTTTGAGAGAGGACTCTTACTTGTATATTGACTCACTATGGCAAAGCCCAGTCTGTCCTATGATGATTATAGATTTCATTGCCAGATTAGGAAGGGCCCTGAAGTCAATGAAATGAGATCTATTTTATATACTTGGAAACTATGGCAATCATTAAACATTTATGAGAAAGGGAGAAGTATCATGAAAACAATCTTTAGGAGAAATTTTATCTGAAAACAATATGAAAGGTAGATTAAATGAGTCAAGGACTAAAGTAAAAGACAGAATCTGTTGTAAGAATCTAGGCAAGAGGTTTTGAGTGACTAGGTTGTGGTAGTTACATGGAAAAGAAAGAAAAAAGACACAAAAGAGCAAGAGACATCTCTCTGTTAACTCTTCCTCCATCTACTTTCCTGTTATGGCAGGATTGGTTACTTAGTCTGGAAAAAAAATGTTGATTCAATAGGTCTTTCCAAGTGGAGATTGGACTGGACTTTTATGGACTTTCATGAACAATGCTCCTCTTATCATATGATCTACCCTCAGCAATCTTTTTTTTAATCTGTTGCTTTTTTAGAGAGCAGAATTCCTATTTCCAAAAGTGATAATTAAATAGTTTGGCATAATATTTTAGTATTTCAATTTTATTCAAGGATCCCCAATCAAGAACAAATTTCAAAACTACTATTTTTTATTGATCAAACCACAATCCAATGTGACAATTGTGTTTGTTATTGTTGTTCTCCCTCCCTCACCATCCTCCCAGAAAAGATTAAAATTAAATCCTTTACAACATTAGTTTTCTATCAGTGGAATTGTGATTAATCCTTAGTACATTTGGCTTATAATAAATTGAAAATGTAGTCAAGCTGAAGTTAAAATCTCTTTTATCTGAAATGTTCTATTATGGAAATTAATCTAAATTAAACACAAGCATTAGGTTCCCTGTGTCTTAAAAGTACAATTAATATGCTCAAAATGTGTTTCATAAGAACTTTTTTTTCTTATTGTGTCTCGAATATTAAAACAAAGGTAGAGGAAAATGCAAAAAGAACCCTGGTCTAAAAGCATTCAAACAGTTATTTATTAGTTCTGAAACTGTCATCCCATTTTGCTAATGGGAGGAAATTGGTTTTGCATAGGAATTGACACCTAATCAATCCTAGTTAATTTGTAAAATAATAATTGTCCTTCAGAATGGTGGTAATGAGACTGACATCACTTCATTCCCTCCATTGACATATAAGGGATTATAGTAGATGTACTTATTTCAAACCAGTTGGGGAAATATTTTGTAATATTCTCAAAAAAATTGCTATTGCTTTAGAATGAACTAATAATACTAAAATTTCACAGAATGTTAACTCAAAAGGCAGTTAGGTGATGCAGTGAATAGAGCACTGGCCCTGGAGTCAGAGGGACCTGAATTCAAATCCATCCTCAGACACTTGACATTTACTAGTTATGTGACCTTGGGTAAGTTTAATAGTAATGAAATTTGAAGATCCCTTTGCATTTCCAAGCTGAGAGGTACTTAGCACCTAGTTTCAAATTAAACCTCTGTTAAAGAAACAGAAGGAATGATCCCCTGTTGCTGATGAAACAGGAAGGGGCTGAACAGGGAGGAGTTATACCATATTTAAGGAGCACAAGCTAGACACTCAGAATTTCCTTGGGTAAGCATCATGGAGGCAGGGAAGCTGCTGCTGAACAGAAGACTGAACTGAGAATTGAGAAGTACTAAGAAGAGGAATGAGAATTGAAAACTGAGACAGAATTACTTGGAGCAAGCCACATGAAAGCTGGATAAAGTGATTTGATTTTGAAAACATAGCTTATGGTTCTGAGGACTTCTGAGGGCCAGCCAGAGCTGCTGAGGGCTTCCAAGGGCCAGCTGGAGCTGCTGAAGACTGAGACAGCATGACTATGGTGCAAATACTTGGTCTGTCTGTTTTGATGTTACTTTGTCAGATTCATTTGTTGATAGAGGTCTCTGACCTTCTTGGGCCTAGGTTGACTTCATAGAAAGAAAGTGAATTGAAGAGGATGCTGTTTATTGTGTCTTTGTTAAGCTTTTTCTTTCCAGGAACAGAACCTGTTAAAAACTTACCTTGGTTCAAGATGAAGAAAAGACCTCCTGTTCAGTATTGAATACTGTGATGATATTGTAATCTTGTTGTGACCTAGGGGTGGATGGCCTTTGTGTTTTGTGACTAACCAAATGAATATGCTTTGTTTATGATTGGAAACTAATATCCATTTGAGAATACCCAGGGGTAGAGTACTTTGACTTTTATACTTTGCAATTAAATCTTGGACTTAACACATTGTGATTGACTAAATGAATGTGCTGCTTAGTGGAGTACTTTGACTTTTGTACTTTGTGTCCCTGAAGGAGGTTTGCCTCCTTCAGAATGATTGAGTTACTAAATGATTGTACTTTGTTGAAAACTATGTGACCACTTTGGTGAAAACTATGTGGCCACTTTAGTGATACATTGTTGAGTTGTGATATAGTGAATGCTGTATTTTGATTTTCTGTCATAAGTTGTAACATTGTGAATGCTGTACCTTGATTTTCTGTGAATTTTTTGCTCCAGTTTGTTATTGAATAAATAAAGAATTCACTATACTATGTAACTGTAACCTTGAAACCTGTTCACAGCAGCAGTCCTCTAGGAAATTGCTTAGCTTGGCATTACAGCAAGTCACTTAACCACAATTTCCTTGCTTTCATCCTACAAAAAAAAGAACATTAACTCAAATAATAATAATTTTTTAAACTGAAGTGAGATCTCAACTGTGCAAAAATTTCAACTACATTTAAGGACTTTGAAGCACATTATATTTGTTCTATTACTATTTTTAAATTTATAACACTAGATCATTTTATTTTATCTTCATTTGGTGGATTGCTTTCTGATATGGAAAGACTTCACAGGTAATCAGAAACTGGTCTTCAATTTATTGTCTCACAGAGTTGCATGGGGCATTGTAAAGTTGTGACTTCCTTTGGTCATATCATAAGTATGTTTCAGAAGCAAGTCTTGAATTCTAAGTTCAGTCCTCAATCAACTGCTGCTACCCTGTCTCTCAAGTCATTTTATGTCTGAATAAAAAAATAAACAAATATGACATTGATGCCTCAGTGTCAGACAACTCTCCTGACTTTAAGCAGTATAAAAGAGCAAAGTTCTTATTCATTGAGAGTTCCATATGCCAAAGAAAAAATATGTCCAATTAAAGCAAACAAACAAACAACAACCTCCAGTATGGCAAGGCTCTGTGACTTCATTTTCATGTGTACATAGGTACAGATAGCAAGTCATGTACAATTTAGACATTTTGCATGACTATGGACAAAATAATTCTTCACCTTATTGTCAGTCTTACAGTGATATTAACTCTCAAAGCTTGCTTAGGCTGGTTCTCAGAGGACACATGTGTAGCCTGAGGACGTGATTGAATTTCAAGCCTTCCCAGTTTGGTATTGTCTGTCCCAATTTGCAAACTATTGGTGTATATTTTGAGAACCAGGAATTATGGCAGAGTGTGACACACACCATAAAATATTACAGAACCTAAAATCTTGGATCAGATGTGTGTGAGCAGTTTTCTACTTTAACCTTTTTTGGTGCAAATATGGGAGCATCATAAGAAGAATCAGGTTTAATTAATGTATATTTCAAATTATCAATTAACTGAAACCATTTAAGATAATTGAACTCTTATTTATGCATAATGTCACATCTGTAAATGTCAATGTTTTAGAAGCAGAGCCTTTTGGAAACCTTAGGAAATGCATTGCAAAAGAGAGTTACGAACAGGAAGAATGAAATTAATTGGACATTTCCATTTCTAACTTCATATGTATATATGTATGTATGTATGTATGGGTATGTATGTATGTGTGTATATGTGTGTATGTGTGTATATGTATGTATGTGTGTATGTATATGTGCATATATGTGTGTGTATATATATGTGTGTATGTGTGTGTGTATATATATATATATATATATATATATATATATATATGTATATATTCAAAAGCCTCAGGACTTTGTATTTTTTTAAATCAGGAATATAAGGACCTATCTCTTCCCAAACAGGTTGTCTCTCTGAATCATTGCTATAGAGTAAGAACTATCCCTATCCCTTAGTCCCACTTTGATGCCTGCTGAGCATGCAGAAGTATAATTAATGAAATGCTTTTACTTTCAGTGAGATCTATTCTACTGTTAGGTAACAAAGAAGGTGAAGGAGCACTTTTCATCTGCATGGTTCATTCCTAAATGTTTATCATTGAAAGTATCAGACTTCTCTTTGACCACATATGGAAGAAGATGGGCTTTCTGATTACTGCATTTCTATTTTGGGCCAACAATTTCAAGTCTCCTGGGAATGCTCTGTGCTTTTAGTAAGAAGAAAAAAAAGTTTGATGTATGAAGTAGTTATTAATATACAGCAGCTTTTTAGGCTACTCATTAAATTTGCATGGAAGGGTAAAAGTATGAAAAGAGACCAGGATTTCAATTCTTGCTCTAGTACTATCTAGCTATATGAACATGGACAACTCTCTCAACTCTGCTGAGCCTCAGATTCTGAATCTATGAAATGGGCTAAATGATGTTTTCTTACTTGGTTCATATGGCTGCTTATGGGGAAAGCACTTCATAAACATTCATTTATAAATATAATGAGGAAAGTTCTTTGTAAATATTGGTTTAGCCTCATCATCATCATTATTATTACAGGAAAAATTATTCTCATCTTGTCTAAAGTAACTCAGAAAAAAATGATCACTATCTTGATGTCATTACTTAATTAAATTATTTAAATTACAGTTAATTAGTTAATGTAAATTAAGGTTATTTAAATATTTAGTTAAAATATGATTGAAAGTTCCACAGACCATCAAAAAGGTATCCAACAGTGTTTTTGTAGGTGAATGAAAGGATTAAAATATAAGCTCATCTTCCATAGTCTAACTGAAAATATGCTTGATACAATTCCGGGAGCAGAGAGAGTATATACTTCAACATATTCCCACATGCTCTTGATTTATTTTGTTAAACTCTTTGCTAGAAGGCTCAAGAATCCACCCTAAATCTAGGAATTGGGATGGTGCAAAAGATTGTATCAGCAAGGGGAACCTAAGGGTATATTTACTTAACTTATAAGGATGTAGAGCAAGACTACATGTTGATAGTAATGGTGTTTGTCCTAGCACTGGTTAGTGCCAGCCTCCTCTTGTTTCCCTTTCCCACATGGATTCAGAGCTCTTAGCTGTGGTTGGTTTGGACTCACAGAGTGTGGAAAAGCTGATAGGTTTAAGGAGACACTGTCCCAGGTAGGTGCAGTTTTCTACATTGAAGTTCCACCAAATACCATATCCTTAGCCTAAATCCTTTTATTATGCATAAATCAAAGAAATCTATAGGCTACTGTCACCAGCTATCAACTCCTAGTACCTTGTAATCTCACTTGCTTTAGAGACTAGAGACTTTTCCCCTTAATTTTTTTTACAAAGTTTTATTGATAAGTTTTTATTTTATGCTCCATTCATTTACAGATGACTTACTTCATGAGAGGTCTCTCATAACAAAATAAAACAGTCAATAAAACTATTAATAGTGGCCTCACATAAGAGTGCATGCAGTATTTCTATATGTAGCACCCCCAAATATCTATTAAAATAATAGTAATAACATAGATCTATTTTCCCTCTATCCTACCCACCATTACACTAGAATAAAAAATATTTTTAAAATTAAAAAAAAACAACCAAACAAAACAAATTTCATCCCTGGTTGTATGCAAAATTATATGTGTCATTCTACAACCTAAATTTAAACTTTCTCTAAATGAGAGCTTGTTTTAAGATTGGCTCTCTGGGACTAGACATTGTATTCATCATAGTACTCATACCTTTCCAAAGGTTTTGTTGTTGTTATTGTTGTGGCTGTGGTGATTTTCTTATTCTTATTGTATTATTTGTTCTCCTTGTTCTGCTCATCTCCTTCATCAGTTTATATAATTGATATCATAAAATGTTCTGTTTCTGATCATTTCACTTTGTATCACTTTCTATGTCTTTCCATACAGCTCAATTTTACTCTTTGTTCATATACCACGATTTATTCATTCATTCCTTGATTATTGGACATCCTCTGAGTTTTGTTTTGTTTTGTTTTTGCTTGGGGGGAGTAGGGAGGCTAGCAACATAGAAGTAGCTGCTATAAGCATTTTTGTACAGACCTTTCTTCTTTGTTCTCTATAGTGACTATTTTGTGTCTATTTCTAAATTGCTTTCCAGAATGATTTTTTCCATTCACAGTTCCCATGACAGTACAAAAGTGTTCCAATATTTTCATGGTGCCTTCAGCATGTCCCATATTCCTTTTTTGTTATCTTTGCCACTCTAAAGGGTGGAAACTAGAACTTTAGAGTTTCTTTAATTTGTATTTCTCTGATTTGTAGTGATTTGGTATTTTATACATACATACATACATACATACATACATATATATATACATGTAACTAAAGGTAGCCTGAGTTTCTTCCCTTAAGAACTGCCTCTTTGGATCCTTAGACTACTAATGGAGTTGGCAAATAGTTATTTTTCATATAAATTTGAAAATAAACGTTGATAAGCTTGGAAATAAAACTTTTAACTTGTTGCAAAGATTATTTCCCAATTAATTCTCTTTTAACATTATCTTTATTAAATCTGTGCAAAACCTTTAAGATTTCTGTAATTAAAATTATTCATTTCATCCTTTAAGAACCTCCTTATTTCTTGTTTGGTCAAAGACTTTTCTCCTTTCTATAGATGTGATGGGCAATTTTTCTTTTTTCTCTAATTTGTTAATGGTTGAATGTTTTATATCTAGGTCACATATCTATTTGGAGCTTGCTTTTTGCTAATGTGTGAGGTATTTGTTTAAATCTAATTTCTTCCATACTGTTATCCATTTTTCCCAGCACTTTTTGCCAAATAATGAGTCCTTATTCTAACAGCTGCAGTTTCTGTGTTTGTAGAATGCCAGGAGATTAAATATATTTACTTCTGCATTCTGTTCCACTGACTGATCTCCTTATTTTTTTATAACTCAAAGCAAATATTTCATGAGATGAAGATTTTAACCATTTTGGGGTTTTGCTTTTGGTTTGTGTTTTTGTTTGTTTGTTTGTGGTTGTTGTTTTTGTGGAACCACAGAGCTTGGTGTCATCCATGAAAATGAAGGAATTGATCAGTGTTTTGGCATGACATTATAATTGTCACCATCATCATCATCATCATCTATATCTTATCTCTGTGTGATTTTTCTTTATATAGATCAACACATTAAGCAAACACGGAAATATTGCATAAATCTTAGTGCGTGTGTATGTGTATGTGTGTTGTGTGGTGTGTGTGTGTGTGTGTGTGTGTGTGTGTTCCCATTGAGGGAGGATCTGAACCTTTGACATAATTACTTTAGAAAATTCTGAATGTTGGAAACTCCACCAATTCACATCAATGGCATCATTTTTAATAGAAAGGGTACTTGTTCAGAATCAGAGGGCCTGGACTCAAATCTTATATTTACTACCTGTGTGAACATGGATAAGTTATTTAACTAACCTCCTTGAGCTTCAATAATCTTGACCTACAAAAAGAGGTGGTTGGTAGTATAGCATGATGTGGTTGATAAGGCATTAGATTTGGAATCAAAGAAGCATTGTTTTAAAGACTGCTTAGTTTATTTACTATCTGTACAACCCTGGGAAAATCAATTAATTTCTCTGTGCCTCAGTTTCATAATTTCTAATATGAGGATACTGGAGTCAATGTTTCCCTAATTTCCTTCTTCCTCAAAATCTTTGATTGTAAGATGCTATGTCAATGGTCCTTTCCAGCTCTAACGCTATAATCCTAAATTTGGCAACTACTATATACTTTATAATCTTAGATAGTAGCTTGGGACACTGATGGGTTAAGTAAATTGATGATAGACACACACCTAACATGAGTAACATAAGGTACTTAACCATAAGGCTAGTCTCATACCCACTATGTCAAACTTGCTTTCAGCTATGTAGATAAATGTGGTATAAATATTC
Source organism: Pseudocheirus occidentalis (assembly GCA_028646575.1). NCBI lineage: Eukaryota > Metazoa > Chordata > Mammalia > Diprotodontia > Pseudocheiridae > Pseudocheirus > Pseudocheirus occidentalis. Next base: position 159,509,856 of record CM053599.1, on the reverse strand, counting down.
ATTATCTTAAGAACTATTTCTGTCATCAAAATCATCATCATCAACATCATCACCATCATCATCACCATCATCATTTGCATTTATATGGTGCTTTAAGTTTTACAAAATACCTTGCAAATGGTTTCTCATTTTAATTTTTCCAATGCAGTGTAAACACCATAAAAAGAATATTGATGAACAAAATATTGAATGTTTTAGACTCAAAATTATTCCCCAAGTAGAGAGGAGAATAGAAATGAAATTCTCCTGGCTCTAACTACTATTTTTGTTCCTGATTAATCCAACTTATATATACTAATAATATAATTGGTCCTGAGCAGTATTGTTTCAAAATAGGTATTTTGGCTTCAGCTTCTGGAAAATCTGATACCAAATCTTGCCACTGACACATATTGTTGCTGCAGTCATTTGAGCTCTGGGCACTGTAGGAAACTCTAAGACTGTAAATTGCAGAGTATGTGCCAGTATGCTTTGGTAAAGGAAGTTTCTTCATGGAGAATTCCCTATAAAAATGAACTCTACAGTGTAATTTAAAAATGAACCAGTTGTGGCTTAAGTTAAGTAGTAGCCTTTATAAAAGAATGAGCACACACACAAATTGTATTTAAAATCTATACCCAAACACCCATGTAGGGATTAATTCATGTAGACTAACTAAATTAATATTGACTGGATAAGCAGTAGATGATATCAGAATAAGACTGCTTGCTTATGTAACGCCATACATAAGCAGCTTTCCAAAAGAATGCTACTGTGAACAGCTTTCAAGATTCTGATTACACGGCATAGTGAAAACTCCATTTATTTCATGAAAAATCAAAGGAAAACATTCACAACAAATCAAGATACAATATACACAGCATAATATCTTATCACAGAAAATCACAATATAGTGTTCACAACAGCTTATCATTAGAATGGCCATATACTTTTCACCAAAGTGGTCATAGCTTTAGAACAAAGAACAAAAGAAGAATCATCTGGTATTCCTAAGGAGATTTGCCTCCTTATTCAGTTATTCAGTCATCTCAAAATACAATAGTCAGTCTTCCACTCATGGGGCAATCATAGGTTAACTTAATCAGTCACTTATCTAGCAATCAGTTACTAAGTATCATTAATCACTAACTGCAATCATTAGAAAAACAAACCCTCCACCCCTCCTTCTCTAGTATAAACTTCAACTTCATCACCAAATTCAATATCCAAGGAGAGGCCTTTTCTTCATCCTGACTCATGGTGGTCTCTCAGATTTCCCTGGATCCCCTTCCATGGTCCCAGCTCCTACCTGAATCCACCAAACAGTCACCTGGATTGAGAGGCAGACAACTTCATGGTTCTTATCCAGTCATCCTGGCAGTTCCTGCTACACGCTGAAGTTCACAGGGTCTAGCACATCTTGAAACCTTCACAATTTCTGTTCCCGGGAATTCAATGATCGGCCAAGCTACAAATGAACAAAGTGTTATTCCGGTCATGCTTCCAGGTGGCCTTCTCAGCAGCAATGTCAGCCTTCACCAGATTCTAATTTCAAGGAAATACTCTCTCAGTTCTGAGTCAGCTTTCAGATGCTCACTGAGGGAAACTCTCTCTTTCCTCTACCAGGAGCCTGCCAGGAGAAAATTCTCATTCTGCCTCTCTGGGGCCTTTCTTATAAATATATATATATACACACACACAGCATTGGCTTCCTGTTTCAGCCAAACCCTTCCTGTTATGTCAGCAACAGGAGACAGA
>CM053599.1:159497107-159508019 GCA_028646575.1 Pseudocheirus occidentalis | reverse complement strand
AAAGGCTAAGTACCTGCTTACTTGACATAACAAAAGGGGGTCTTCAAATTTAAATTAATTGGATTAGCATCACAGCTTAGCTATCATTTTGAGATCTCAAACCATTGATTAGATCATAATATGCTAGTACTCCAGGAGGGAGTAATTTCACTGGCTAAATCCAAGGTTACAAGCTTCAAAGGCTCTCTCCAAGCCTTTTAACTAGATCTGAAAATGGCAAAATATAAAGCCATGCTAAGAACCTCTCAGTTCACTGTCTCTGAGACACAAGCAACATTATGCTTTATATTAGCTGAAGGGTGAAGGGAGACAAGGTCTTCAATGCCTCATATGGTTATTATTGTCATTATGCTTTTCTTAAACACTTCTCCCAATGATTGTTCAAAGAATTCTTTCAAAGCATTTTCTGATGCTGTGATAGAAGATAAAAACCAAATAGGTAGGTGTTTTGTTCATTGTTCTGTGAAATTCCATTATTAAGAAGAGAATCATTTTAAGTAAGGAAAAAGCATCTATGGCTGTAACTGGTTTTAGCCTGTTACCTTTTGATGATTAGGGAATATTTTGTTCAATGTTGAGAAATCTTGGAAAATTATCCTGTTGACTTTTCAGAGTTCTTGCTGCTTCTGTGAGGCATTTGTCTAGATGGCAAATGCAAAGGGTTTTCACATTTTATGTCTCATGGTGATATCATTAGGAGTGGGAAATATCAAGGTTGAGAATCAGTGATCCTAGGATCTATTATGAACAGATTTATTGGGTCCCTTATGCTCCATTAATATGCATTATTATATAAATATCATTTTCCCCTTAATTAGAGGCACTGTATATGCATTCACAAATACAGTCTTATGTATTAAAAATATCTGAATCACTGGCCAAGGATGGACACTATGGCATACTGGATTAAGAGGTAGACAGTGTCAGGAAGACTAGAGTTTAAATCCCAGCTCTACTTCTGTGAGCATGAACAAATCACTTAGACCTCTCAGCCTCAGTTTCTTTTTCTGCAGAAAAGGAGAGAGATAAAATTTGCTATAGTATTTACCTCAGAGTTGGTATGAATTGCATATAAGAAAAATGTATGCATAATAACCTTGTAAACTTCAAAGAGTCATATAAATGTAAAATAATATTTGTTCTGTTTTCCCTTTAATATCATCTGTGCTTAGGGCCTTCTCCACATAGAGTTCCTTAAAGTTTCATACTCTTGTCAATTGACAGCAGAGTCATGGGAAGATAGTAGAGTGTGTTCTTTCTTGTATCTTTTGTCACTGTGAAAGCTAGGAACCAAATATCAAATATCTGAGGGGGGGGAGTGATAAGAAGAAACTAGAATAGAGAAGGTGGGTGGGCTGCCTCAAGTAGGTCTCTAAGATTGGAAATTGTGGGTAGTGGTCACCAATACACATGAGCAAGAATATAGAGAACTTATACTCCTTTCCCCCTACACCCACATTAAATTGATGAAATCATATCACAAGTAAGAATCTCATCCCAGGGAAAAAATTTATTAAAATTCATAAGCAGAAAGTAAAAATTATAATGCAATGTCCATTGTATATAATGATTTTGCTCATCCATAATCAGTGATATTTTGAACTATTTTTCTAATAAAAATGATAGATTTTTTTCAGATGTATCCAAGAGACCTCCCTTTCATATTTCCCACTTTCTCCGTTAGTAGGACAATGAATTTCATCTTACCTGACAGAATATATTAGAGTTTTTGTTTAAAAAAATTACAATAGAGAAGGTATCCGAGATGAACCCTAGTACTGCAAACCCCATATTTATCTTAGGTTTTCAAGTGATAACTTTTTTTAATAACCTAGCTAGTACTTTATCTTTCAGACAAATTTTAAAAATGTTTTTTCCCCACATATTGCAACGGATTTTCCTGCACTTTGTTAGTGTCAGAGATAGGTAATAGATCATAGCTATAAGCATAAGGGACCCTAAATAAGGCCATAACAACTTTAATAAGTCACAGTATTTATTTCATCAAAGTACTGCCACATTCTTGCCTTTTTAATATATGAAGTATTCTTTTTTTGGATTCTGAATACATAATAATTTGTGAGATGGACAGGTATACATTCATCCAGCTAAACCTATATGCAACCATTCTTAATCATTTATGTTTATGTTCACATACACCAAGATTCACAGATATTTATATTGTTTAGATTCCTTAATTGTTGTTGTTTTCACAGATCACCTTAGGAGCCACTTGCTATGACAAAATTTTTCTAAACCCCCAGATTTCAAGTCTAGAATGCTAAAGTTGGAATCAAAAATATCTGAGTCAAAATCCCACCTAGATACTTACTAGTTGTATGATACTGAGAAAGTCATTTAACTTTGCTTGGCCTCAGTTTATTCTTCTGTAAAAAGGGAATACTGGGACCTACTTATGTTGGGTTTTGAGGATAGAATGAGATGACATTTACAAAGTACTTAGCAAATCATAAAGTTCTAGATAAATGATAGCTATTGTTGTTTTTCTTAACTTTGTAATGTTGTTTTACTACTACTACTACTACTACTACTACTACTACTACTACTACTACTACTACTACTACTACTACTACCACCACCACCACTACTCTCAAGTAGAATGTAAGCCCCTTAAAGTCAGGGACTATTAATTTTTATTCTCAAATATATGGAGATAAGTACAGTTGGAAACAGTGATTACTAAATTTCATCTTTTTATCTCCAGCTACTAAGATAATAGTTGGTACATATCAGGTGCATAATAAATCCTTGTTTGTTTCCTTGCTTGCTTGATAAATAGTGGCTTCTTAACATAGGTGTGTTAAATTGAATTATGTGGAAGTGGATGTTCCTTTGTAACTGAGCTTAGTGTATATGTGTGCATGTGTATGTGTATATATATGTGTGTGTGTGTATGCATATGTGCATATGTGTGTACGTATATATGTATATATGTGTATGTATATAAAATTATGAGAGTTAATAGAGTTCTATTATTATGTCAAAAATACCTTCTGCAGCAATTAGCCTTTATAGCAAGAAAAATAATTTAGTGTTAAGCAGATGATTTTCATTGATACAACTCAAATTGTTTGCATTCAGTTTCAAAACAAATGATGCTATCCCCTCTAAAGCATAGAAAATTACAGTCACAGATAAATCTTTTCTTGAAATGAAAATACAGTTAAAATGGATCTCAAAAAAAGCAAGGTTAATAGCCATTTTGAAAGGAAAGTAATTTGTCTGCATTTAACAACAACAAAAACTGTAGTCAGACTAAAAAAATATTCTTTAAAGAAGTTCAGTTTTTATTTCACCTGAACAGACTTCATGTTGTGAAAATATATTTGATTAGAATAGGTCGTGGACAGCTGGCACATTGAATGTTAGAGCCAAACTGCTGTCTAGGTGTGGACTGGGGATGCTACTTGACTGCCAAGGAGTAGACTGATTCAGGTTCCTCTGAGTAACTTAAGGCATTTCATGCTTTTGATTGAATTGATATCAACAAAAAAATAAAATAGCAATGAATACCCTGAAGAGAGACACATACATTATCTTCTATAAATAATTATAAGTTGACAGTGTCTAAGACGGTACCAAAAGACAAAAATCTCAGTAAGATTAATAACATTATCTATAATGAGTAGATTTAAACTAGGAATCTGTAAGATCTGGAATTCCCCTACTGGGAAACCCTATACCTCCCCTGTAGACATAGGGTGTTCTTTTGATACCAAAGGAAGAGACCATGGAGCTCTAGATTAATTATAGGTAATAGTTTAATTAATCACTGTGAATACTTATAAAACAGGGACAATCTTTGGTCTAGGGCACTGCCCAGGTAGTTCAGTTGATCACACCTTAAGAACTTCCCCCCCAAAAGAAATCTGTCACAATTACAAAAAACAGACAAAAGTAGGAGGAGCTAGTGAGAGCACCACTACTGATTGGTGGAAATTTTTTGTTTTCTGCTTAAGAATGAGCTTGGGTGTGAATTGAGCCAGTGTTATGACCAAACATAAGTTTGTCTTTTGATTATGTCTCAGTCACATATAGGTCACGATATTCTTGTTTTTGGCTTTCATACGTAATAAGATCTTAAATTGTGTCTCACTGTATAAGTTATAATTTTAAACAAGTTACAATGTTCAGGCTTCCACCTACACAGAGTTTAAATTTTTATAACTTTTCACTTAGTTTTGTAATTTGGTGTTTTTTCCAACCAGGCCCCCACACAATTCTAGGATAAAACAGCCAATAAACAGGTTTCAGTATCAAAAGAAACTTGTTTTGTGCTTTTGTTCATTTGTTTTAAGTTGAATTTAGTGAAAATATCCAGAACAAAATATCTAGAAAAATTAAGGAAATAGCAGAAATTAGTCTATGATCACTAGCCATTATATTTTATGACTCATGGGGAAGAGAACTACTTGATGAAAAAGAAAAGAAGTGATAACCAATTTTTCAAAGGGTAAAAAGAATACATATCAAGTCTGATCAGCATAACAAGAATAAGAGAATCTGAAAGTTGGAAGAATCCTTACAGGTCTCCTAGTCCAGCATTTTCCTCTTTATGAGTCCTGTTTGCAATATACAATGTGAGTAGTCATCTAGACCCCATCTGAAGACTGGCAATGACAATGATTTGCCACTTTGCCAGGCAACTCATTTCATTTTTGGTAAAAATTCCCCCCTCGGATTGAGTTAAAATCTGCCTGAATTTCTGGAAAGACCCTAGAACAAATCATCCAACAATAAATTTTCCTTTGCCTAGGAATACAGAAGAGTATTGGCTTGTATCTAGTATGGATTTGTCAAAGGCAAATCATGCCAAACCAGCTTGATTTCCTTTTCAGTAAAGTGACAAGCTTTATTGGGGAGTGTGAGGGGGTAGGCAATGCAGATACAACAGATGGTAAAGAGAGACAGGTTTAGGTTTATGCCTGTAGCCTTCTAAGTATTACCTAAAATTTGGGAAAGTTCCAAGTATGCTGGCACTAGGCACTATATGGTTTGTCTGTTGAAATATATGCCAGGGAATGGTGTGGTTAGTGTATTTGCTTTTAATACTATTAAATCTACCATTATACTTAATGGATTCTATTTAGCCTGATAGCAAGAGGGTAAAATGAATGCCTTGATCAGGACTTTTTCTTTTTTATGAAGTAGAAATTACAAATGATTCCATATTCCTAGGATTCAGGTTCACATCTCAGCTGTGCTACTTCTTACATGGGTGACTGGGGGCAAGTCACCTAAGCTCTCTGGACCTCATTTTCCTCAACTGTAAAATTATTTTTTAAAATAAAAACTTTCAGTTCTAAATCTTTGATACTAGTGTAATCCTATGTGATTCCCTTGTTATCATTAAGATCCTATTCTTTTTCAGATAGTTTTAATCCCACATCAACTATAATTCGAATATAAAATCTGGAAGGGGATGAAACTATTCACACAAGAATCAGGCATAAAATGGGGTTTTCTCGGCAAAGAGAATGGAATGGTTTGCCATGTCCTACTTCAGTGAATTAAGGTAAATAGAAGTTAAGCAACTCTTCCAGGGTCACACAGCTAGTGAGTGTCTGAGGCTGGAATTGAAATCAGATCTTGACTCCAGATCCAGTATTCTATCCAATGAGTGATCTAGCTGCCTCATCTGGCACATAGCTGTCTTTATACAAATGCTTATTTTCTTCCTTTGCCTTCCTCATCTCTTATTTATGCAGATTAGAAATGAACCTTTAGGGGGCTGCTAGGTGGTGCAATGAATTAGAGCATTGGCCCTGGAGTCAGGAGGACCTGAGTTCAAATTTGGCCTCAGACACTTAACACAAAAACTATCTGTGTGAGAGTTCAACATCTTAGCTCTAGATGGGTTTTTAAGACACACATTTAATGTAAATTCTTTGAATTCATTTAGTATGTTTTATCGTCCTCACTGTGTTGTTATGAAGCTATAAATCTATAAATTTTAAAGCATCATATTAAATGAATTTTGTGATATTTTCTTTTTTCTCTCTTTCCTTTTCTCCTCTCCTTATACTATCTTTCTCCCTCCCCTTCATCTGCTCCCTTCCTCCCTTCTTCTTCTCCTCCCTTCTTTCCTGCCTTCTTGTTTTTCTTCCTTCCTTCTTTCCTTGCTTCCCATTTAATTCATCAATAAAAATATAAAATTAATCAGGGCTCTCCAAAGCATATTTCATCTATATTGATTGATATATCCATTAATTCTTAGTCTTTGGGTTAAATTATATCATTCCAAATATACCCAAATGTATTATCTGCTAGAAAATATTTCCCAGCTTGTCTATGTCCATATGAATGTCATGAGAGGATTTATCAAATACCTTACTTAAATACATATCATTCTGTTTTTGTTATTACCCTAATCCATCAATCTAATAGCACTATAAAATAAAGATTACACTGTAAAAAATCATCTAGCATAACTTGTCCTTCATGAAACCATTTTGGCTTTAAGTTATGACCACTTCCCTTTCAAAACATTTTAAAATCACTATTTTATTATTACAATATATACTAGAATTTGTTTCCAAGGAGAGAAACAATGTTTTCTGACCTATAATTTGAAGAATCCAGCCTTTTCTGTCAAAAAAGTATATTTACCCTTCTTCAGAACTGCATTATTTTTCCTGTGAGACATGATTTTTCAAATGTCAGAAGTAGTGCACATGCAATATTAAAAATATATTTTTAATTGTTGCTAAACCAATCATTGGTGAGTACACCTAAACAAACAAACAAATAGAATCCTTTGAGAAAAATGGTGGAAAATATGCCTGCAGGATACTGGTGCCATCTGATTGTCATCTTCTTATGAACCACAATGAATTTGGACGTTTAAGATGGAATGTTTTGTGTTAATATTTCTTGCATGTTCATGATGGTTGTGATCATTAAAAATGCTAAGCACTATTGAGAAGTTCAAATATATATATATAGTTTTGCATCTTGAGTCCATCACATAGATACTATAGATTTTCACTGGTCCTCTTGAGTCATGATTAGTCACTCAGAATTGCTCAGAGTTCTTAAGTCTTTCAAAGTTGTTTACTTTTACATCATTGTGATTCTGCTCACTTAACTCTGCATCAATTCATATGAGGTTTTATAGGTTTCTTTGAAATCTTTTGGTCCTTTTTTACGGTATCATATTTATTCAATTGTATTCAAATACTATCATTTGTTCAGCCATCCTCAAATTGGTTGTACCTCCTTAGCTTCCAGTTCTTTACTACTTTAAAAGGAGGAAGCATGAATGTTTTTGTAGATAAGATTTATTTTCCACTTTCTTTAATCTCTTATGAATCAGGCCTAGTAATGAATGACATCATTAGTAATGAATAATATTACTAAGCATGCAAAGGTATACTTATTTTAGTAACTTACAACAAAGCTCTTAATTTAAACACTGAACTTTATTAGACAGTCTCCCTTTTTAGTAGTTTTTTAATAGATGGGATTAAATCAAATTTTGAGAGTTTGATTAGAAATGAAATTTAAAAGGTCCAACTTTTTGCTCTTTATGGGTGGAGTGAAGTAATGAGAAGTGATGGAGAGTCGAATATGGCTTTTTTTGCTCCTTTATTTTCAGATGTCTTTGATTGAAATAGAGCGAATAGATGTATATGGTTGGAGAGATATATATTTGACAGATGCCCTAGAAACAATAGTTCTCTAAAAATCAGTCAACCACCTAGTATTTATTAAATGCTTACTATATTCTGGGTACTCTGCTAAAGACAGAAATGCAATGAATAAATCACATGCATACTACTGTAGTAGGAATGTAATTGCCTTTACAACTCCCTAGGATCTTACATGCTAACAGCGAAACAAAAAGTATATATGGATAAGAATGTACAGAATAAACATAAACACAAAATACTTAAATACTTGGAAATTTGAAAGAAAGAGCACTGGCATTTGAGAGGATGAGGAAAAGCGTCATGTAGAACAGCAGTTCTCAACCCGTGGGTTGCACCCCCTTTGGGAGTCAAACAGCCCTTTCACAGGGGTCACCTAAGACCATCAGAAAACACATATTTCTGATTGTCTTAGGAACTGAGACACTGCTCCTCTATCTGCCTCCAGGCAGGTCTGCCCACATGCAGATAAGCCCACATATGAATATTAAAGGGTCTTGGCATTAGGGAGGTTGAGAACTACTGAGTAGAAGAAGGTGGTATTTGACCTGCATCTTGATGGAAAAAGATTCTATGATGTAGGGATGAGAAAGGACTGTATTACAAGTTTAGAAGCCAATACAAATGTTCAAGGGAAGTGGAAAGTCTTGTGTGAAAAATAACAATTTGAGTTTGACTAGATCAGAGATTCCAGGAAGGAATATGTGATTTAAAGAAAGATAAAATTAACTGGAAAACATAACTTAGGGTAAGATTTTGAAGGACTTAAATACTGGACAAAAACATAAGTTGATATTTAATCTGAGAGACAACATGGGATTTATTCAGTAAGAATGTGAAGTTGTAGGGGCAGCTGTTCTCTAACCATGCCCTGTGGTCCAACTATGGATACTTGATCAATGAAACCAATGAGTGGTTTTTCTCCTACATATAACAACTCTTAACATCTGAATGCTATAAACTTCTCATATTGTTGTTGTTATTTATTTGCCTCGGTCATGGCCAAATCTTTTTTGGCAAAGTAACAAGAGTGGATCACCATTTCCTTCACTAACAAAATTAGTGGATCCATTTTGTTGGATCCATTTTGTCAGGCAATCAGAGATTGAGTGACTTACCCAGGGCCACACAACTAGAAAGTATCAGACTGGATTTGAATTCAAGTCTTGCTGACTCTAGGCCCAGTGCTCTATCCACTCAGCTTATCAGCTGCCTCATTTTATGTATTATGTTCTTAATAAATATTTATCAAATGAAGAGACGAAATGAGAGAGAGAGAGAGAGTAAAAGAAATTATTAGCAGTCCCACATTTATGAATGGATTATGTTACAAAAGTTTTTTGGGGAGTTGTTTTTAGGTTCATTTTCCCATAGAAATAATATGAGTAGTATGTGTAACAAGAGGCCAGCCCAGTGAAGTAGATATAATCCTAAGTGAATTTCAGTATATGACTGAATCTTTACTCCATATTATGGTGCCAGTCACAGTTCATTCATGCCTCCCCTCCTGGGCAGCTCTTATTGATAGATATAGGTAAACAGACAATAGTGTACCTGAAGAACAATACAAAAAAGTGATATTTTAACTAAATATAATCATAATTTATAAACATTATTCTTTCGGGAAATCTGTTCTTAGTTTCAGTTTAGCAATGCTGGAAATAATCTCCCCATAATGTAACTGGATAGCAGGAGCTTATTTGAAAGTTGCACTTGGGGAAAAAGAGGGAAGGAAAGAAGCAAAAAAAAAATAAAGGGCTGGGAGTAACAATTCTAAGGCAGCAGTAACTTTAAAAAAATAAACCACATTCATTTGTTTATGAGAATTCATCTCTCTCAAGGACATTCATTCCCTAAGTCATCTGAATTGCAAAACATTTGTTCCTTTAAGAGATGTGGATGGGGTGAGAAGAGTGGAAGTATTAGAGGTAAAATATGAGGTCTGTATTTTGTAAAAGTTTTATTAAGCAAATTTCTGTTACTGTAGGTAAAAGTAATAAAATTACTCCAAATTAAATTAGCAAAATTCTATGATATTACAGTCTTTTGCACTGGAGAGACTAGTTAATGAGAAATGGTTACTAGAGTTCATTCCACCACTAACAACTTACTTAACCTAAGGAAAGACATCTATCCATGTGTCTCTTTGAGCTTACCAGTCATGTACACACACACACAGACACACACTCTCAGACACACAGACACACACAGACATATACATGCATATGTGTCTATGCACAAATTCATATATGTACATACAAATATAGTTATATGTGCATATATACACACACACACACAATGTTGTTGTTCACTAGTTGCAGTTGTGCCAAACTTTTTGTGACCCGTTTGAGGGTTTTTTTGGGGGGGAGCAGGGATGATGCAGTGACTTGACATTTCCTTCTCCAGCTCATTTTATAGATTTATAAACGGAGGCAAACAGGATTAATTGCCCTGCTTAGGGTCACACAGTTCATACATTGTCTGAGGTCAGATTTGAAATAAAACCTTCCTGACTCTGGGGTCAGCACTCTATCCACAGTTCCACTGTAGTATCTAGGTGTCTCTAATATATGCATGCATGAATGCATTGTATATGCTAGATATATGTGTATACATACTATGTAGATCTGTGTGTATGTGTGTATATACACATGTATATGTATATACACATATGTACATGTCAGTATTCCTATAAGCTTATTAGTCATAGAATCTTATATATAATAATAAACATATACATGTACATTTACATATATGCATGTGTTTTATGAATGTGCATTATACATGTTTATGTAATTATATGTGTGCATTGTAGACAAAAGCAAATATATGTGTGCACATATGCATATGTATGTATGCATGTATATAAACACACATATATGTATATGTGTATAATATATGCAGAATCTACACATATATGTCTATTGTGAGACCTTAGACTTTACCAAGTTTGTTTCCTTCATTTTGCATTAAATAAATATTTCATTTATAAAATATGGATCATGAGAATATAATATCAAAGGATTTAGAGCTGGAAAAGACCTCATGTGGTTCAACCTCTCTTTTTGCTGATGAAAATACTGAGACTCAGAAAGGAGATATGACTTGTACCAAATCACATGTTTACTAAGTAATAAAACAGAGTTAAAAACAAAGTCCTTGAACTCTAAATCCTACATCCCCCCCTCAATTGTTTGCTTTATGGCATTATTTTGAGGCATGTATGTATGTGTATATATATA
>CM053599.1:159473549-159496607 GCA_028646575.1 Pseudocheirus occidentalis | reverse complement strand
AAAAAATAGAAGGCAATGTGAAATATATTATAAAAAAACCTATGACCTGGAAAATGGATCCAGGAGAGACAATTTAAAAATTATTGGGTGACTCAAAAGCCATGATCAGAAAAAGAACCTAGAAATTTTACTTCAAGAAATTCTCAAGGAAAAAAGGACAAAATAGAACTTGAAAGAATTCACTGATCAACCCTGGAAAAAGATCCCAAAAAGAAAACTCCTAGGAACGTTATAGCCAGGCTTCAGAGTTGCCAGATCAAGGAGAAAATATTACAAGCTGCCAAGAAGAAACAATTTGAATACTGCAGAAACACAATCAGGATAACCCAAGATCTAGCAGCTTCTACATTGAGGGATCTAAGGGACTTGTAATAGCAATGAGTTTAGCAGATACTTAGCATTTAGTAACTTAGGGCTAAGTATGGAAGGTGTGAGCCCTGTCCCCACTTGAGAGGGCATGAATGCCCCTGTTGATGTGGAAGAAGGATATTGGCTGAGGCAGGAGGCCAGTGTGTGTATATAAGCAAGAATTCCAGAGACAGAGAGACAGAATTGGAATTTTCCTGTTGGAGGAAGCATCTGGGAGCTGGGCTGCTGGACTGAAGAAATGAGTTGAAATTTTCAAGAGAGACAGAGAGAGAGAGAGAGAGAGAGAGAGAGAGAGAGAGAGAGAGTTAGTTAGTTAGTTAGTTAGTTTCTCTCCCAGCATCTGGAAGCTGACTGAGAAGTGAGATGGAGTTTTCCTGAGAACAGAATCTGGTGAAGGCCACCCAGAAGGCCAAAATTCCTTCTGGATCCTAGGGCCAGCTGAACTACTGGAGGATTGAAGAAGCATGACCAGGATAAGACTTATTTGTTCGTGAACTGTCTGATCTTTGAGTTCCAAGCAAGAGACGTAGTGAAGGGTTTGAGATATGCTGGGCCCTGTGAACTTCAGTGTGTTCCAGGGACTGCCCTGAGGACTGGACAAGGACTTGGGAGCTGTCTTCTTCTAAATCCAGGTGACTGTTTGGTGGATTCAGGAGGGAGCTGAGACCATGTAAGGGGATCCAGGGAATCAGAGAGAACACCCAGAGTCAAGATGAAGAAAAAGCCTGCCCTTGGATGAAATTGAGGTTTGCTGGACACCAAGGGGTGGAGGATTTGTGTGGTTTTAAGACTGTACTAGTGATTAATGATAGTTAGTAATTGTGAATCTAGATTAGTGACTGATTAAGTTAATGGTTGCCCTGTGAGCGGAAGATTGATATATTGTGAATTGATTGGTTGATTAAGTGAGGAGCATTTCCCCCTTAGGGAAACCAGATGATTATTCTTTTGTTCCTTTCTAAATATTGTGCCCACTGTAGTGAAATCTGTGTGGCCATTCTAAAGTTAAGGTGTTATGAACACTATATTGTGGCTTTATGTGATAAAATGTAATGTTGGGAATATTATGTTGTGACATATTGTGAATGTTTGCCTTGATTTTTAATGGAATAAACAGAGTGTTCACTATTACTGTGTAATCTGAACCTTAAAAACTGTTCACAGTAGCATTCTTTTGGGAATCTACTGGTGCATGATGTTACAGGCCTGGAATATGATATTCCAGAGATCAGGGGAGCTAGGATTAAAACCAAGAATCACCTCCCCAGCAAAATCAAGTATAATGTTTCAGGGTAAAATATGATCATTAAATGAGGTGAAGGACTTTCAAGAATTCTTGCTGAGAAAAACAGAACTGAATAGAAAATTTGACATTCAAATACAAGAAGCATGAGAAGGTAAATATAAAAAAGAAATCATAAGGCACTTATCAAACTTGAACTATTTACATGCCAACATTGAAAAATGATAATTGTAACTTATGAAACTTTTCTCAGTATGAGGATAGGGGAAGGCATTATAAATGTATTTATATATGTATATGTACACATATATCTATGTAGGAGGGTATATATGCATATGCATACATATGGGAGTGTGCGTGTGTATGTGTACATAGACAGAGGGCAAAGGATATATAAATTATATGCATATGTAATTTCTACATATAACTGGGAATTAAGATATACAGCACTGGGGTAGGGAGATGCATCTTGCCCTACCAGAAAGTCAGAGGGGTGATTTGGGAGGATATAGGAAAGAGTAGATTGGGGTAGGGGGTAAACATGGGATCACTGTTTTGGGTTGATGGGTAGGGGAAAGATGGGGAGAAAATTTGTAACTCAAAATCTCAGGGAAACAAATCATATAAAAACTAAAAATAAGCAAAAGGTAATTAAAAGAACAAATGAATGAATGAATGAATGAATGAAATAGCATTAATAAGTGATAGTTATGTACACTGTTCTAAGTGTTGGAGAAATACGGAATTTAGCCATAAAATAATTGATGGCCATGTACTTTTCTAAAATGTTAGTGTTGATTTGATTAATATTTCCAGGACAAGGGATATAAGGGAAAGAATGTGAATGTGGACAGTCAGTGAGTAATAGCATAGTATACTTTGATCTGGCTAGGCAAAGTGATAATCTGCTTTGTTCTTAAGGGCCAAGTCACCAACTACTACTTGCTTTGTTCATATATATACATATATTTTTAACATTCTTTTCTCGAGTTCTAAATTCTTTCTTTCTTACCCCTCACCTACCCACTGAGAAGACAAACAAAATATATCAATTATGCATGTGAAATCTTGTGAAACATGATTCCAAATTAGCCATATTACAAAAAAATAAAAGCAAGAAATTTTTTCTTTAATTTACATTAAAAGTTCATCAGTTCTTTCTTGGCATGGTAGATAGGATTTTTTCATCGTGAGTCCTCTGAGATTGTCTTCTATCTATAAAGTAAAGTTTTTCACACTTGATCATTATTACAACATTACTGTTACTGTGCATAATTTTTTCCAGTTCTTTCTGTTTCACTGCATCAATTCATATAGATCTTGCCATGTTTTTTTTTTCTTAATGTCCCCATCATTTCTTATAGCACAATAGCTATCTTCAGTATCATATGCCACAACTTGTTCAGTCATTCCCTAATTAGTGGGCATTTTTCTGTTTCTTTACTGAACACAAAAAATAGCTTCTATATTTTTGTATATAAAGTTTTTTTTCTTATTATGTACTTTCTTTAGGGCACTGGCCAAGTAGCAACATTGATGGGTCAAGGGGTATGCACAGTTTTATAGCCCTTTGGGCATAGTTCCAAAATGATCTCCAGAATGATTGAACCAGTTCACAACTTT
Source organism: Pseudocheirus occidentalis (assembly GCA_028646575.1). Taxonomy (NCBI): domain Eukaryota; kingdom Metazoa; phylum Chordata; class Mammalia; order Diprotodontia; family Pseudocheiridae; genus Pseudocheirus; species Pseudocheirus occidentalis. Next base: position 159,493,372 of record CM053599.1, on the reverse strand, counting down.
ACCAACAGTTCATTAGCATGCCTCTTTTCCCTCCAGTACTTGTCATTTCTGTTAGGTGTAAAGTGATACATTAGAGTTGTCTGAATTTTACTTCCGGGGGTGGAGGCAAGATGGCAGCATAGAAGCAGCAAGGTCCTGCAGCTGACACACAGCCACCCTAAACACCAATAAAATATGACTCTGGACAGAGTTGTCTGAATTTGTATATTCCTAAATAATAATGATTTAAAGCATTTTATATCACTACACATCTTTCATTTCACCTTTGAAAACTACCTGTTTATGTCTTTTGACCACTTATTAATTGTAGAATGGATCTTATTTGTATAAATTTGACTCATGTCCTTTATGTTTGAGAGAGGAGACCTTTATCAGAAAAACTTGCTGTAAATTTTGTTGATAGCACTTCATTGTTTATAGTACCTTTTGTCAAAATTCAGTTTCCTTGATCACTTCTTTTAATTATGTATCCTTTTATTTTTCCTTTGATATCATGATTTCTATCCTGCCCTTTCTGCTTTGTTGCCCTTTATTTTAATGCTATGTGTGTGTTTCTGTTGGAAGTGTGTCTCTCATAAGCAATTTGTTGGATTTTTGTTTCTAATCCACTCTATCCAATTCTGTTTCATGAATGAGCTTCCACTTCATGAATGACTTCTTCCCATTCACATTAGCAGTTATAATTACTCTCCATCCTATCTATTTTCTTGTTTCTCTCTTTCTCTCTCTCTCTCTCTCTCTCTCTCTTTCTCTCTCTCTCTCTCCTCCATCCCTCCTCAAAAGACTTCTTTACTTCTGACCATTGCATCTCTTAATCTGGCCTCCATTTTATAATCTCTACCCCTGCCATATCTCATTCCTTTCCCCTCCTATTTTCCTATTGGGTAAGATAGATTTCAATACCCAACATAGTATGGATATAAATTCTTCCCTCTTTGTAACAATGCTTATGAGAATAAGCATTGTCTGCCAGCATCACACCACATTTCCCCCTCTATTATAAAAAACTCTTCCTTTCATGCCTCTTTTATGTATGTAAGAAAATTGACTTGATTTTGCCTCTTCCTTTCCCCTTTTCCTAGTGCTCCCTTCTTTCTCACCCCTTCATTTTTTTTGAGATCATCCCAAAAATAATTCATTCATATATATGGTCTATGTCTATGTAAACTCTTCCTGTCTGCTCTAAAATGATAAAATTCTTAGGAATTACATGTATAATCTTCTCATAAAGGAATGTAAAAAGTTCATTGAGTCTCCTCTGATTATATTTTCATATTTACTTTTTTATGCCTCTCTTTAATCTTGTCCTTAATTGTAAAATTTTGTATTCAGCTATGGCATTTTCATCAGGAATTCTTAAAATTCTCTATATCATTAGATGTCCATTTTCCTTGAAAGATTGTATTCAGTTTTGCTAAGTAGGTTTTTCTTGGTTGTAATTGTAGCATCTTTGCCTTATGGAATATAATATTCTGCTCATTTAACATGGAAACAACTTAATCTTAGGTGATTCTGACTGAGCCTCCATGAAATTTGAGTGGTTTCTTTCTGGCTGCTTGTAAAATTTTTCTCCTTTACATGGGAGCTCTGGAATTTGACTGTAATATTCCTTGCGGCTTTCTTTTTAAAAAATAATATATTTTCCCAATTACACATCAAAAGTCTTTTTAGAATTCATTTTTACAAAATTTTGAGTTTCAAATATTCCTCCCTCCCTCTCCTTTTCCAAAAGTAGTAAGCAATTTGATATAGGTTATATATGTGGTATCATGTAAAACATATTTCTGTATTAGTCACAGTTGTGAAAGAAGAGACAGATTACAAGAAAAACACATGCAAAACAGATCAAAGGAAATGAAAAAAATATGCTTCAGTTTGCATTCAGAGGCCCTAAATTATTTATCTCAATATTGATAGCATTTTCCCTCATGAGTCCTTTGTCTTCAATCATTGTGTTGCTAAGAAGAGCTGAGTCATTCGTAGTTGATCATCACAAGATGTTACTGATACCGTCTACAATGTTTTCCCCTTTCTGCTCATTTCATTTTGAATCAGTTCATACAAGTCTTTCCATTTTTTCTGAAATCCACTTCTTCATCATTTCTAATTTCACAATACTGTTCCATTATTTTCATATACCACAACTTGTTCAGCAGTTCTCCAATTGATGGACATCCCCTCAATTTTCAATATTTGTTTTACCATGAAAATAACTGCTATAAATATTTTTGCATAAGTAGGTTTTTTCCCCTTTTTTATTATGCCTTTGGAATGCAGAAGTAGTCATGATATTGCTGGATCAAATATTATGCACAGATTACTTACCTTTTGGGCACAGTTCCAAATTATTCTCCATAACGGTTAGATTAGTTCACAACACCACCAACAGTGAGTCAGTGTCTTAATTTTCCCAACTCCTCTCCAACACTGATAATTTTTCTTTATTTTCCCTCATGTTAGCCAATCTTATTGGTGTAATGTGGTACCTCAGAACTGTATTAATTTCTATAATTGAATTTCTCTAATAAAAAGTGATTTAGAGGGGGCAGAGCCAAAATGGCAGACTAAAAGCAGGGACAAACTTGAGTTCTCCCCCAAACCCCTACAAATACCTACAAAAATGATTCTAAACAAATTCTAGAGCTACATAACTCACAAAAACATAGAATGAAACACATCTCTAGCCCAATACAGCCTGGAAAGTCAACAGGAAGCATAAACTGTACCTGGGAACAGCATTCAGTCAAGCATGGGCTGCATCAATCACAGTCAAGTCCAGAGCAGGCCTCAGGAGACTAAACTGCTGGCAGTTGTTGTGATTTCCAGACTTCTCAACTCACAAATGCTGAGAATATTGTGGAAGCTCTGTAGGGGAACTCCGTGGGACCTGGGTGAAAGAGGAGCACTCAGTCTAGCACCAGCCCCAAGGCAGCTGAGGTGGTGGAAGTGGCAACAGCAGCAGCAGTGTCTCCTTCCAGAGCTCTAGGCCCATAAACAGTGGGATATCCAGTGGCTGACATAAAACCTCTGAAGCCTGGGACAGTACACCCACCCCCAACACCAATCCCCATCTCCAGTGGAAGCAGTGTTCTACCTTGACAAGAAGTTATAAAGTGAAGTATTAGGGTGAGAAGATGAGTAAGCACCATTTAAAAAGTCAAAGGAATCAAAGGAATCTTACTTTGGTGACAAAGAGAATCATAACATACAAACAGAAGACAGCAAAGTCAAACCTCCTATATCAAAAGCTTCCAAGAAAAATATGAATAGGTCACAGACCACAGAAGGACTCAAAAAGGATTTTGAAAATCAAGTAAGAGAAGCAGAGGAAATACTGGGAAGAAAAATGAGAATAATGCAAGAAAAGTGTGAAAAATTACTCAATAGCTTGCTGAAGGATACCAAAAAAAAATACTGAAGAAAATAATACCTAAAAAAATAAACCAACACAAATGGCAAAAGAGGTCCAAAAGAACAATGAGAAGAATGCCTTAAAAAGCTGAATTGGACAAATGTAAACGGAGGTACAAAAGTTTGCTGAAGAAAATAATTCCTTTAAAATTAAAAGGGAGCAAATGGAAGCTAATAACTTTATGAGAAATAAGAAAATTACAAAAGAGAACCAAAAGAATGATAAAATATAAGACAACATGAAATATCTCAATGGATAAATAAACCAATGTAGAACGTAGATCCAGGAGAGATAGTTTGAGAATTATTGGACTACCTGAAAGTTGTGATACAAAAAAGAGCCCAGTCATCATCTTTCAAGAAATTACCAAGGAAAACTGTCCTGATGTTCTAGAACCAGAGGGTAAAGTGGAAATTGTAAGAATCCACTGATCATCTCTTGAAAGAGATCCCAAAATGAAAACTCATAGGAATACTGTAGTCAAATTCTGTAGTTCCCAGGTGAAGGAGAAAATTTTGCAGGCATCCAGGAAGAAACAATTTGAGTGTTGTGGAAACACAATCAGGATAACACAAAACCTAGATGATCCTACATTAAGGGACTGAAGGACATGGAATATGATATTCCAGAGATCAGATGAGCTCAAATTAAAACCAAAAATCACCTCTCTAGCAAAATTCAGTATGATACTTCAAAGGAAAAATGAATATTCAACAAAATAGAGAACTTTCAAGTATTCTTGATGAAAAGACCAGAACTGAATAATAAATGGGACTTTCAAATACAAGACTCAAGAGAAGCATAAAAAGGTAAACAGGAAAGAGAAATCATAAGAGACTTATTAAAGTTGAACTGTTTACATTTCTACATGGAAAGAGAATATTTATAATTCATGAGACTTTTATCAGTATTAAAGTAGTGGGAGGAGATCTATAGATGGATAGATAGATAGATAGATAGATAGATAGATAGATAGATAGATAGACAGACAGATATTTAGACAGATAAATGATACAGGGTGGATTGAATATGAAGGAATGATATCTAAAACTTCAAATTAAGGGGTGAGAGAGTAAAGTATTGGGAGAAGGAGAAAGGGTGAGATATAATGGGTTAAATTATCTTTCATAAAAGAGACAAGAAAAAGGTTTCACAATGGAGAGGAAGAGGGGAGATGTGAGAGGGAATTAGTGAACTTCGTTCTCAACCAGATTTGACTTAAAGAGGAAATAACATACACACTCAATTGGATATCTTACCCTGCAGGAAAGTAAGGGGTGAAAGAGGTAAGAGTGAGGGGATTATAGAAGGGAAGGCAGATTGGGGGAGAGCATAGTCAGAAGCAAACACTTTTGAAAAGGACGGGATCAAAGGAGAAAACAGAATAAGTCAGGGGAGGCAAAAAATGGAGTGAAATGTAGTTAGTCTTTTACAACATGATTATTATGGAACGGTTTTGCATAACTACACATGTTTAACCTATATTGAATTTCTTGACTTCTCAGTGAGGATGTGTGGGAAGAGCAGAGGGGAGACAATTTGTAACTCAAAGTTGTAAAAACAAATATAAAAAGAATTGTTTTTACATGCAACTGGGAAATAAGATATACAGGCAATGGAGGTAGAGCAATCTATCTTGTCCTACTAGAAAATAAAGCAGAGGGGCATAAGAGCGAGGGCATGATAAAAGGGAGGGCAAACTGGGGGAAGGAGTAGTCTGAATGCACATCATCTCAGGTGGAGGGAAAGGGAGAGATGGGAAGAAAATCTGGAATTCAAAGTCTTGTGGAAAAAATGTTGAAAACTAAAAATAAATTAATTGCTTTTTTTTTAAAGAATTCATTTGTGAACCCATCTGGCTCTGGGGACTTTTTCCTTAGGGAGTTTATTAATGGCCTGTTTAATTGCTTTTTCTAAAATGGAATTATTTGGGAATTATATTTACTTCTCCTAGTCTGGGTAATATACATTATCATGATAAAATATTTTAAATATTCCTCAATTTCACTCAGATTGTCTGATTTGTTGGCATAAAATTAGACAAAATATTTCCTAATAATTGCTTTCATTTTCTCTTCATTTGTGGTGATTTCACCCTTTCTGTTTTTTGTTCTGGATATTTGTTTTTCTTTTTTAATCAAATTAACTGATGACTTATTCCTCTTAATGTTTTTTTTCCCATAAAACTAGCTCTTAGTTTTATTTATTAACCCTTTTTGTTTGTTTTTACTTTCAATCTTGTTAATCTCACCTAGTCCTAGTGCTGGTATCTGATATGTTCTGAGGTTGATGAGGTGTTTTTGCATTTCCCTGGGACAACACTGAGGCGTATGGTGATGGAGCCACTAGAGGTTGCCTGTTGGTCCAGGGATATGCTGAAGCACAAAATGGTTCTCAGAGCCAGAATCTGCCAGTTCCCCTGGCTATGCTCAAGGCATGGAAGGGTTTCTGGTGTTAGCATTTGTCTTCTCTACCATGCTGAGTCTCAGGAGCTACCACTGGTTTGCTGGGGAGGTTGGAGGGCACTGTTGTCTTTCTGGGATGTTTCTTATGCTGGATTCTGCTCCCCTTTTACTGGGGAAAATCCTTTCCTTCAGTCTTACAAATTTCTTAGGCTCAAGGATTGGTTTACCCCATCTTTTCACTGGTTCTGCTGTTCCAGGATTTGTTTGGGGGCATAATTTTATGATTGTTTAGAGGCAAGTGAGTTATGGCAATTTACTCTATTCTATGGAATTTACTCTTGGCTCTCAGAAGTCCTTCCTGAGAGATTTAATTTGGGAATCTCTTTCAGGAGGTGATTAGTGGATTTTTTTCAGTTTCAAATTTACCCTCTGGATCTAAAATATCAGAGTAATTTTCTCTGATAAGTTTTTGAAATATGATCCCTAGGTTCTTTTATTTTTTCATCGTGTGTTTCAAATGTTGTAATTGATATTAAATTATTTCTCCTAGATCTATTTTCTAGGTCAATTATTTTTCCAGTGAAAATTTTCCTATTTTTTCTTTTTTCATCCTTTTGACTTGTTTTATTTTTCTTGATGTCTCATGGAATCATTACCTTATTTTCTTCGGTGAGGTTTTTAACTCATTTTTCCATTTGACTTATTTTGCTTCATAAGGAGTTCTTTTCCTCAGTGAATTTTTGAGCTTCTTTTACCATTACATCATTTCTCCATGCAAATATATATCAACTCAGGTCTTTCTCAATCCAAGACTGTCTCTCAATCTACTACAACATACTATGTCACATTGATTTTAAACATATTACATAAATTTCAATAATTAATAGATTCATACTAAGATTCTAGTGTATAATACAATTGCTTTTACAACCAGATCCCTAGTAGAACTACTTGATAAGCAGTGGAAGCTTAATTGTATTCCTGTACTTTTCTTTGATAGGGAATATGGTATTACATAAAATTTGAACCCTAAGCAGTATTTTTATCATAATTAATACAATTTTGATTTTAATTGTGGTCACATAAAAGTTGCACATACATAATAATGAAAGGGTATGGTATGAGAAGTTCTCTGTAAAGAATCTATTGGCTAAGACATCAATAAAAGGTTAAAGAACATATCTGTACAGAAATATTTATAGCAGCTCTCTCTGTAGTGACTAAGAATTGAAAATCAAAGGGATGCCCATCAACTGGCTAAATTGTTACATATGATTGTGATTTAATATTATTTTCCTATAAGAAATAATACGAATGGTCATTTCAGAAAAACCTGCGAACACTTACATGAATTAATGCAAAATGAAGTGAGAAGAACCAGGAGAATATTGCACACAGTCACAACAATGTTGCACATTGAAGGAACAGGAATGAATTAGATTTTTTCAGTAATACAATGATCCAAGAAAATAACAAAGATTTAATGATGAAGCACACTACCTTCTTCCAGAGAAAGAACTGATGGCATTTAAATACAGACTGAAGCATGCCATTTTTTTTACATTCTCTTTCTTTTTCTATCTTCTTGTACAAAATGACTAATATAAACATGTTTTACATGTTTGCACATGTATAACCTTAAAAAAAGAAAATCTACAATCTACTGTCTAATATGGGAATCTGATATGTATTTCCTGTAGCTTACATATATATATATATATTCCAGATTGTATTTTAAGGTAGCATAACTCATTTTACACAAAAGTAATATTCATAAAGTTGTGTATTACTTATATCATATTTCAAATTCATTGGGGAATCTTGGTATTTGAATGAACCCTGCAAAGAATCCCTAGAAGTTTCATTTATTATTATATAGTTTACTGAAGCAAAGTCATTAGGGTTCATAGAGTTATGGAAGCTTTTAGGCACACAAAGCAGTCTATGAAGTCACAGAGACAGAAATGGGATGCCATGTGTACAGAACAAGGTTGGATAGACTGTATGATTGAATGCATGAAGGGGAGTAATATGCAAGGTACGTAAAGCAGTCTTATTTCACTTTTAAGCTTGGATAGCTCAAAACTGTCCCACATATTTAGAAAGTATTCTCTTTTTATATCTATCTCTTGGAATCCTTAGTTTCCTTTAGAGTTTCACTCATATGACACTTTCAGCAGAAGTTATTTTTGTGATCTTCCTGAATTCTGAATGCTTTTTTCCCAAATTATCTTTTATTTATTTTGCATATAGTTTATATCCACACATATATATATATATATATATATATATATATATATATATATATATATATATGTTTGTTGTTTCCTCCATTAGACTATAAACATCTTGATGGCAGAGACTGTTTCATTATATCCTTAAGCACTTAACTCAGTGCCTGCCATATAGTATGCATTTAATAAATGCTTATTTAATTTAATTGACTGCCAAGCCTGTGAAGGAGAATCATGTGAAATAAACCTAGAAATCTGGCTAGAATTCTATTTCAGGAGTACTGAGCAGTAAACTGAGATGTTAATGTTTTACATAAAGACATTAAGGAGCCATTGAATGGTATTGCAAATAGGAATACCATCAATTAATCTATTAACAAATGTTTATTAAAAGCCTACTGTGTGCTGAGCACTATGTTAGGAAATAAGGATACACTCATGCTTGAGGAAAATCACAGTAGTTAATAGTGTGAATTGAAGAAGGGAGAAATTGACTTAGGAAAACTCAAATAGGAGTCAATGAGAATCTGAACTATGCTGTTGGCCACTTGAGCAGAGAGATGGGATAGACGTGTGATTTTTGTGAAAGTAGATTTGACAGCACTGTAATAATATTTGTTCATATACCCTTACCACTACCACTTAAATCACTATAGCTTCTCAATGCTTTTCTTAAAATGCAGTACACCAAAGCAAATACTTGAGAGGAGGCTTTAGCAAGATAGACAGTCATATTCCTTGGTAGAGATAATATGACTTACATAATTATTACTTAATATCATATTAGGTTTCTCTGCTTCAGTGTAACACACTTGCCATAAGTGGAGCTTGTAGTTCACTAAAATTTTCAGTTATTTTTCACATGAACCGTTGTATAATGGTTCGACTCAGGTTGGACTCTAACCTTCCCCTCCCTGTAATGGTAATGAAATTTGAGTATCCTCTTGGATTGCTGAGCTAAGAGGTACTTAGTACCTAGTTTCAAATTATACCTTTGTTAAAAAAAACCAGAAGGTATGAACCCCTGTTGCTGATGTGAGAGGAAGGCGCTGAATAGGGAGGAGCAATACTATATATATAAGGAAAAATATCAGCTGGGAAAGGCAGAATTTCCTGGGAACTTGTGATGGTGAAGCTTCTTTAAAAGGCCAGCTGGAGCTGGTGAGCAGCTGCTGAGTCTGAGGTCCAGCTGGAGTTGCTGAGGAGCTGCTGAGGATTTCCAAGGACCAACTGGAGCTGCAGAAGACTGAGGACGCATTACTGTAATGTTGGTATTTTGTTTGTGCCTTTGTTAAGCCTTGACTTCCCACAGATAGAGACTATGAAGGACTTATGTTAGACTGGACACTGTGAACTTCAGTGTGGGACAGGAACTGCATGGAGAGCTAGACAAGGAGCTGGGAGCTGTCTGCCTTTGAACCCAGGTGACAGTTTGGTGAATCCAGGTGGGAGCTGGGACCATGGAAAGGGATCCAGGGAATCTGAGAGCCTACCCTGAGTCAAGCTGAAAGAAAACATTATTGGATACTGTGTACTGACTGAGGAGATTGTGATTTACTTGTGTGTTTTTTGATGATTGAATAGTGAATGATGACTGAATAGTGACTGATTTGTAACTCAGTGTGCCCCATGACTGGAGAACTTTGACTTTTGTATTTTGTGATAACTTGGCTCCTTAAGGATGATTGAATGATTGAGCTGATTGAATGACTGCATTACTAAGTGATTGATTGACTAAATTATTATACTTTGTTCAAAACTAGGTGACCACTGTGGTGAAAATTATGTGGTCATGATAGTGATAGGTTGTTGTGAATAATGTATATATATATATAAACAGTTGTATAACTGAAGCAAAGTCATTAGGGTGAATGTTGTGCCTTGATTAAAGATGAATGTTTTGCTCTGATTTGTTACTGAATGAATAGAGTGTACACTATATTGTGTAATCAGAACTTGAAAAGCTGTTCACAGTAGCATACTTCTGTAACATTGAGCATGCATGGTTTTGCACTCCCCTCTAAAGATCCTTCCCTTGTACTTTCCCCCTCCCTATGCCTGCACAATTTTATTTCTTCTGAATTTGGAAGAATTTTATACTCTTTAAAATATATTTGTATTGTTCCTTCTTAAACTCATTCCTGATAAAAGTAGATTACCAACCGTCCTCCCTAGTCTAATTCCTCTTTATTTCTTCTTCCTACTGCACCTCATTTGGATAAAATAATGACTCTTTTACCTGTTCCCAAATGGTTTTACTTTTTAAATTCATATGAAACTTAGGTTTACCCCAATCTCTTTTAGGAGCTACCCAATTATTAATAAGAATCTTAGACATATATTTTTTTCATTTTATATATACATATTTTTTTTCATTTGGGATATTAATTAACTTTTCAGGGTATGATATTTTTGACTAGAGCCCCAGTTTTTTGCTCTTTGATATATTATATTCCAAGATCTGCACTCCTTTAATGTCTCTGCTTCTAGGTCTTGTGTGAATCTAATTGTGGCACCACCATATTTAAATTGTTTTAATCTTAATGCTTCTAACATTTTATCCTTGAGCATGGGGTTTGAGAATTTGGTTATGATGTACCTACGAGTTCTTTTAATTGGAGATTGATGGATTTTTCCCTCTATTTCTACTCCCCCCTACCCTTGTTCTAATGCTTCAAGACCATTTTCTTTATTTCTTATATTATTTTATCAAGATTGTTTTTATCACAACTTTCAGTTAGTCTTCTTATTTGTATGTTTGCTTTTCTTGATCTATTTTCCATGTCTGTTGTTTTTCTAATAAGATGTTTTACTGTCTCTTACATTTTTTGTTTTTTCATATTTTGTTTAATTATTTCTTGATCTCTTATAATTTCACTGGCTTCACTTTGCCTAATTCTGATTTTCAAGGTGTCATTTTCTTCCTTAAGATTCTGAATTTCCTTTTCTACTTGGTTGGCTTCCTTTTCACAACCTTCTTGTTTCTCTTGGATTATTCTTTTTTATTTTTTATTTTTCCCTTCATATCAGTCAATTTATTTTTTTCTTTGTGGAGGGCAGAAGGCAAAATGATTGGGGTTAAATGACTTGCCCATGGTCACATAGCTCATATGTGTTAAGTATCAGTTGCTGGATTTGAACTCAGGTCATCCTGGCTCAAGGGCAAGTGCTCTATTCACTGTACCATCTCACTCCCCAAGTCATTTGATGTTTTAAGGTTTTTTTAAGATTCTTTTTGGTCAAGTGACTATTTGCTGTTACTCTTTGAGAGTTTCTTTACTTCATATCCTCTGGAGATGAACCCTGGTCATCTCTATCCCCATAATAGCTTTCTATGGTTGAATCCTTTCTCCTTTGCCTGTGTATTCTTTTTGTGCTGATAGTTTAATTTTTGTAATCACCTCTAGCCCTGGGGTATGGGAAATGGTGCCTCTTGCCACAGATCTTCAATTCTCCCCACTAGTCTGGAACCAAAGTCAAACCTTAAACTTCTTGCAAGTGTCCACAGACAGGGGCATTTTGCTCCACTGCTTCTGCATTCACCAGGCACGTGATGGTTCTTTCTTGCCCCACTGCTCTTTGGAGCACAATTGGGTCTGATGTTCCTTATCAGCAAAGGTTTCCTCCATTTTCCGTGGCTCAGACCCTCAACTACCCTTACTATCCTGGGGGTAAAAGTTTCCATGGCAAGTTCTCAAACCAACTAACCCAAGAGCTTGCCACTTTTTGTTTAAATGGAACACAGCCTGGAGGTGCTTACTCTTCATGGGACCAAACCTTGTCCTGAGATTTTTCTTCTGATCTTCTCAAATTGTCCCAGGAAGACCCTGTTTGTGCAGCTACTATTCTTTATCTCCACCCACACTTAATTCACCTTAAGGGGCTATTTTAACTCTTTTCTGGGGGAAAGTATTAAGAACTTGGAATTTATTTTTACCTACTTTGCCATCTTCCCAGAATGTTCTCTCCATTTTAAAAATAAACTTTAGAAGGCAATGGCAAACCACTCCAGTATCTTTGCCAAGATAATGATAAATGGGCTCAGACATGATTGAAAAGATTAACAACAAAAATTGTCTAACTATTTTTGCCCTATTTCTATAATTTAATTTGTTTGTTTGTTTGTTTACTTTTGAAACCAGGTCCTTTCTCTTAGTATTGTATCTGGGGTTAGGTAATACTGACTTAGAATCTTTGTTTCTCTCATTCTTTAAGTAACCTCTAGTTTAGAGAGGCAGCACCAGATACAAAGATAAACTGGATAAGCACATATAGATTTTTTAATTAGAAGTATGCACTTCTATTAGCTGAATATTTTTTAAAATTTCAATATTAAAGAATGTCAATGTAATTTTAATTTGTGAAATCATAATATGATGTTCAATCGTAATGCCAATTTCTCAAAGTCAAGGATTGTTTCCTTTTTGTTTTTGTTTAGCATGATATGCACCACATAGTAACAACATAATAAATGTTTTTGTTTAGAAATTTGAATAAAATACTATATTCAAAAATACATGTGTGGGTATAGGATTAGCAGGTAAAAGGGACATCGTAGATATTTAGTCCTATCACTTTTTAAATATGAGAAAATTTACACCCAGAGAATTGGCAAAAAGTCAAAAAATTGGTCATAAAGCTCTCAAAGTTCTTTCATAATACTACCTACTGTATCACGTATCTGGTACAAATGAAGCAACACCACCCACCTGTTGGTATTTAGCATAGATCTACTAGGACTTAGCTCTAACTCCAGAATTCTGATTGAGGTGTTTTTTTTTTTTTTGCTTTTTGGAGGGCAGTTGGGGTTAAATGACTTGCCCAAGGTCACACGACTAGCTTTTTTGTGTGTTAAGTCTCTGAGACCGGATTTGAACTCAGGTCCTCCTGACTCCAGGGCCAGTGATCTATTCACTGCACCACCTAGCCACCCCTCTGATTGAGTTTTTACCCCATAGAGAAAGTAGATAGAGTACATAGACTATAAAGAGCTTTATTTAAGTTTAGATCTAACTTTTCATGGTCTTTGCAACATTTCATCATTCTACATTTAAAAAGCATTTATCTATCATCTACTGGATATAGAGAACTTTACTATATTCTGTAAGAGATACACAATTTAGATAAGGCCCAGTCCATGCCCTTAATATGTTAATAGCTAAAGCAAAAATATAACACAGACAAAAACATAGATAGCAATAATGTGAAATTTTATATGACACATGAATTAGAATTCAAAGCAAAAGTACTTTTTGAGATCCAAGGTTGAAGGTCTTTAGTGTCCAAAAGAATCCTATAAAGGTTTCATGGAGAAGTGATATTTGGATTGGCCCTTAAAAAGTGAATTGGATTTCAATAGGTTAGTGAGTGTCATTGTGATTGATTGAGTGACACTTTGAGTTTTTAGTTTTTATGTATGTAATATTTAGTCATAAATGGGATCATAAATACAGTCATATTGTATGTATATGCAAAAAACATAGCATCTGTGTAGCATTTTAATGTTTGCAAAACACCTCACCTATACTATTTTACCCAAAATGTCTATTTTATCTGCAACTCAACTAGAGTCTAGTATCTATAGTTAGTTACTATAGAAATTATTTTTATTTTACAAACAAAGATAGCAGGCTCAAATAACTTAAAATACTTACTCATAATCACATAATTCTTGTGGCAGACCTATAGTATATTCAGCATTTTAGGGAATTCTCTATAAGAAGATTTATGGGAAAGTATGGGCCAGCACTGGAAAGGGAAAAAAAAGACATGAATGATTTATTTGTGATCTGCCAGGGCAGAAGAAATACCCAAATTGATGAGATACAGATGCTTTTATGTGTTAAAGTAAAGGGATAGCTTCATGCAGGTTTTTTTTATTTGATTTATAGTCAAAGGACCTTACTTCATATCCCAGTTCTACCCCTTACTACCAATGTAACCTTGGGAAAGTCATCAAACTGCTCTACAACTAACTTCTTAATCTTTAAAATGAAGGGGTCAGACTGTATAGGTTCCAAGGTCCCTTCAAGTACTAAACCCATGGTCCTATATGACATTTTGTGGGGGAAGTGAAATATAAGAAATGCTTGTCCTTTTAAGGTGACAAAAATATATGAATGTAAATTCAGAGGTTTTTATTTCCTTTTGTTTTGTTTTGAATTTTGAGTGTATTAAGATTTAAGATCTGGTGAACTTCATTCATTTCACAGAGGCATCCCAATGGCTAAGATTTTGTGGAAGGTTTAAATTACATAATTATGGAATATAAGAAGTAGAAGAGGTGGGGTGGGTAGGTGGCTCAGTGAATAGAGCACCAGCCCTGGAGTCAGGAGGACCTGAGTTCATATCCGACCTCAGACACTTGACACACTTACTAGCCATGTGACCTTGGGCAAGTCACTTAACCCCAGTTGCCCTCCAAAAAAAAAGCAACAACAACAAAAAAGAATTAGAAGAGGCCCCTTTGGTCACTAGATTCATTCCATATCTTTCTTAAAAGGAATTATTTCTGCACCTAATAATTGTCCATCAAGACTTTGAAGAAATTCCATACAGAACAACTCATGTCCTCCTTAGGCTGCTAGTTCTACTGTCATAGTTGCCAGGATATTTATGCTGAAGTCAAGTCTAAAATTACCATTTTGCAATTTCTAACAGTTGGTCTTAGTTCTGAACCATTAGACCAAACAGAATAAATGGAATCCGTCTTCCTCATGACTATCCTTCTTGTAGGCTTGCTAGCTAAATTCGAAAGGGAGCATTTAATTAAAGAAGTGTGGCTTTGCCTCAGGAATAAGCTTTAAAGTAACAGATTTTTGGCATTATAATGCTCTTACTCAGGTATGGAATGTGTTTTTGTTATTTATAAAGATATTGCTTTCCCCTGATCATATTCAAAGTCTGTTATACAAAAGGGATGAGAAGGGGGAAAAAAAGCATGAAAAGATGAAGGCCCTGAATTAAAAATGTCCTATGAACCCCCTTCTGAGATTCAGCTGTGAGAATTCAAAGCAAGAGTGCCTCAGCTCATCCTTATTGTTATACAGATTTAAGCCAAGGGGAAAATAGTCTGTAAGGTAAAAGAGAAGTTTCCTCCTTCTCTCCCACCTCCCAAAAATTAAGTACTCCAAAGCCCTACACTTGTGTTATTTGCAGAACATTCCTGTTCAAAAAAACTCAAATTGCTCGCTAGTAATTGACTTTTCATGATTTGTCAGAAAGAAAATGATTGGAATTGTAAGAGTAATTTACCAGAATCTGACTATTGTAATGCTAAGTACGAAGAAACAAACAAAATGTTTCTGGCTTAAAGCTTCCAGATAAGAATCCTGTTATAGTTCAGATTTTTGGCATACTTTTCCTTAGCAGCATCACTTTTGGAAGCAATGGACCCCAGGTAGTCATAAGGACTAATAGGCTCAGGAACTCATAAATTCCCAGGCTTTTAAGTTATATAAAATCTAGAGGGACTGCAGAGGATTTTATTTATTTTCTGTTTTTATATATTCCATCATTTTCCAGAGATTTACATGAAAATAATTGATATATATGTATACATATATATATATATGAAATGTTTGCTATGTGAACTATGTATGTATGCTATATAGAAATGATATATGAAAAAAGAATATACAAAAACATAAATGATATATAAATATCCATATACATACACACACATAGTATTTGAGCTCCAGATGATCTCTGAGGCCCCTCTTCCACCTCTACATGGATTAAATGCAGACACATGCTCTGAGATAATTATTGTTACTGGCACAGTCAAGGCAAGTTCCCAGAACACAGCTACAATTTAGGTTACCCCTGATGGGTTAAGAAGAATCTTTTCTAATACTATAACTCAAAAGTCCTTGCTAGTGTATCTTCTTCCATTGTTTATCTGTCAAGAGTGTATTTATTTAATCAGCTAGTTGAAAGCAACTTTCAGAAGTGGATATACATTCTAGGAGGACAGCAAGAACAATTGACTGTAAAGACAAGCAGCTTTCCAGAGGACTTTCACTGTGAACAGTATTACATAGAATTGCAAACTATTTATTCAGCAGTAAATTAAAACAAAACATTCACAGAAACCAAAGTACAGCATTAGCAATGTTATGACAGCATATTATCACTAAAGTGGCCATACAGTTTTCACCAAAATGGCCACATAATTTTAAGCAAACGACATCATTCAGAAAGTCCTTAACTCAGTCATCCTTAAGGAGCAAGCCTCCTTAAGGTACTCGAAGTACAAAGGTCAAAGTTCTCCACCCCAAGACCACAGTAAATCATGATCTTCTCAATCTGCATTAAGTACCAAAGGAGAGGACTTTTCATCTTGACTGTAGGCTGGCTCCCAAATTACATGGTTCCTCTTCCATGGGTCCAGTTCCTGCCTGAATCTACCCAACTGTCACCCAAATTCAAAGGCAGGCAGCTCTCAGCTCCTCATCTAGCTCCTCTTACAGTTCCTTGTTCAGTTCCATATTGAATCTCACAGTATGCAGGCCCTCTCCAGTCCTTCACAGTTTCTGTTTCTAGGAAGACAACGCTTAACAGAGCCACAAT
This sequence comes from Pseudocheirus occidentalis, assembly GCA_028646575.1. Lineage (NCBI taxonomy): Eukaryota > Metazoa > Chordata > Mammalia > Diprotodontia > Pseudocheiridae > Pseudocheirus > Pseudocheirus occidentalis. The sequence goes on along the minus strand of CM053599.1, from coordinate 159,476,750 downwards.
AACATTCATAACATTGCCGGCACAATCATCAATTTAGTATCTGCCTGTGAAATCAACAGAGACCCACAAACAAGGTCCAAGAAGTCAACACAAATCATCAGTAAAGTCCCAGGGCCTCTGAAACCCTCTTCCAGGACTTCTGTAAACAAACAACCAGAAAATCCTCTTCCAGGGCTTCCAGTAAGGTCCCAGAGCTTCTGTACAAAGTATTACAAAAATCAGCACAGAACAGACAAGCATGGAGTGCTGGGATACCATAAGTTTTCTCCTTCTAATCTCTCCAACACAAGGGTTTTCTGCTCAGTTCTGCTCAGTTCTGCTCTCTCCCAGCTTGGGTTTCTCCTTATATATGGTCATTAGCTCCTCCCCTGTCTGTTGCATCAGCAACAGGTGTTCCCAAGTTCTGTTTCTTAACAAAGATTTGATACAATCATGGGAAAGGGTTAAAAGAAACTTGAACTGAAACAAGGTGCTAAATAGTTAAATAGCTGAAAAAAAGTATTAAGTACTTCTTTGACATAAAATATCTCTCAGAAAGTTCCTCCCTCTAATACACAACATAGTCCACAGGAAAATGGGCTCAAGCTTAGAGAAAACACATGGCAAAGGAACAACACAACTCCTTGTTGCCAGAAATTTTATTCTCCCCTTTTGGGGCCATTCAAGAATTTGACCTCAGACATGATGTAGCATCTTTGCTAGACTCATTATAGAGCTGAGAATGTGACCAGTCTGTCCTTAGTTTCTGATATATATCAGTGTGTTCCTTAAGTCTGGACAGATAGGAAATCTTATTAACTATGCATATTTTCAAGAAATGAAATGAATGAAATTTTCAAATTTAATTTAATTAGTATATATGAGATTTCATAGGAAGACATAGGAGACACATAGGAAATCTCATTAATTAATTAAATTAAATTAATCTCATTAATATGGAAAATAAACCCCAGTAGCTAATAAAAGTGTTTATTCCATATGAAAATATCATGGCTAAAATTTCTGCTAATTAAATAAAATATTGTTGAAAATTTCATTCATTCCATTTCTTGAAAATATGCATAGTTAATGAGATTTATTATGTGTTGAGACTTTAGGGACACCCTGTAGGTTCTAGATCAGATCACTGCTGTCAAAGGAACAATGCTAGATATTTATACAAGACGATAAGTCCAAAATGCTTCAGATCTTTTGAAGCACACAGGGTTCTTCTCTGAGAAAAGCTATAGCTGAAGATTTTCTCCTACTTCTCCCCATCCCAAACAATTTCTTCTAAGGAAATTTAACTAGAATTACTCTTTCTTTGTTTATCATCCTCTGGTATTTGAATCTCTTTTTTTCTGAACTAACTTAGCTCTTTCATTTTTGTAGGCCCCACAGGATCTCATCAAGTTTTTTTGGCCAACCCAAACATTCTTTTCATGCAACATGACTTCCAATTCATCCAGGGACATATAAGGGCATTGAACTTTATCAAAACCTTTTCTCTCTTAGTTGGGATGATCACAATTGATTTGAATTCATCTAAATATGTCCCTACTTGTTTTGGGCAATGGGGATACAAAAATTCATCACAAAAAAATGAGCTGGGATCGTCTAATTTTTATATAAGGTTTATATAAATCATTTCATTTGATCCTGATAATCCTGAGAGGTAGGTCCTGTAAATATCATTAACCTCATTAAATAGATTTTAAGGTTTAGGAAGGTTAAGTAGTTTTTTTCTGGTTCAGTGCTAGCACAGTGCCTGGCACATAATAAGCGCCTAATTACTTATTACCTGACTGACTGGTCAAACAACTAGTTAGTAACAAAATCAGTATTCAAATCCAGATATTCCCCCTTTTATACTCTGAGTACAGAATTCTTTTGCTTATGCAATTTTGCTTTTCCATTCATTATCCATTCGCTTCTTAAAACTTGCCTATGTAGTAGATAATTCCAAAATTATGATCTCCATTTTACATAAATCTAAGTTTCTTTTTTAATTATTTTATTTATTTTCTTGTTTACCTCATTCAGTTCCAAGATTTTGAGTTACAAATTTTCACCCCATCTTTCCACTACCCACAACCCCAAAACAGTGATCCCACTGTAAAGCCCCTCCCCCAGTCTGCTCCCTCCTATGTCCTCCTCCATTGCCCCTCTAACTTTCTGGTGAGGGAAGATGGGTCTCCCTACACCAGTGCCTCTATATCTTAGTACCCAGTTGCATGTATTTAGTAATAATAATAATAATTATATATATATTCATATATATATATTCATATATATAAACATTTGATAACAGAACTTTAAATTCTAGATTCTTTTCCTTCCTCCCTCATCATCAAACCCTGCCAGAAAGCCAAGCAATTTAATACAGGCTGTACATGTGTAATTACACAGGACATCACCACAGTGGACATATTGTGAGAGACTGATTATATGTCTCTCTTACCTATCCGGCCTCCCACCCCCCATCCCCCACTGTGTTCTATTCTCTACCTTGTCCCTGTCCCTTTACAGAAGTGTGTTCTTACAGCAATCCTTCCCCCCACCCTGCCCTCCCCTCCATCATCCCACCTTTCATCTCCATCCCCCCTATTCTCCTGTGTGGCAAGATACCCAGTTTAGAGTTTATGGCATTCCTTCCCTAAGCCAAATTCAATGAGAGTAAAGTTGACCCTTTCCCTTTTGCTTTCTGCTCTTTTCCTCCATTGTAACCATTATTCCTTGCTTCTTCTATATGGGATGATTAACCCTATTCTGTCTCTCCCTGTTTCCTCTCATTCTAATCCAATCCCACCTCAGAATTTTACCTTTTAAAGTGTCATCCCTTCCTATTCAATTGATCCTGTTTCCTCTATGAATTCATAAACACACATACCCAGATATGTATTCATACGCACATATACCCTCCTATATAGACATATATGTAGGTATATGTGTGTGTGTGTGTGTGTGTATATACACACACACATTTGTGTTCCCTTCACCTATATTCATCCTGAGAAAATTTTCGTAAGTTACTATTATCATTTTTTCATGTTGGCATGTAAATAGTTCAACTTTGATAAGTTCCTTATAATTTCTTTCCCCTGTTTAGCTTCTCATGCTTCTTGTGTTTGAATGTCAAATTTTCTGTTCAGTTCTGGTTTTTTCAGCAAGAATGCTTGAAAGTCCTCCACCTCACTAAATGACCATATTTTCCCCTGGAAC
>CM053599.1:159448801-159473049 GCA_028646575.1 Pseudocheirus occidentalis | reverse complement strand
AATAACTTTATGAGAAATCAAGATACTATTAAACAAATCCAAACAAATGAAAGAAAAATAGAAGGGGATGTGAAATATCTCACTGGAAAAACCACTGACCTGGAAAATAGATCTGAGAGAGATAATTTAAAAATTATTGGTCTACCTGAAAGCCATGACCAAAAAAGAGAAACTAGGAATTATCCTTCAAGAAATTCTCAAGGAAAATTGCCCTGATATTTTAGAATCAGAGGGCAAAATAGATATATATCCACTATGGAAATATTTTACATAGTTACACATGTACAGCCTATATTGAATTGCTTATCTTCCCAGTAAAGTTGGTGACTAGGGAAGAAGAGGAAGAATCTGGAATTCAAAGTTTTAAAATCAAATGTTTAAAAATTATTATTATTATTATCATTATTATTATTATTATTATTATTATTATTATTATTTACATGTAACTGGGAAATAAGATATACAGGCACTGGAATATGGAGATCCATCTTGCCCTACCAGAAAGTCAGACGAAAGATAGGGGATGATATAAGAGAGAGCAGATTGGGGGGGGAGTATTCAGTGGGATCACTATTTTGGGATGGGGGGTAGGGAAAAGATGGGGAGAAAATTGGTAACTCAAAATCCTGTGGAAATGAATGTTGTAAACTAAAAATAAATGCACAAAAACCTTTCCCAAACACCTCCTCTAGACCTCCCTTAGATCCCTCCTGCAATCCTTCAGCATATAAGATCCATATTGCCTCTACAAAGTGACTGAGACTCAATCTTGCTCAGACTCAGTCTGTGTCAGATTGTTCTGGCCTGCTTGTCAATACAAGCATCACAAATACTTAGGTTCCTTAAGAATGTACCCATTACAACAAATCTTTAATAAACTTTGCTTTTCTTTGGCTGAAAGATGGCTTCAGCCAAATTCATTCGGCAGGACACAGTGTGTTGGCATTTTGGATTCTCAAGCACCCCTAACCCTAAACTTTAACAGTGGCAGCATAAATTTCAAAGTACTCTTGTTCTTCTATGTATAAATTTATGATCTGCATTTGGTAAGATAGAATCGCCTTAATTGTGGCCTTATGCTTATACCAGCATTGGAAATATCATAACTGTAATGAAGATTGATGAGAAATGCCACTGATCAATTTGATGATTTCTCCAATTAACTTTATAAAATAATAGGCTGTGGAACTTTGTCAGAAAGAGGCCTAGCCTTTATTGAAAGAAAACAAAAGTGCTTGGACTGGTCTCCATTGACTGAAGCTGTCTTCTCTCGTTTATGTAGATTTAGGAAGATTATGTTTTTTTGGAGCAAAAACTTCTGTGTTCTTGTAACACAGAGTATATCATATATATATCTATATATCTATATATCTATATATATATATATCTATATATATATATATCACAGAATATATTGTAACAGTGGTCTGCAAATTAGAAAGTGGTCATCCCATTGGGGGAAAAAATGTTTTTTGAGCATTAAATTGTGTGTATACAAATTCAATTTCAGTTATTTTAATATTTAAGGTTGAAAAATATATGATACAACAATAAAAGGATTTAAAATTCAATCCCTTTTCCTAAATCAGGAACTGAAAGAAGCAAGCACTCAGTCTGTAAACAGGTCAACATTTAGAAATTGTTTCTGACTTCCTTCTTTCCCACATGCTAAAATGCTTTTATAATTCAAACAATGATGGCCAAAAAGCACCAGATAAGGCTAAATTAAGGGGTGATGGACTTTGGACTTCAGATGATCCCAGCAACTAAAATAGCCCCAGGAGCCAGTCTAAAGTCCTGCAAAGCCAATACAAAACTCAGAAGGAGACTTTTTTTGTCTCTTCTATGTTGTGCTACATTTTTTTCAAGACTTTAAAAGAAATCTCCTATTTAATCTTGTTTCAATTAAATTCAACTATTTTCCCTTACTTTTATTACAAAAATTGGCTTTCATAATTTAGTTTAGAATCATTGTGATATAATGGGTATTGAACCTGTCTAAGAAGACCTAAGTTTACATCATACTTACTACCCGAGTAGTAATTTAATCTTCAAGTGTTCTAGGCAACTCAATAAAATCATAAATTTTGAATAAGGTGCTGGTAAAGGCATTTTCCTTTATGAGTGAAATCTCAAGTCTAGTCCCTTTCTAAATTTGCCTAACTTGACTAGGAGTACAAATTAATCTAGAGGGTTTGGGCTCATAGACAAAGGAAAGGATGGGTTTGTCAGATGAGACTAGATGTAAAATAGGATATCCAAGTTCACAAGCTTTGCTCTTCACTGGACAAAAAAAGCAGAAGTTTAAAGGTTTTTAAATAAAATAGTTGGAGGGGGGTTCCAATAGAATAGCATTTAACCTTGCAGAATATTGAGAAGTACAAGTTCTCCATCTGTTCTTAGAATGGAGGGATTAAAGAATGAAGCATTGCTGGGGGAAAAAAAGGTGTAATGTATATTCATATGTACACTATAGTATACATAAATATATTTGTATATATCTGTGTACATACATACGTACATACATATATGGAAGTAGATGTATACATATATGTATGTTTATATATATATATTTATATATATACACACAGATATAGAAATTACTTTCTCCAAGAATATTTGCATTATATCATATGTCTCTTAATTTAGAGTCAGTTCATTCCAATTTATTGAGTTAGTAAATTTTTGTTTTGAAAGATAGGTTATAAATATAACTTGGGAACTGCTTTCATAAGATGAACTGTGGCTCAATTTTTTTATTATGAAATCTTCATAATTTTTTTATGGAAATTGGCATTCTGCTTAAATTCTAATCCTCTCTGGGACAAAACCCAAGGGAGGCTTAATTCTACTTCACTCTTCTCAGTTATAGGCAAGCATTGTAATTAGTCATCACAAACTCATTCCCATTGTCCTACCAAAAACATACAAATACTTTTCAGATGCTCCTCTTCTGATTTTGAGAGCTTGACAACACTCTGTCATCTTCATCCTTTTTGGGGTTATTGCACTTCCGTGTATCACCTCAAAAGAATTTCCACCAAATATAGCTGCTCAATACTGAATTCACATAATGACTGAATGTATACTACCAAGCAATAATATTCAGTAAAGGCATCCAGGAACATTGGAGATTTCCCCCCCCCTAAATGTTCACATAGTAAAGTACTTTTTCATAGGATAACTCAGTTTTAGGAGCTGTGACAAATTTGCTACTTTGACTTCACCAGGATATAAGGACACCTACTTGTTATGCATTTTTAGTTATAAGTTTTGCATTTTTAAAACTTCCTTAGGAAGATTGGTATAGTTAAGAGAACAGATATGTGAGATCTGATGCTGTCTGTTCTTAAGCTATGTGGCCATGAACATGTCCATAAATCTGAGCTTTGGTTGCCCCATTTCTAAAATAGGGGATAAATGAATAACGATAAGTGAATAAAGCTAAATGGTAATTATAATGAAGATAATAATGATAATAAGAATTGCATTTATATAGCACTTTAAGGTTTTCAAATCACTTCACTTATTTTATTTGGTCCTCATGACAAGTCTCTGAAATAGGTACCATTATTATCTCCATTTTACAGATAAGAAAACTGAGGCTGAGAGAGGTTAAGTGACTTATGGTCACAAAGTTAGTCAATGTCTGAGGCTAAATTTGAAGTCAGGTCTTCCTGACTCCAAAGCCAGAGCTCTATCTATACAACCACCCAAATACATACATAGTGTTTTAAAGCTTACAAAGTACCTTTTGTGTATTGTCTAATCTGAGATTCACTATAAGTCCCTCTAAGAGGTTTTTGTATGTATTTTTAAGTGCATGCCACATTAAACAGCAATTACTTGTTATTTTAAGTGCATAAGGAAGTCGAGGAAGTTGTGATCAAATTTGCCAATAAATACACAAGTCATAAGGATTAAGAGTGGGATTTGACCCTGGAATCTATCTTCCTGAGATCTAACTGAACCTAATTATCTACTATCACATAATGCCTCTAGACAATTGATTCTAAACTTGGGGCCCATGAAGTTATCAAAAAACAGTTTTGATAACTGCATTTAAATATTATTGATTTGTTTGATGCATTTAAAATCATTCTACATTGTTTTTAAATGAATGAAGAGTAGTTTCATAGAGTTTTAGCAAATTTCCAAGGGGATACCTGACACATAAAAAGGTTAAGAATATCTCTTCTTGGATCATAATTTTTGTCCTGTCTATTTCAGAATTAAGAGACTCAGATTGGATGATAATGTGAAAATGTTTGATGAGTGATGCTGCTGCTGCTGGAAATAAAGGAAATATACATTATAAAGTAAAATTCAAACCAATCTAAAATTTTACATTGAGGAGATTAAAAGTCCCTCTAAATTTAGGAAGGATTTCTTTTTTTTTCTTTTTTTCTTTTTCTTATTCAGTCATTTTCCTCTCATCTCTGGCTCTTTGTGACCCCATTTGGAGTTTTTCTAGCAAAGATACTGGCATGGTTTGCCATTTACTTCTACCTCTTTTGTTTTGTTTTGTAGCTATCATCAAATTCCCTCAAGAGTGAATTATTTCTAGGAAATCTGACACTTTTGGAGGGATAATATCTGGGAGGCCTTTGAGAGACAGAAGCATAGAATAATCTTTCAAAACTTCTATTTCTTTCAAGTACTAATTTATATTGAGTTCCTAGTAGCCTGAAAGAGTTAACGCGATTATTTTAGTCACCCGTTATCTAGTCAAATATTTAATCCCATGCAGCAGAAATGTCTTCTTTGAATCTGTTGTACAGAGTCAAGTAATTATAGTAATCACAAAAACAACAATAACAATTATGATAACTCATTTATATAATTTCTAGTATGTGCCACATTCTGTGCTAAGCACTTTACAAATACGGCATTTGATCCTTGAAATGCTATTATTGTCCCTTATTTTACAGTTTAGGAAACAGAGGCAAACACAGGTTAAGTGACTTGCCCAACATCACACACCTAATAAATGCCTTAGGATGGATTTTAACCAAAGCTCTATTCTCTGCTCTGCTTAAGGAGAAGTGATTTCTATTATGTATCAGTTGCAACAAGTCTAAGTACTGAGAGAACTGCAAGTAAAGTAATTATGGAGACTGTTAAGACTCTAATATGAGTATACATACAATTTTGGAAGAGTTCTTGAATTTTCATGAACTTTGACCTGAGAGAGTTTTACTTAGACTTTTGAATAAACTGAGAAAGATAAGGAGAAAGAAGCTACCCCAGCTTCCAGGTTTCTCCTGATGCACTGTAAGAAGCATAGTAGAGGTGTGATAATCTTGGAGACCACAGCAGGTAGATGCAATGTTTCAGCTCAGATCTCTTTATGGATACTGCTCTCTCCTAGTTTTCTTCCTACCTATCTGACCACTTTCCCTCTATCTCCTTAGTTAGATACTTCTCCATATCAAAACCCCTTGCATATGTGTCCCTGAGGGTTCTGTCCTGGGCCCTCTTCTCCCTCTATACTACTTGATAATCTAAATAGCTACCATGGATTTTATTACCATTTCTGGTAATAAATAATACCATTTATGGATTTTATTACCATTTCTATGAGGATTATTCTCAAGTCTACCTGCCCTGCCCAATTTCTCTGCTGACATCCAACCTGGCATCTCCACAACAGCTTTTCTGATATCTCAAATTGTATGTCTGGCAGACAACTTAGGCTCAATATGTCCAAAACAGAACTCATTATCTTTCCCCCTAAATGCTTCATGCCCCATTTTCCCTATTCCTGTAGCTGGCAGCACCATCTTCCCAGTCCTCAGGTTCAAAACCTAGGAATCATGCTGGATTTCTCACAATCTCTCACATCTAATATATTACTAAACTGTTGCCAAGACCTGTTTATTTCACCTCTGTAACATCTCTTATGTATTCTTTCTCCTCTACTTTGATTATGCCATGACTCTAGCACAGGCCCTCATTGCCTCATGCCTGGAAAACTGCAATAACTTACTTGTGAATCTGCTTGCCTCAAGTCTCTCTCCTCTCCAATCCATTGTCTATTTAACCACTAGAGTGATTTTCCTAATGGTCAGGTCAAGCCGCATCATTATTCCACTAAAAGTCTAGCAACTTACTATCACCTCCAGGATCAAATACAAAAATGCTCTTTTTGGCAATCAAAGCCTTTCTTAATGTACTTTACTCCCTGACACTGCTCTTCTATCCAGTGACATCGACATGTTCTGACTGTTCCATGAAAAAAGATACTCCATCTCTTGGTTCCAGGAATTTTGCCTGGCTGTCCCTGATGTCTAGAATGCTCTCTGTCCTCAACTCCACCTATTGATTTCCACAACTGTTTTTAAGTCCCAAACAAAATCCTATCTTTTACAGGAAGCCTTCTCTACCCCCTCTTAATTATTATAGCTTCCATCTGTTAATGGTTTCTTATTTATCCTGTATATAGATTGCTTTGTATATATATGTCTGCATGTTGTCTAAAATGGGAGACAACATGTAAACACACACATATGCAAAGTAAGTTGCATATTATATAAATATGAACTCATTAACAGAGGGAAGGCTCTAGAATTGAGGGGTAGGGGAAAGGCTTCCCACAATGCACTGCATTTTAGTTGGAATTTAAAGGAAGTCAGGGAAGTCAATAGTTGGAGTAGAGGAGGGGCAGTATTCCAGAAATAAGGGGCAGCCAGAGAAAATGTCCAGAGCTGAAGTCAATGACAATATCTAGATATTGCTAGAACTCTTTTTGCTGAAAGAAATGTAAGTGACAAATTCCTAATGACAATTTCCTTTTTTTCCCCCACAATTTGTAGAAAGTGAAAAAAGAGACTCATACTAAATGTTAACCTTTTTAATATGAAAGAAATGATTGCTGAAGTAGAACTGAGGAAAAATTGGGAGGATACATACACACTATTTTAAAATTCATTATTAATAAAGGAGAAAATAATCTGGGTGGTATAATTATTCCCTAGATTTGAGATGAGCAGATTTCAGAGGTTAGAGCAATAAGAGGTAGGAGTCCATTGGTCAAAAATCTATAAATGAAGTTACCCCAAGATGTGAGGGGAAAGCTTCAGAAATTTTTTTTTTCTATACAATAACAATTGGCTCCAATGGAAGAAGGAAAATAGTCTAAAAGAGATAATGTGATTACACAGGAGTGCTATTGGTCAGTTTAGATATTTAGAGGAGACCTAGAGAAAGTTCATGTTTGTGTGGATGTAACAAGAGTCATGTACAATGGGAATATATGCATGAGCTATAAACTGTACCTTTGTATGGAGTTAACTATATTGACAGATGAAAATGTGTGAAAGCTTTGAATCAGTACATGCAAAGAGATTTAAAAAGGCATATTTATAAGGTAAATAAAAATTAATGTTATGGTCCTATAATAATTTTAGCAATATTTAATATGAGAATGATATTGTGATAAATACTAATAATGTAACTGATTTTCAGAGCTATGCTCTTGTCAATAGGAAACTAAAAAGAGATATAAAACTACTGTATGTAACGAATAGAAATCTAATTATCTTAGCATTTAAAAAGAGTATATGGAGTAAATTGACACATCTAGATGAACCCTTCTCAGCCAACCAGTTGCTAAATATTTATATTTATAAAACTCATATATATGCTTTAAAGTTTACAAAGTACCCCTTTTTTTCTCTCAGAAGAACCATGTGAGGATAGGTAGTGCCAACATTATTGTCTCATACATGTCAAAACAATATTTTTAAAGTATAGGCCAATCAATCAATAAACATATGTTAAATCACAGGCACATCATATGTGTGATGACCAACTTTGATAAACTGGACTCTTCTCAGCAATGCACAGTTATAAGATGTCTCTAAAAGTCTTAGGGTGGAAGGAGATGTCTACATTCAGAGAAAGATCTGGAAAGAACAGAGTTTAAATGGAGACTGAAGCAATACATGCTATCGTTCTTTTTCATGTTTGGTTTTGTTTCTTCTCTCCCATTGTTCACTCCATTGGTTACAACTCTTCTGTGAAAGTATTTGCAGATCCTATACTTGATTGCAAGCTGCCATTGGGCAAGAGGGGGCAGGGGGGAACAGAAAATTTGAAACTGAAGGGGTTGTGGAACTGAATTGTGTAAACTAAAAGTAAATAAACCAATTTAAAAATGAACATATTTTAAGAGAAACAGCATGATATGTTTAAGAAACTAAGAGAGAAGATCAGAATTATACCTCTTCCCTTCCCCACTGCATGAAATAAAATATTTATGTAGCATGTTAAAAATCAATCCAATGCTTTTTAAAGAAATAACCCATAAACATTATATACATCATACAGATAAGGAGTAAGTTAACTTTTAGTTGGTTGGTTGTTGTCTTTCCTAGTTGAAGAGAACCAAAATGGCATCACTATGTTGAGGGTTAATGTCTAATTGTGGCTGATTGGACCAATATGAGCAAGTTGGGCACAAACTGTTCCTATGAACATTTCAATAGGAGATGTGTCTAATTTTTTTGCACCTTGTTTTTTTTCTTGAGCTACTGAAATCTGCTTTGTTCATAGGGAAGTGCAGCTTCTTTGATGCAGGCGTGCCATACCAGGCTAGACAGTCCTGCACCAGAGTCTCCCATATCTCATAATTGATTCCAAAGTTCTTCAGAAAGACCTTGAGAGTGTCCTTGTAATGCTTCTTCTGATGTCAGTGTGAAAGCTTGTCTTGTGTGAGTTCTCTATGAAAAAGTCTTTTAAGTAAACGTTTATTAGGCCTTAAACAACATGGCCAGTCCAACAGTGTTGCCTTCTCTGCAACAAGGTTTGAATACTTGGCAATTCAGCTCGAGAAAGGAACTTGCCACAATTTTATCTTGCAAGTGATCTTCAGAATCTTCCTAGGACAATTCAAATGAAAGTGATTCAATTTCTTGATGTGGTTCTGTAATACTGTCCAGGTTTCGCAGGCATATAATTGATGTTAGTAGAAACAGTTCTGTAAAACTTTAAGTTGGTAGGCAGCCTAGTACATCTTATCTCCCATCCTTTCCTTCAAAGCCTCCCTAACACTGCACTAGCTCTGGCAATATGTATGTCAACTTCATCAACTATGTCTATATCCCCAGAAAGTATACTACCAAGGTAAGTGAACGTATCCACAGTTTTCATTTCAATTATATGCAGTTTAAAATAAAAGTGGAAGATTCAGCATGTCTTAGTGGATACAGTAATCAGGAAAGCTTTGATTTGAATCCTCCCTGAGGTATTTATTAGCTATTTGAAATCCCAGGGAGTCAGTTAACCTAAGTCTCAGTTCCCTCATCTGGAAAATGAGTTCAGTAGTACTGCCTTTCAGTGGGTTGTTGTGAGGGTGAAATGAAATAGTGTATACTAAATACTTATTAACTTTAAAGCAATTTACAAATGGCAACTATTATTATCATGATTATTGAACTTGCAATGCTGTACCAAAGATTCAGTAAGAGAACAGACTAGAGGTGTAAATTTAGGAATTCATTCTTTGGGAGCATATCAGCTTATATTTCCAGAACCTAGCACATTGACTGGGTCATAGTAAACACTTAATAAATAATTACTGATTGATTGATTGTAGGGCCAAATTCTATTTCAGTCAAGAGGAAACTGATTTAACAATATTAACATATTTCTAAAGGCCAAAGGAAAGGAACAAAGTATATTTAACATTAAATAAATAAATTATATTACCACAAATGTGTGCTATTTGAAAGCTTTGAGTTCTTAGGAAAATAAAATTAGTTACACCTTATCAATTCTTGAGCTGAAAGACTCTTATTCAAGCCTCTGTATGTTTCATAATTTTGTACCTCCTGAAGGACAAACCTAATTTTACCTTACTGAATCATATCACCTTCAATCTGATCTCAAAGAAATTCCTCAGAGTAGAGATGCCAACACCAAGATTTCTTATGTGTGTTCCCTAGAGAGTTTTACTTAGATAACATTTGCTTCCCTTCTTATGTTAACAATGATATCTCTGCACTCAGTTAAACAGCTACTAGATTCAACCACAAATCCAATGAAATAAACACTTATTAGAGGGTCTCCAATGTCTAAGCACCATACTAGTTATTGAGGATAAAAAGATGAAATAAAAGAAACTCTTTCCTTCAGGTGTTTTTGTGTTCTAACAGGGAAGACAACACATAGACAAATAAGAACAATAAAATGAAAACTATGAAAGGTAGGTTGGGGGTGGGGTGGTAGAGTAAGGAAGGAGAGCCTGAAGGCTCCAGAGATAAGTTAATATCTGAATTTAAACTTAAAGTCAAGGATTCTGAGGTGAAGAAGTTGTAAGATTCATGGAAGATGCACATTCACAGAGTAAGAAGGATTCTAAACATTAGGATGAGGGGTTTGTGTTTTATAACAGCAAATAAGAGCTATTGAAGGATTTTTGAGCAGGGGAATGACAAGATCAGGTCTATGACCTCATAATATCATTTTATTAGGGGGCTTTGGTTTGGGGGCTGAATTGAAGAGAAAAGAGAACAGGGACAGAGGATAAGAGGAAAATTGAACAATTTGATTAGGCCAGGAGAGAGGGGGACAAATAAAATGCTGGCTGTATGAGTGGGGAGAAGAGGATAGGAGAGCTACATTGAAGGCATAGAATTGATGACACTTAGAAATTGTTTAAGTATGGGAAGTTAATGAAACTAAAGAGTCCAGAACAATTCCTAATGTTCTGGAACTAGGTACCTGAGAGGATGAGGATACCTTCCATAGAAATTTGGCAGTTTAGACAAGGGACTGACAAAGATATATTAGGGGAGAGGGGGAAGACTGGGAAATTGCTGGGATTTATTTCCTTATATTTCTCTTAACTTCTTCTTTCCTGAGAATAGCAGCAATTATTTATTTGCTATTTGCCATTTTCAATTATGCAGATACAAAAGATCTGAGTCACTTGAGTAGCTGGTGATGAAATATGAAGATAAATTGTTTGAAACCCAATTGTATTATTCCTTTTGATTAATCTGAGATGGGGAAGAGAAGTTATAGTATTTTTTTAATGTTCATATTTCCCTTAAACAGACAGACACACACACAAACACAAACACAAAAACACACACCCGCTCACACATACATACAAATATATAACTGCAAAGAGAATAGAAAATATTCTTTTTAAAAGTATTGAGGAATATTAACATATGAATAAACAAATGTTGAGTGGCCATAAGAAATATTTTCCCTGATAGTATAGGGGAATGTTAATAGAAATATTCAAATGGAGACTACATAAAAGCAAAGGTAATGATGAATTACTATCTGTCATGCTCTCAATGCACCCAAATTGTCCTTCTTACTGTTTTTTTAAATTGTCTTTTGCAGAGAGAAAAACAATGCTAGAATCCTGAAATTTCTTCTAACTCTAACATTTCATGATTCTGAGAATGAAAATTTCAATCTCAGTTATTTTATTATACCTCCACAGATATCTTAATTCCTCCTTAAAGGCCTTGTTGTATGGGGCATTTTCTCTCCCATGCCTGAAATATTCTCTCTCCTTATCTCTGCCCAATACTCCCTGGTTTCCTTTAAGTTTCCACTAAAATCCTATCTTCTCCAAGAAGTCTTTCTTAATGCTTCTCAATTCTGTCTCCCTTCTTTTAATTATTTTTATTTATCCTGTACCTACCCTATTTGTATATAGTTATCTCTTGTCTCTCACATTATACTGTGAGCTCCTTGAGGATAGGAATTATTTTTTCACCTCTTTTTATATCATAAGTTAGAAGCTCTTGTAATGGTAATCAATTTGTTTGATATTTAGGGCTAAGTGGATAGGATACTTGGGGCTGAGTAGATAGGATACTTAGGGCTAACTAGATCAGATACTTAGGGCTAAGTAGATCCTAGTAACTTAGGGCTAAGTATAGAACTCTGTCCATTGGTGAAAAGGTGTGAATTCCCCTGTTGACTTGGAAGAATGCTATTGGCTGAGACACTCTCCTGTGGACTTGGGAGAAGGCCAGTGCTTATAAGGAATAATTTTATAGAGTCAAGACAGATTTTTTTGGATTTGGTTCCTTAGTGAAGCTGACTGAGGGTGGCCTGGCTGATCCTTGAGATCCAGGCAAGAGAAGTCCTGAAGGGTTTGAGGTGTACTGAGCGTTGTTAACTTCAGTGTGTGCCGGGGATTGCCCTGAGGACTGGACAAGGACCTGGGAACTGTTCATCTCTGAAGACTGGACGAGAGCCTGGCAGCTTTCAGCTCCTGAATCTAGGTGACTGTCTGGCAGATTCAGGAGGGAGGTGGGACCGGAAAAGAGGATCCTGGGAATCAGAGAGACTACCCAGAGTCAAAATGAAGAAAAGGCCTCCCCTTGGACTAAACTGAGGTTTGTTGGAAGTCAAGGAGTGGAAGGATTATGTGGTTGTCTAAGAACTTTATTTGGAAACTAAAGTTAATGGTTGCCCCATGAGTGGAAGATCAGTATATTGTGAATTGTTGATTAAATCAGTTCCATCTTAGGGAAACTAGGTCATTCCTTTTGTCAATTGATTGATTGAATCTAAAAATGTGAAGTTAAGCTGTTTCCCCTCTTGGGGAAACCAGGTGAATTGATTGATTGAATGATTGAATCTTTAAATGTGAAGCTGGTTTCTCCCTTAGGGAAACCAGCTGATTCTTCTCTTGTTCCTTGTTCCTTTCTGTAATAAGATATAATATTGAGACTTTCCTTGTTCTGAAGATTGTATATAATATTGTGAATTGATGAAACTGTGAACATTGTACTGAATCTAGATTTGTAATGGAATAAGCAGAGTGTTCACTAATACTGTGTAATCCAAATCTTAAAAGCTGTTCACAGTTGCATTCTCTTAGGAATCTACTGCTGATTGGCTTTACAGCTCTGTGTTTGGTATATAATAGGTGTATAATATTTGCTTATTGGCTGATTGACCTTAATTGTTTTCTCAGTTACTATGCTAGTCGACTGCCAATGCAGAAATATCCTAATGAATCGGAAAGTTTTCTAATACATACTTTGTTATAGGCTATGTCATCTGTCTAGTTTAATTAAAACAGGTTCATCCCATAGTTATCCACAGAATTTGCTTATTTTTTGTGCAACAGCCACTCATTAAGACTATCTAATGAGACACAAAGAATTTGTAATCTACTCCAATGAAGAGAGTACTCATACTGACAGAATCATAGAATTTTTGAAGCACAAAAGTAATGGAATATGACAGATACTGAAACACACTTTGAATACTTCAATGCAGCAAATAAACTAAGTTCACAATATAATTTAATGGTAAAATTAAAAAAGGGGAGATGACTAGATATGGTGGCTCAGATATATCATACTAACCATCAGTCATGTCATATGGTTGAGGGATTTCTTAACCTCAGTAGTTCTGAGTTACAGTGGGCTAAGCCAATAAGGTGCCTCCAAAATTGATATAGTCAGCTAGGTGGAACAGTGGATAAAGTGCCAGGCCTAGAGTCAGGAAGACTCATCTTCCTGAGGTCAAATGTAGCTTCAGAAACTTTCTAGCTGTGTGACCTTTGGTAAATCACTTAACCCAGATTGCTTAGTTTTCTCACCTATAAAATATATTGGAGGAGGAAATGTCAAACTACTCCAGTATTTTTTTTGCCTAGAAAACCACTAAAGAAACACAAAGAATTGGACCTAACATCACTGACATGACTGAAGAGCAATGACAACAACAAAGTTAATATATTGAACCTCCAGAAACAAGAAATTGCAAAGTAAGGAGAGAAAAAAAATGGCCTCAGTGAGAAACTGAATAGGTTAAAACTCTCATGTTAATTAGAATGAGATAAAGTTCATGGGTAATATTAACCTGAAAAGTTTGGTTAAAGGAGATAACAGGACAGGTGATATACAGTTATAGTATTTGTTCCCTTGAGCCAGATGAAACTATTTTATTTGTGCATACAAGGAGTTAGAAGATAAGTCTAACTGCCTAAACAAAAAAATCAGAAAGCTTAAGTACATTTTAGAACCATCCCAATTGAGGGTGACTGTGTCACACAAATTTATGATCTCCATATTTTACTATCCATATCATGAGAAAGGAAGTTTCTTGACCATAAATACAAATTGACAAGACAGTGGACAAAACAGGGTCCATTGGAATTTATGATCTCAAGATGTCTCTGTTTTCCTCCCATATAGAATATGTCCCAAGATAAGAGGAAATCCCACTTTCAGTCTTATCTTGTCTCTGGAGTTTCTGACACAGGAAAATATATATTTTTAAGGCAAAGCAGAGCAAAGTAAAGTAAAGCAAAGCAGGTCTAGCTGATTAATTCAGACGTAGGCCAAAAATGATATTAGTAGCCTGTGTTTGTACTTCCAGTTTGGTGAAATAGGTAGACACAAAAAAAGAAAGAAGAAAGGAAAGGAAGAAAGAAAGAAAAAAGAAATAAAAGGCAGAGAAAAAAGGAAGGAAAGAAAAAAGATAGAAAGGAAGAAAAAAGAAAGAATATAGGGATGAGATCAGTCACTGAAAAAGGACCAAACACTTAAGAATATTTGATAAGACTCTAAAATCAAATCTCAGTGCTCAGGCAAAAATGTTTTAAGAAATCAATTTTAAAATACCATTTAATCTTAGAATAGGTTAACAGCTGTTTGAAGATTGTGAAAGCCTTTATAGTCTTGTCCAATTAATCTTCAAGATTCTATGAATGGCCAGTGACCTTCCTGAGCACTTTGCATATGATGTTAGTAATGAGATACTAGCTTAGTCCTAGAGAAGAAATAAGAAAATGTACCTCCTTCCTACCTTGTAGAGGTGGAGATAGGTATATGTGGAGATATATATACACCTGGAACTATGCTATAATACTCTGCTATGCTGATTAGTTTTGTTGAACTTGTTTCCCATTTCTTTTTTTTTATTCTTTGTTGTAAGGGATGGCTCACAATAAGAAGAAATTATACACTTAGAAATGAAGGTGATTTTAAGAATAATATATTTGAATTAAAGTGGGTTACACTCCCTACCTTCTTTAATATCAACATTGGCATGGTGGGGGAAGGTGAGGAAACAAATATTATTATATTATTTGACATTGCCCTCAATGATTATGTACTTTGTGAACACAAGATAATTATTTTATGGTGATGAAAAACCACTTTTAAAATTTGGACCATTTTATTTGGGTGTGGGTGGGGAGGACTGTTTTATCCTCTTATGTGAATCTTCTTTGGTATGTTATTTGATAGATGTACAGTGCTATGTATTATTGTAAAAAAGAATATTAGAGTTAGAATATCTGGTTTCTAGCCCCACTCCTGCTACTAACCAAGATCATCAACTAGAGAAATCACTTAAACTATGTGGAAGTCTGCATCCATATCTATAGAGCAAAAAGGGGTGGGGATGCTCCATAATTTCTAAAAGGTTGTTTTTTTTTGCTTTTTGGAGGGCAGTTGGGGTTAAGTGACTTGCCCAAGGTCACAGGGCTAGTTTTTTGTGTTAAGTGTCTGGGGCCGCATTTGAACTCAGGTACTCCTGACTCCAGGGCTGGTGCTCTATTCACTGCGCCACCTAGCCGCCCCTCTAAAAGGTTTTAAGGTCTCAAATTCTATTATTCTGTGATCTCCATGATAAGTAACTATTTTCTTGGAATCAACTTGTTTTCTAGTGATATACACTGACTTTTCCTACTGAAAAGAAAAATGCTTTTCATTCAAGAAATGGAAAATTATTAGTACTTTCCATATTCTTCCCTGACAGGAAAGAAGGAAGGAAGGAAGGAAGGAAGGAAGGAAGGAAGGAAGGAATATGGAAATAGATATTTATAAAGCACCTACCATGAGTTAGGCCCTAGGCTTAGAGCTTTAGTAATATCTCTTTTGATTCTAGTAACAACCCTAGGAGTCAGATGTTGTCATTATCTCCATTTCATAGTAGAGGAAACTAAGGCAGACAGGGATTAAGTGATTTTCCCAGGGTAACCCAGTCAATGAGTGTCTGAAGCAAGATTTGAACTTTAGTCTCCCTGAATCCATGTCCAGTACTATATATACTGTGTCACTGTGCAATGGGTGACTTTCTATTTATATAAGAAAGCAACTTAATGGTCAAAGAAGTAAAGAAGCACATACAGAATAACATAAATCAGAAAAAGAAAGAAAACAAAGATTATAATTGCATCTTCTATTTATATTTGATGCCTGACCCAGCTTTGAGTATGGGAGAATATTTTTGACTTGTTATATTTCTAGGACCCCACAAGTTCTGGGTCAGGAACAGCAGTTACTCTGGGAGATCCAGACAAGCTCTGAATCACTTTTGGTTCCCAGCATCCTGGGGAGTTAGTTCTGAACATTATAGAAGAGCTACAATCACTGTGCTCTCTGTCACAGTTAGATACTTCTGTTCTCTTAATCTGTTGCTATGGGGATCAGAATAAGGTAGTAAGAGTGGAAAAGTTCAATATAGAGACATATGGGGGTGGGAAGAGCTTGCTATGTATCAAAAGAAATTATCTGTTCCACCAAAATCCCAGGGTTGCCCTTAAAGACTTTTCTTTCTGTGATATGGCTAGGTAAACCTCATTTCTTTAACTATTGAATGATCTATAAGTGCTTCATTTTCCTTCAACATTGAACCCAAATATATAAGATACCAGCATGAGTCTGGTACTGTAGTTACCAACCTAGCCCTAATAACTGTCATGTGTAGAGGGATTAGATTTCTTGTTAAGCTATCCAAGAGCAATAGGTACAAGTTGGAAAAAGACACATTTAGGGCTTGATATTAGTCAGAAAGCATCCTAACAATTAGAGTTACTCAAAGGGGAATGAGCTGCCTTGAGATGTAGTGGATACCTCCCCCACTCCCATCCCGGAAGGTTGCCAAGCAGAGACCCACATGTTCAGAATTTTATACTTTGTACATGTTGAATTAGAAAGCTATGTAGCCCTTCCAGCTCTTAAATTCTGTCATTTTTGTGAAGGACCTTGGCATTGATGACCTATAAATGCTGACCCTAGAAATTATAAGGGCCTGCTTTATCAAGGACAATTTATTCTTTTTGTCCAACTGTTAAAGAAATATTGAAGGTGATTCAAATCTTACGTTTCTAATAAACAGAGGCCCAAGCCTTTCAATACCTAGGTCGCTCAGTCATTTGTTCATGCCATCAAATGGCCAGTTGGTCCACAATGAAACTGAGCTTCACTAGGTTCATTTTGGCCTAAGGGTCATATCTGATCCAAAGGACTCTAACTCATATGAGGACCCCATAGGCAGTCTGTTGACTTTCTTCTTATCAACTCAAATTCATAGAATTGATCCAGATATCCCCCAATCTTTCTGACCAAAACTATGCCTGGAAAATGAAGAGTCAACTTGCTGGATTAAGTCATGACAACCACTTCTATGACAAATATATTCTGCTTAGTACTGTTTTGTATTTGTTTTCATTTGGATGTGAGATTTCAATGGCATAGAGAACTCATGGTAAAGAAACTCCCTGAAGCAAAGCAGATCAGCTACTCTTAAGTGACAGTGTTAGTATCTTGAAGGCACTGAGAGGTTGTTATTGTTTTAGGGTCACCCATCCTAGTATATGTCAGACATGAGATTTGACACTAACTTTTGCTTGCTCTTTACTCACTACACCTTCTTCTCTATTACACATGGATTGTTGAATTGAGTTATATGAGCAGGGTGCAAGTCATGTAGAATTTGTTTTTTTGTATTCTCTCTCATACATTCTTGGAATAGGAAGAAAGGGATGAAAGGGGTGAGTATAGATACATTTTTCGATGGGCCACTACAAATTTCATCATAATTAATGTTTTTCCATGTGGGATTAGTTATTATTATTATTGTTGTTGTTTTTGGAGATTGGATTTACCTCATCCAAGCTGGAACCATAGGAACTATTCAACATCTCTCCTCACTAATCAGCACGAGAGCTTAGATATGCTCTTTTACCAATGTGGGTTTGTTAGGTCCTCTTTAGTCAGCCTGGTGGCCCTCCCCTCCCAGGAACTGATCATATTGGTGCTATAAAATGAAGACACAAAATCCAGTTTAACCCATTATAGCTCAGACTCCTGAGATCAAGAGAACCATCAATCGGTATCATCAATATCAAGGCATCAGTCAGCCTCTTCAACATCAGGGATGTAGGCATGTACACTATGCTTTACTTCTTCAAAACTGATTTTTGTTTATCAATGTCTCTTATCTTTTGTATTATTTATATTTCTCCCTTTCCTCTTCCAAAAAGTCACCCTTTATAACAATGAATTTTCAAAAAGAAATAAAAAGAAGGAAACCACAAAACCTATTAATATTTTGAGAAAAAAAATCTGATTTTATATAGAAGTGTTACACACCTGTAGACCCTGAACTCTGCAAAAGTGCAGGGAGAGATTTCCTATTCTATTTCTTCTTTGTTGCTAGGCTTGTTTTTCATAATTTTTTCATTTAGTTTTGATTATTTTGCTTGTTTTGTAAATTTACATTGTTGTAGTCATTATGCATATTGTTTTCTTGGCTTTGATTACTTCGCTTTGTAATGGTTTATGTAAAGCTTTCCATAGTCACCTGTATTCATCATGTTCATCATTTCTTATAAGACAATAGTATTTCATTACACTCATGTATCATAATTAGTTTACCCATTCTCCAAACAATGTGTGTCTATTTTGTTTCCATTTCTTTGTTACCACAAAAAACGCTTCTTTAAAGTGTTTTAGTATATATTTAGGGTTTTTTTTGTCCATGATATCCCTGAAGTATACCTGGTCGTATTTTTTTTTAATTGTACAAAAAACTCTACAAGCAATTGGGATTTAGAAACATCTGAACGATGTTATTATTTTCACTGTAAACAGTAATGCCAAAATATACCTCAATGAGGTAAGTCCTGTTGACTCCCCAAGCCCAATTGATTCTTATTTCTAAAAATCAGTGTGGGAAATTAAAACAAGGTGTATGACCTGTTTAGACTAGTTAGGAGACATATGGTCTAGACTAGTTAGGAGACATATACTTTTGGCATTAAAAATATATTTTTAAAATTACTTATTATAAAAGAATGCTTTGAATGACATTCTCTTTCATCTTTTTCCCCATAGGTATCAAGACTTGGGAAGATTTCTCAATGTGGGTAATGTTATATTTCATCATATGTTGATTTGAAAGTATTCCATGGAATTAGTCTCATCTAAAATATGGCAAAAGTTATCACACATATATTCTAAGGTTGCTATGAGCATAAAATAATATAATATCTGTAAAGCATTTTGACAGCCTTCAAGCTTTGTATAAATGCTACCTATTTTTGTTAAACATCAGAAGACTGACTAAATTCTAGAAGTGTCTACTGGACATGTTACTATATACCTAGCATCATTCAATAATTACTGGGCTGTGTGCATATTTACTATTTGAAAAATAATAATATGATCTGTAATCTAAAACAATTCAATCTCTAATGGGAAATAGAGAGATCAATTTCCCTCACACAACTAGCAATGAAAGTATATATAACAAGGCCCCCATATATAATTTTTGCTTATTCCTGATACCACTGTCATATTTACAGTAATTGCACTGCAGAATCCGTAAGAGTGGGATGCATGACATCATATTGACCTTACCTGAGATACAATAAGAAATCTACTTGGAATTAAACATTTTCACACATAACTGAAAGTTGATTCTTAAAAAACTTAAAGTGAAGTGAAGTGTATGTATGGTGAAAAGACTTTTTGTTCTCTTCCCTTACTATATGAAATCAAGAACTTGGGGAGTTGCAGTGATTGTCCCTATCTTAGATTTAGCCAAGAACTTCACAGAGAAGGTAAATCTAATAACTGGATAAATATAAACCTTTTCAATATATGGAATTTTCCAGAAATAAACTTAATCTCAAACCTCTACTTAAGCAAACTGTTTTTTTCCCTAAATTAAGGAGTTCATGCCTTGTTAAAAGGAAAAAGAGGAATACTATATATTGACCCTTCTCAATACTATTAGCACTTGCTCAGCAAAGATGAATGGGCTAGCTTGTACTACAATCTCTTTATTCCCAACTATACAATTAGATGCATCGCTTTGAAGTTATGAAATGTACCAGAAACAGACAAAAATCCAAAGATTACTCTCCATTCAGAGCATGGGTAAGTGGCCCTAAAATCTACTCTTAATTTTGTGAAAAGAAAAATTAAAGAAAAATGTCTTTTGGTATTTCCAAATGAATTCATTGGAAGAAGATAAAGATAATGCCAAAGATAGGCATATTCCTTGAGAACAGAGTAGAATCTTACTATTTTCTGCCCTCTGCAATCATACAAAAATCATGCAACAGAGATACTCTTGTAATATTGGTTTGCCTAAGTTTGGGGAAGGAGGAAAGAGGAAAGGAGGAAATTCTTCAGTTCTCATAAAGCAGGCCTCCAAAAATTATACAAGAAGCAAATTAAGAAAGGAAATAGAGACTGACTCATAGGAAGAGTACTGTTAGAAGTGTTCTTTATTTTAAAAGACCTTCTAATACAAATTTTAAGCACCATTTTCCACTTTTTATATTTTATTTCCTAGGAATTTACAGGAGGTGAAGTATCTTTTATAATTCTTGGACTTAAAAAAGAATCAAGGGTACATCTGTTGAAGGGCCACTTGAGTATCTAGGTGAGATCATCTTAAGAGAGATCACCATTACTGGGACATTTGCATGCAGCATGGCATCGCTGACAACATGGCTTGAAATCTTTGTGCAGAATTGACAGAAGAGGCAGTATACAATGCCAAGATCAAGGTGAAGAGAAGAGTGGCTTGTGGATGGGCTACATACACCATTCTATACTGTACTACACTTCTCCATGCTGCCTCTGGCCTTGGTTTGACTTCATTTAGCATCCTATTATCTTTATCCTCCACCTTTCTAGCTCCCATCCTGGAAGCCTGCTCCTAACTGCCAAGAGTTCTTCAGACAAGCCATACTATTCTCTCTAATCAATTTCATGCCATGCCACTTGGGTACCATTTATTTGTCCACTCTCCCCCTGTCCCAACATACCTTTCCACCTCTAGCTAAGAGAATAATAATCAAATGAATACTACCATTTCTATACAGACCTGACTCATCATAATGCAGCTCTCTAGCCATGCCCCTGACACCACAACTAGATTCCTTCTTTTCTATTTCTCATCTTGATGCTGGGAATAGTATTTGAATCAATACTACCATGGCAACAGTTAAAGCAAAAGACACAGAGGTCATGAATTAGTGTTATGAAAGGGTGAGAGGAGAAAAGGGACATATATGAGAAATGTTATAAAGAGAGAAGTGACAAGATGTGAAAACAGATTGAATATGTGGGATGAATGAGAGTAAGGAATTGAGGATGAACCAAGGTGAGTGGGTAAACTGTGCTACTCTCAAAAGTAATTGGGGAAGTTGGGGAGAAATAATGAAGTTTATTTTAACATGTTGATTTTTGAGATGGCTACAGGACATTCAGTGAATGTCCAAAACATAATTGGCAATTAGTGACTGCAACTCAGGAAATAGGCTAGAGTTTCTGAATGAGTAGTTTATATTTACTGCCTCTACTTCCTCAATATTTTGATCTCTCTGTTCTCTACTGTTTCTTTTGCCTGCTTTGTTGGAGCATCATCCCTTGTCTTCCCCTCCTACCACTCTCATGTCTTCAATCATTAACTTGATGTATATTAATCCCAAGTATATTTGGGGCAAAATGGTATATATCTGTATCTATATAGATATACACCTATACATATACACATATGTATGTATGCATATGTGCATGTATATTTTGTGTGCCTGTGTATGTATCATTGTTGAGTTATTTCGATCATGTCCAATTTTTCATGACTCCATTTGGGGTTTTCTTGGCAAATACTGGAGTAGTTTGCCATTTCCTTCTCTAACTCACTTTACAGACCAGGAGACTGGGGCAAATAGTGACTTGCCCATGGTCCCATAGCTCTTAAGGGTATGAAGCTGTATTTGAACTCAGGTATTATTGATTCTATCCACTGTACAATCTAGCTGCCTATGTATGTATAAATATAAATATATACGCCTAAACACTTTCTTGACCTCTATTTTTCCATCTCTATCTACCTGTTGAACACCTCTTACTGGATGTTTCCTCAGCATATTAGACTCATGTTTAAGATTCAATTATTAGTTCATAATGCTTTTTGGTACCACTTTAATGCTTTGAAAATACCATAATCAATATTAAGCTATGTTTATGTCTTATCTCCTTGCTAAAATGAAAGTCCTATGAAGTCAAGGGTTATGGCTTTCCTAAATTTTCATATCTCCCCACGATTTAGTATGATGCTCTGCACACAGTCATATGAATAGTGTTTAATAAATATGAATGAATATTATATCATAAGCTCCTTGAAGGTAATGTCTGTGTCATATTTATTTATTTTTGTACCCCACCTATCATAGCACCTAGTACCACACAGCAGACTCCTAATAATTGTTCATTAAGTTGAACTGGATGAATTAAGAATTGGTATCAATAATGGAATTAAGGTTTCCTAATTCCCAATTTCATACTTTGTCTACTGTATCAAGATTCTCTTTCACAACAGATGAGAGGCTGTTACAGGCATTGCATACCAAAGATGAGAAAATAAATAGCATTTGCTGCCAACACATGCAAATTTTCCTTTGGGTTTCAGTTAATTTGCAGCAGATAACACAATAAATGTGAAAGTGTGAAATGAACCAAACTGAAGGGAAAGGTGGAGGAAATGAAGAGAAAGCTGGTTAAGTTTCTTTTTTTTCAAAGAAACACAATTTCATTATAACCTACTGTTCCCCACTTCCATAAATTCATCTACAGAGGTATAATTATTCAAAGTATCATGGAACTGTCATCAACAGCACACATTATAAAACTCTATAGAAATAGATAAGAGTTTTAAAAAAAACCCAAAACAATTTCAAGACTGGACCTGATATCTTGTCTTCACGAACACTTTCTTAGTATTAGAAGATAGTCACAACTTGCAGAGGCCTTGATCTTGCTGACTTTGCCACCTAATTTAGTTTGGACCTTTTTTATACATAGATGACTAAGAATAAGGGTGAGAAGATATACAGAGACAGAAGGGAAGACCCAGAAACATGCCAGAGTAAAGAGTTTGCTTAGGGTTATAGGCATTCTTATTTTGAAACCCTTAAATATTATTTATTGGAAATCTTGAGCAAAATGCCATTCTCTGGAATTAAAAATGTTAGAAAGAGAAGGAACCTCTGCAAGCACTTAGTTCAGCTTCTTTATTCCACAGATTGAGGAACTAAGATTGAGAGAAGTTAAATAATTTGCAAAAGGTTATACATTTAGTAAGTAGTAGACTTAAGATTTGAACCAAGGTCTTTTGACTCCACGTCTAGTTGTCTTCTCAGTATGTATGTATCCATACAAAACTTGGAAGCCATAATGAGAGTTTATAGTGGTAAGGTCTTGCCACTTTCAAAAAATATTTGCAGATTTTTTTTGTACAACCTAAGACTCTGTAGGACACTGGATTTACATACAAAATCTACTTCAGCTAACCTGCTAAAAATGGAACAAAATTTTTTGTTCTTTGTTTCAAAATATGCCTTCCCTCTTCCACCAAAGTCAAGGGCAGAAACCTTATCTTACTTGCGTTGCAATTGTTGTTAGTAGCATTTTAACATCTCATATATTAGGCAATTAATAAATACCCTACTATCTATTATGAGCAGATTGGATGATGTCTAAGGTCACTTCGAGTTTTGACATTCATTATTTTTGAAGATTGAAGATTCATTTAATCAGTTTGCTATAGGTTAGTGTCTCACATAACTTTGATTCCTTTGGGAATATAGACCAAATTAGATTCTAAGGAAGGAAATGGCATTCTGTTCCCCTCCCCTCCCCTTTTGAATTTCACAGTGGATTAAAAAAATTTGAATAAATTAATCAATAGATAAAACAATGAAAAAAGAAAAGCATTTCTTTATTACTTGCTATGTGCCAAGCACCGTCTTAAGAAGGGAGGCTATAGAAACAGAGAAAGGTCTCACCAAAACCCTACCTTTAACCCTTTGCACTCCGCTGTCCCCTCTCAGGGGACATCAGAATTCTAGCATATCACTCGGATGTCCCCTCTCAAGCACTAAAACAGTTGCCTACAGAAAGAATAATACTACGCTTCTTGCGTGGAAAGATAAAAGAATTATTACC
>CM053599.1:159441775-159448301 GCA_028646575.1 Pseudocheirus occidentalis | reverse complement strand
CTAGGTTAAAAGTAACAGAGATTTAGTCAGTGATAATGGAAGGCTTATGGTCTCAGGTGAATGCCAGATCCACTGGGAGTTCAAGGAGTTCAAGGGGTTTCCCAGAGACTACTCCATCACCACAAATAGCCTAGTGTACTTACTTTGGTAACAGCTTTGCTTATTTACTTTAACCCAGGAGGTCACCTCAGTTTCTTTGCTTTGATATCAAAATAAAGGAGTTTAGCAAAGCACTTCATACACTATTAGCTGTTATCTGGGACATCATATTATTTTACTTATTCTAAACTTCTTTTTTTTATTTTTTTTGCTCTTTTTTTTTGGAGGGCAGTTGGGGTTAAGTGACTTGCCCAAGGTCACACGGCTAGTTTTTTTTTTTGGTGTGTGTGTGTGTGTGTGTGTGTGTGTGTGTGTTGTGTCTGAGGCCGGATTTGAACTCAGGTACTCCTGACTCCAGGGCTGGTGCTCTATTCACTGCACCACCTAGCCGCCCCTATTCTAAACTTCTAAAGAATCTAGTATCAAAAATTATGAGAATGATATTTTCAGGGATAATGAAATCACAATATTGACATGAACTTGGATTTTGAATTTTCTAATATACCTAATATGGAAACTAAATTGATGATGCTGCATAGTAGTTCTCTCATATTTAATTTTTTTTTCTTCTTTGCTATGAGCAAACAATTTGGTCAACTACAGACAGTCACAGGTTATATTAAGAGTGATTTGATGGAGGGATTTTACATTTTTAAATTGCTTATTCTAAATGTATCAGCTATTATCAACTATGCAGAAAAAGACTTCATGATTTCATAGAATCTTGAGATCATAAATATTAATACAATTTCTTGTTAGAGATTACGTATTTTAATAAAATAAGGAAGCTTAAGCTTTTTACTCCAGTGTCAAGAAAGAAGAAATTTGCACACTGCTAATTTGTTGAATGAGATGGCATATTTCATTGTAAGAATAGGTTGGCTTAATTCTTCTTTTGTAATGAAATAAATATCTTCCTTGCCTATGTTCATCTTCCTAAAGACAAATACTATGAAATGATGAAGGGCTTTTGCAGGCAATCCCACTGATAATTCTGTTTCTTTCTATTAGATATACTGTCCTCATTTGGAGAATGAAATGGATTATTCTTTTCACAGAGGGATTTCCTTTCTTAATAACAATCCATCAATATACTGTTGAGTAATAAAAAGGGCTCTAGGCATAACACGATAGTAATATTAAATTCTTCTCACCTCAAACCTCTGATGATACCATAAACCTTTTGAGGGGTTCAGCAATAAAAGAGCAGGAGGTCAGAGAACAGAAACAACCTTATCATAATTTCTCTTCTTTATACCTATCTCCTTAACTAAAGAAGTATGCTAGTTGAGACAAGGTTGCAAGTTTAATAATTCTGCCTTTGTTCTTCAGTAGAAAAAAACACTATAACCCATGTATGTATAGAGTTTGGGGAGCAGAAAAAAATGATCAGGTGGCCTTTCTAAACCCAGACTTTCTTTGGTAGCAGGAGGGCATGAAGTCTAGACTACCCCCACCCCAATCCAATTGTGAGAAATTACCTTTTTTTCCTTGTAACCTTAAATCACAGGTATGGGTTAGGATTAGGTAGGCCAGAAAAGTGTTATCAGTGAAGGAAGGAAGAGAGGATAAAAGCTAATTGGCCACACCTTGCCAATAAGGAAATCTTTTTGATCTAAAACAGCAGTTCTCAACCTGTGGGTGGTGACTCCTTTGGGGATCGCACAATCCATTCACAGGGGTCACAGGGGTTGCCTAAGACCATGGAAAAACACATCTTTCCAATGGTCTTAGGAACCAAGACACTGCTTATCTATCCATGTCCAGGCGGGTCCTCCCACATTCAGATATGCCCACATACAAGTATCAGAACCACTGATCTAAAAGATAAGGTTGAAGATTATCTGGTTAGGCTCATAATTTTAGGAAATATTGCGCCATTGTATCTTATCATGGAATCCTTTGATATTCTTTCTATCTACATTAAGTAGGACTTTTCTCCTATCTCCCTTCTGTAAGACTTGGGCTTTTTCATTGATCTGATAATCAAAGAGATAAAAAGCTAAGCAGAGCTTGTTTTCAGGTTACATGTACACTGCTAATATCTAAAGGATTTGTTGTTTCTCCAGGGAAGTGTTAGTTAACTCTGGAGAATATTGACTTTGTGGAGAGTAGAAGGACAAGAAGGACTGGGCAATTACTCCTGCTCTCTCCTATCTTTAAGAGGGTTATTGAGATAAAAATTATAGCTATCCATTAAACACCAGATATTCATAGGAGCCCAGTGATCCTTCGGAGTTCCAAATAAAAATCACTTTTTGCTTCATCACTCAAGGTGGGAAGAAGTTCTTGCTCCACGTTGGGATGATTTAATCTAGGGAAGTTTAGCTCCCTTCTCTCCAAATGTTTAACCCACAAAAACCTGAAAAGCACAGCAAACAAACATTTATCAAAGCAAGGAATAAAAGAGTAGTTAAGAAAGTTACGTAGAATAGTTCAGGCAATGGAATACACAATGAAAAGGGGACTCTGTGACCTAGGCTGGAGATAAAATATCAGTCCTCTAAAGGAGATAATGATCTCAGCTATGAAGTATGTTCTACCAATAGCTAGAGGTATTTGCTTTCCCCACATGTCTGTACTTCAGGGGAGATTTTCCATCTAACATTCAAAGTTCATGCCTTCTCCCTCTTCACAACTCCTTCCTCTTTTTCTCCATCTCCCTTTTCTCTCCTAGCCAGTCTCTCAGCTAACCAGGGGTCACATCTCCCTCCATATACATATCACACAGTTATAGCTTCATCTTTCAGGGTATAGGTCAACTTCACCTGAGTAGGGTTCAGAGAGTACAAAACGCTGCTGCTCCTGCTGTTAAAAGAACAAATCAAAAAATCTCAGAACTGTGAGGTCATCTAGTCTAACCTCTTCAAAATTTCCTTTGATAGCCTCTGAGATGTATTTATACAAGCTATAATTGAAAATTTTAATGAGATAACCATCTCCCTCCTCAGAAATCCATTTCACCTCTGGATAGCTCTAAATTGTTAGGAAGTTTTCCCTTACTTTGAGTCTGAAAAAAAATCTAATTTTTCTTCTATGAGTCCCTCAATCCTGATGCTTGTGTGGCATGTTTACAACCTCATCAACATCCTATTTATCTTTCTCTGGATGTGTTATAATTTATCAATATCCTGCCTAAAATGTGATATCCAGAAGAGACAATATTTTTAAGTGCAGTCTAATCAGGGCAGAGGTTCAAGGACTATCAAACTTGTGCTAGGCCCTAGGCCTTTCTTAAGACAGTCAAGGGTCACATTAGCATTTTTAAATTGCCACATTTTACTTTTGCAGTTTGAGCTTGAAATCTGCAAAAACAATTCAATTATCTCTCACACACTGTTGTCTAGCTTTCTACATCCTGTATTTATAAGTTGATTGTGTGAACTTTAATATATATATATATACATATGTATGTGTATATATACACATATATATACACATATACATATATTATATATACATACATATATATGTGTGTGTGTGTGAAATAAATATAGCTAGTTATTCCTTTTAATTTTATGTAAGTCCATCGTCTCAGATAGTCAATTTTTTTTTTGGAGGGGCTCTTGATTCTGTCATCACATGGAATAGGGATTACTCCCAGTTTTGTGTCATTTGAAAGTAAGCTATCTACTGCTTTATCTAAGTGTAAGACCTGAGTACATATCCCAGCTCTGCTACTTACTAACTCAGCAATCTTGGACAAGGCACTTACCTGCTAATAGTATCTGTTCTGTTTTATTTGTTTGTTTGTTTTTTGAGATTTCCAATCTTGATCTAAGAGTTAATGCACTATTGTGGTTTTCTTTTTAGTCTCCTATTTGTTAACTCTTGAGTCACCACATGATGCAGTGGAAAAAAACTTTGGATTTGTAGTTATTTGGCATATTCCAATCCCTGCTCTGCCATTTACTACCTATGTAGCCTTGAATAAGTCGCTTAAATTCTGTGATCTTTGTTTCCTACTCTTTAAATAAACCGAGTTGTACTAGTTTTATTCTGAGGTCTCTTCCAATACTCAATTAATGACCCAGTGATGTCTGACAAATAATATAGTGGAAATTATTCTCCCTTTACACACATTGGCATTGTCAATGAGAAGAAAACCAGGCCTATCCTGGGTGTATTTCTCTGAGTATCTGTACAATGACATAAGTTAAGAAACAAAAGAGAATTCGAGGATACTGCCTTAATAGCTGCATCAGTAACAGTCACCATAGTGATAGCTCACATCTAGGTCATATTTTAAGGTTTGCAAACTTTCATATATGTTATCTCATTTGATGGGTTTCTATTTCTTTTTAATATATTTTTATTTATTCCCTTTTTTTAATTTGCCTATCCTCACTTTCCTCCACCAAGTACTAAATTCCCTGAATGCAGTCTGTGCTCCATCAATGTTTTTAAACTAACATCAAAGTGAAAATTTGGGCAGATAGAGGGGACTCGATTGTCCATTAAAGGTGCCATCCAAACTAGTTAAAATTTTACAGGTTTAGAATTGTAGATGCATCACCAACTTCTGAACAAGAATAAGCATGTTATCTTATGATTCTAGCAATACCTAGGCACTGTTGTGAGATTACAAATTAAGGATGAAACTCTCTCTTTATTAGATAATCTACAAATGAGTTTTCAATTTGTTAAAAATGAATTTGACTTAAGAATTCAAAAGAGATATAATAAGGATTATTATTCACATTATTATAAAGGATTCACATTATTCTAAAAACTATGTAGCATGCTGTTTAAGATGTAAAACACAAAGAATCATCTATTGGAGTCTCTGCTTGATGTTGGTTGGACTGAATATGAATCACTTACTTATCAAATACATTGATATTTGAGCAAGAATGAATAGGTATGCAGGTGTGCTCATGTGCTTGCCAATGTTATTGGAAAGGGAGAGCAAAAAAGATAATAACTTTTGTTGAAGCACTAGAAAAATAGATTTCTCACTTTGTTTTTGTAAAATGTTTTTGAACAGCTTTTGTAAATCTGAAGAATAACAAGAACAATCAGTTCTACCTCTATGTATGTATTAAATATGTACCATATGGAAGGTGCTGGGGATACAAATGTTAGTGTGGAGTTGATTGATTTACACAATCCAGTCAACTCTCCCAATTTATCACTCAAAGGTGATAAGATACCTAGTAAGCCTCATTTGTAGGCTTTGGCTTCTTTAAAAAGCCCTTGAAATTGTGACATTCCCCCCCCACCCTCCTTTCTATTATACATGATATTATGACATTAAAAAAAGAACTTTTCTTTACTATTCCCCATGTTTTATATATGTCCAAACACAGTATATCACTTTCTTTACGGCTGTTTTAAACGTGTTATTTCCATTGCTTTTCATCACACCATAAGTATTTGGGGCTGACACTTGGAAGGTGCTAATGTAGTAGAGGAGTAGTTTTGGGACCAGTTTAAACCAACTCCTGAGAGCCAATTGTTAAAGTTTCATTGTTAGCATTCATAGCTTGAAAACTGACAAATCCTGCAATTGAGAGCTCGATTGTTTTGTTATTGTTTTTGCTGTTTAAATTTTTTAAAGTGATGAAGGAAATGTTGATGTAAATGAAACTTAAAAGTTTGTCATATGTACAGTTTTGTTTTTAGCTAGTTGTTAAACATTTACCACTACCCCTTTTGCCTATTGACCCTAAAATTTATGAGGCTATGAGATCAAAAAGTATATTAACTCTTTTACTGGTTTGTATTTCTTTTTCCTTTAAAGGACAAAATGGTACAGTTATTTGTCAATTTGCCTTTTTTAGCTTTTAAAATTTCATGGGTCAGAAGTATGTCCTCTAATTTGACTTAATTTTTACTTCTCTAATTATTAATGACTTGGAATTTTTTTATGGCTATACATATCTTGGGTTTTTTTTTCTTTTAAAACCTTCCTGTTCCTAAACCTTTGTCATTCATTTATTAGGAAATGGCTTTTATTCTTGTAAATTTAAAACATTTCTTTATATATCTCAGAAATTAGAACTTTCCCAAAGAAAATTGCTACAAATATTACTCCCAGTCAACTCTCTCTTCTAATTTTAGCTGTTCATTTTTGTGTCCCCCAAAAAAAGCTTTTTAATTTTTGTAATCAAAATTATAAATTTAGCCTCCATCACTTATTTGGTCATGAACTCTTCCTTGTGCATAGATCTTAAATTTAAAATCTCATTTATTCCCCTAAATTGTACTTGGTATAACCTTCATATAGGTGTGTGCTAGTGTCCTAGTGTGCTAGTGTCAGCTTACACCAGCTTAAGAGAGATGATTGTTAAATTTTCATTGTACTTATTGTTTCCTTAGAAATCAGCAAAGACTAAAAATCAAGGCTTCATTTTTTTGTTTTACAGAATGTCTAGTTTTAAGGAATTGATGGAGAAAATATCAATACTGCAAATTATATATATAA
>CM053599.1:159429275-159436775 GCA_028646575.1 Pseudocheirus occidentalis | reverse complement strand
AATTGGACTTTGAGACTACAATGAATGATGGGATTGGCAGGCTTAGTAACTCTAGCCAATTGGTCAATTGGGCCAACAGTAGCTACAGATATTCTGCCACAAAATTTATATAACACTTTTATTTTCTCAATAACCCACATCACTACTTTACACATTTGGCCTTAGAGCCCAAAGGCCTTCCACTACACTTTGAGAATAGAATTGTAGTACGTAACTTTAGTTTTAAAGGCAAATAATAAAAAAATGTATATATACAATGAATGCACAAGGGACTCCTTTCCTTTAAAATGATAGAATGTACAGCACCAGTGAAATGCCTAGGAAGATACCAACCACTCCACAAACCTGCATGCATCATTCCTCTCATTCTTTTTTCTTTTCTGTTCATAAGCCATATGGTTCCAAAAGTTGAAAACAAAGTTACTGATTTAACTCAGATCATTTGAGCAAGCACTTAAATTACATATCTACTACACTAGGAAGGAGAAATATCTAACTGAAAATGAAAGATCCCCTTCTCTCAAGAGCTTTATATTCTACTGGGGAGAATAAACATATAACAAGATAAGTAAATACAAAAATAGATACAAAGTAAGCTTAAGAAAAGATGGCATACTTTTGACTAGAAGCAGGCAGAATGAAAAAATTTAACGTGCTATTTCAGGTGTGATGTGGCCAGAATGTAAGTCACTAAGTTATTACATTCTTTGTTCTGAACATTACATTTATATTATTGAAGCCTATCATTACCGTTTTCTCCTTCTTGAACATTCCCATATACAAACAAGTCCAGATACATGCAAATTATTCTGTGTATGTGTATATATTGAAAACAAAAATTAATACCACAATTCATTACTCCTAGGTATATATACATAATCACACCATAAATAACCCTGATTTCCAGAAGCTTGACCAAGTATAGGCAACTGTCTTTTCCATTTCATTCCAAATTCCACTATCATTGTCAAAATTATTATCTAATCTCTGAACAGTTGCTGTCTCATGATTGGTTTCTATGAACACCAATTTCTGGCTTACTTTTCTAAAACATGGCTTTGATTTTCTGTAGATAACCTCTGAAGTCTCTTTCAGATCTAAATCTATGATCCTCTGCTCAAAAATCATCAGTGACTCCTAACTGCTCAGAGAATGAACAGAGCCCAGTAGCCATACTTAAGAAATATGTAGGGAATCAGGGTTAATGAGAATGAAGCAATAAGCACAAAGAAGCTGAAATGATTTCTACTAGTAGACGTCCTGTTTTTTTTAATTTTATTGGGGGTTTTGTGGTTATTGTTTTTACATTTTAAACATTTATATTCCTCCTACTTCATGTGAGATCTCTTATAACAACATAAAACTGTTAAGTAAAACTAACAATATAGTGACTACATCTGAAAGTGCATTGAATATTTCAGATTGGTAGAACCCCCTCACCTCTCTATTTTTAAAAAATTAACAGAAATATATGTTTCTCCTTTCCATCCTTCACCTCACTGGAAAAAATAACAAAGAACATTTCTTATTACAAATATGCATGCTCAAGCAAAAAAAAAGTCCCTCAGTGATATTTGTATATGTATTTTTATGTGTCTAAATTCCAGATAATGCATAATATATTTCATATATATAGTATATTACATATTGTAAAATTGTATGCCTTATATATACATACCTCCTATATTACAAATCCAGAGCATCTCTAATAGATGCCATATATTATCACAGGTCTTCTGGAAATGAACATGGTTCTTACAGATTTCAAAGTTGTTTTTACATCATTGTTATTGGATAAATTATTTTCTTTGTTCTGTTTATTTCATTTTTAAACATTATAAAATTATTTAAAATTGTTCTTTTTGAAGATACTAATATTTTAAGTTGTTCTTCTGGTTCTGATACTTCACTCTATGGCTTTCCATGTCTTTTTGAAACTACCTCTATTTCATTTCTTAGAACATAACAGTATATCCTCACATTCATCCTCTGTGACCTATTCAGCCTTTTCTTAAATAATGGACATCCCCTGACTTTTTACTTTTTAGCATCACAAAAAAAAACCTGCTGTAATTACTTTTTGCAAAGAAGGAACATCTCCTGTTTCTTTGATTTATTTTGGTTAAAAGTCGGTTAAAGGGCATGACTTCCTGGTTTCAAATAATTTGTGTATGTACTAGCTACTCCTTATTATTTTGGCCCACAACTCTTCCATTGCAGAAGCTTTGAAGATTGAGCTTTTCAGTCCATATCCTGTTCTAGGCAAAATGTATGCTGCAGGGGTGGCTAGGTGGCGCAGTGAATAGAGCACGGGCCCTGGAGTCAGGAGTACCTGAGTTCAAATCCGGCCTCAGACACTTAACACACACACACAAAAAAAACTAGCCGTGTGACCTTGGGCAAGTCACTTAACCCCAACTGCCCTCCAAAAAAAGCAAAAAAAAAATGTATGCTGCAGGTAGGGAGCATTCTCAGCAGCTAAAACTTCTACATTCTCCTTATGTGGAATCAAGTTTTGACTTAACTCAACTTCTTTGGGCCCCATTTGCAGGCTCCACATTGTTTACTTGCATTCTGTGTAAGCTATTCCTTCCAGCAGGGTACCTCATATTTTCATCATCATTATGTAAGATTTATATTCTGTTGTGGTTAGGGAAAGTCCCTTCAATTTTTGCTTACCTTTCAAAAATTCCTTGGGCATCAAGAAGGCACAGTGGACAGGGCACTGAACCTGTAGTTTGGAAGGCCTGAGAACAAATATGAATACACACCTTTACTATCTCTGTGACTCTGGGTATGTCTCTTGCTTTTTTCTAAAAATAGAAATAGAGAGGTATTAATACTTTATTTTAAGATCCTTAAAATATGTTTTAAACTATCAGAGTAACCAATTAAACATGATAATGAACAAGATTTTTTGCACTTTAAAGGTGTTAGATATTTTTCCAAAATCAAGCACTTTCATAAAAGCTTATTTTTTTACTTTGCTTAAAATATTATAGATTATGAAGAAAGCTTTAATTTAAGGGATTCAGATGATCTTAATGTCTCACTGAGAATGAAGTCTAGATTCCCTCAGGGCCACTACAGTCTTACCTCATTGCATCCTTCCATTCTTTTTCATGTTCCACTTCTTACTGACAAGTGGCTTAAGTTGTACTCAAAGTGAACTCTTCACTGTGAGCCCTGATCAAATGCTACCTTCCTCTTCAACTATAAATCCCACCTTCTTCTATGTCTTTGACAAGTTTTATCCATTAAAACAACTTTTCAATAATCTTCTCTACTGAACAAAATCTTTGAATAAATTCTCTTATGAAGTCCTTCTTCTGAAGAAATTTATCCTTCTATAACACTTTAGCAAAATTTTATCACATACTTCCAAGACTAGTAAATCCTACGCTTGTGTCTTAATGCATGAATCTTATCTTTTTCGTCTTTTTAACCCTTATAATGGCTATGACAATATCATATATAAGTATGTACTGGATAAATGTTTTATAAATGAAAAAAACAATCTAAGGAAGGTTTTTTTCCCCTCAGAATACAGAGCACTTTTTTCAGCTAATTAGCTTAATATATGTTTTACTGAACCTAGTAAAACTGAACAAGGGAAGAAACCATGAGATAATTTCTGTATCTGTTCTAACCATTAGTATAGGGATGTTCATATGACAATAAATGTTTGCTAAATGAATGAATGTAGAAATGCCTGAAGACTAAAGTGGCTTTTGTAAGGTCAAGTAAGAGAAACATTCCAGAGGTCTGCTGCTGCTGTAAATGGCTTTAAGGTTCTGATCACATAGTATAGTGAACTCATATATTCAGCAGTAAACTGAAGCAAAACTTCCACAGAAACCAAAGTACAACATTCACAATGATATAACATAACTTATCATTAGAGTTGCTGCATAGTTTTAAACAAAAAATACCATTCAGTAAGTCTTTAAGGAGCAATCATCCTTAAGGAAAACAAAGTACAAAGGTCTCCCACCCCTAGGTCACATTGTTTTAATCTCATCAATCAGAAACTCTTATTTCATATTGATTGAAGACTAGCTTCCAATCATCCTTAATTCAATCACCCTTAAGAGGCAGGAAGTTCAAAGTACAAAGTTCCCCCACCCCTAGGTCACAGTAAATCATGATCTTGTCAGTTAGCACTAAGTAAACAAAGAAAGGTCCTTTCATCTTTGCTTGAGGCTGGCTCACAAATTCCTTGGTTCTTCTTCCATGTCCCCAGCTCTTGCCTGAATAAACTCAACCATCACCTGGATTCACAGGGAGGCAATTTTCAGCTCATGGTCCAGCTCCTTGTCCAGCTCCTAATCTAGCTTCTTGCCCCAGTTCCCATTCCATAATGAAGCTCATGGTGATCAGTCCACCTCAAGCCCTTCAAAGTTTTTGTTTCTTGGAAGATGAAGCTTAACAGAGCCACAGGAGCACACATTGCTGGCACCATCATCAGTTCATGTTCTGCCTGTGAAATCAACAC
Organism: Pseudocheirus occidentalis; assembly: GCA_028646575.1. Lineage (NCBI taxonomy): Eukaryota > Metazoa > Chordata > Mammalia > Diprotodontia > Pseudocheiridae > Pseudocheirus > Pseudocheirus occidentalis. The sequence goes on along the minus strand of CM053599.1, from coordinate 159,432,280 downwards.
AGACCCACAAACAGGGTCTGCAAAATCAACACAAACCATCAGTAAAGTCCCAACACCTCTGAAAATACCAGTAAAACCCCCTTTCAGGGCTTCTCTAATAGCAGCAACATCCTATATTAGCAGAAAGGTGTGACAAAGGAACATCATCATAGGCAAACAAAGTGTCATCACCACAGCCATATTTGTTCTTACATCTTATCAGTTCCAGCTATGCTCAAGCTTTGTATATGTCATTAACTCCTTCCTGTTCCACCCACCTCTCATACCTGTTCCAGTCCTTGGCAAGTCCCTCCCACTATGGACTTCACAGGTTCTGTTTCTTAACTAAGACTTGATTTAATCATGGACAAGGCTGAAAGTCACTTGAACTGAAACAAGGTGTTAAATCCTCCTTTGCTTGATATTACACCTTTATGTAGGATGTTATGAATGAGCTTAATTTTGAAGGAAAAATAAAAAAATCTAAGAAAACTTATGGAAGGAATACATACATGGCCACCAGTTCATAGGCTTAAAGCCAAGGGGTAGAATGTTGTATATGAAGAACAATGAGGCCAGTTTGGTTGGGCAATAAGGTATTTGAAGTAAGTTATATAACCTATGCTATATATTATATATTATACACTAAGTTGACTTCACTTTTCATCTGTCTACTTTAAATTCCTTGGAACAAGATGCCCCTCCTTGGATAAGGTTATCATTTCTAAATTCAACACCAACTCTAGACTTCATTCCCTCTGCCTCCCTCAGCTTCCTTCCTCTCTCCTTTGTTTGGAGAGTTGGAGGGCATAACATCCAGTTCCTCCCAATGCCTTCCTTAATAGAGGGCCAAAGCTGGACTCTCACATAATCCTACTTTGCACTTGCTGCCCTACTTTGTTCCAATACTGTGGAACAAAATGTCCCCTTTCCCAACTTTCCTGCCTCCATTTATGTGTTGTCTTCCACTTTATATTGTAAGTTCATTGAGGGCAGGTACTGTCTTTCTTTTCATTATGTCCTTTGTGCTTAGCGTTGTGTCTGGCACATCCTTGGCTCTTAAAAGTGTTCATTGGATTGGATTATTCAATGAACTGGATTGATGAGAAGCAGTAAAACATTTGATTGGAATGGTAGATTAGAGTTCAATCGAGAAAGGCTTTAAATACCAGACAAGCATGCATTTGATACTAGAAGTAATAGTAGCCACTGGAATGAATAAGTCTGTGCTTTCAATCATCTCAGTGGTTATGTGGAAGACAGACTGCCTAGGGGAGAGAGTGATCAATTAAGAAGACTGTTGCATTAATCTAAGCTTTAATATCTTTAACTAAGAGGACTGCTTTTTTTTGGTGTCAGATGCAAGAGATGTTGAGGAACTAGAATAGATCTGGCAGCTTATTGAATGTGTATAATGAAGAAGTGACAAAGTTGAGAAACTGGGAAACTATAAAGATGGTGATATAATCAGTAGAAATTAGAAAGAAGGGTTAAGCTTGGGGCAGAGGGGATTGGTGGGTTCTATTATCATGTGTAAATCTGAGATGACTCCAGAATCGGTAGGTGAGAAGGAATTGGAAATGAAGTGAGAAGTAAGGACTGGATATATAAATAGATAGATGAATGGATAAATAGAGGAAGCATATTCATAGAAATGATAATTACCACTTATTTTGGAAGGGCAATTGGGGTTAAGTGACTTGCCCAAGGTCACACAGCTAATAAGTATTAAGTGTGTGAGGTCAGATTTGAACTCAGGTCCTCCTGACTCCAGGGTCAGTGCTCCATTCATTGTGCCACCTAACAACCTGAAGATGATAATCAAATGAAAATAATAGGTCATGTTACCAAGAAAGATAAGCAGTTATACAACATTAGAGTATAGTAGTATAAACATATAAAAGAGAACTATTAAGTAAAAATTTGGCTATATGATAGACCTATGATATGATAACAGTTCATAAACTGAGGTGTTCCCTCCATCAATATGTCAGGAGTGGGGAGCCTGTGGACTAGAGTTCACATGTGGTCTTCCAGGTCCTTGGGTATGGCCTTTTGACTAAGTCCACATTTTACAAAACAAGTACTTTTTAAAAGGGGATTCATTCTGTCAAGTTTGGATTAAAAGGGCTGCATTTGAGGACCTAGGGGACTATGTGTGGCCTCAAGGCTTCAGGTTCCCCACCTCTGATCTAGATAATACATTCATACTTTCAAACCTTGCCTTCTCCTTGTCCTCTTGTAAAATTTCCACCTGGTATCCTCCTAAAATATATATTCATAGCTTCACCCTAGTACTCTTGATACAACATGGATAACAATAGTGCAGAAAGGTTAATTGTTAGTTGACCGTAGCTCTTGATACGTGATTGACCGCTTTATTTTTCTGTACATACATCTTTCTGATCAAATCCTTTCTGCCATTTTCTCAAAAAATTCTTGATTGATATTCTACAACCCACTCACACCCACATAAGTTAATCTGATATATTTAATGATTGATATAACCACCCATCATTATTCTGCTTTGTAGTTATATATAAAGGGTAAGCAGTTCATATAAATGACTATAATTGCTGTTACTTTTATACAATCAAACCATCTTTACAGTCATTCTCTCCTACATTTATTCTCTAGAATCTCCAACTGTTATTTATCAAAAATGTTCTCTAATAGCATAAGCATTTTAATTTAAATTATATGTATACATGTGTATAGATAGATAGATATCACTTAATAAATGCATATGTGTGTCACCAGATACTCTTGAAGAATATGAGTTGACCATCAACATCAGTGAAGATTTCCACATTCGCAGTTACCTATGCTAATGAAATAGCAGATCTAAACATTGAAACGAAAAATATATTTAAATTGTATTTTAAACGAAGATTTGGAATGGAGAGGAGGGATGGATGAAGAGAGAGAGAGAGAGAAAGAGAGAGAGAGAGAGAGAGAGAGAGAGAGAGAAGGGGGAAGGAACAGGCTATATGTACTTTTTTAAAAAGAAGTCATTAAAAGTAAAT
>CM053599.1:159415267-159428775 GCA_028646575.1 Pseudocheirus occidentalis | reverse complement strand
CAATTCTGTCTCTCTGTCTCTGGAATTCTTGCTAACATACACACACTGGCCTCCTGTCTCAGCCAATATCCTTCTTCCACATCAACAGGTTAGTTCACACCTTCTCAACAGAGGGCAGGGCTCACACCTTCCATACTTAGCCCTAAATTACTAAGTGCTAAGTATCTGCTAAACTGATTGCTGTTACACATGGCTTTATGTTTGATCATTTAAATGATCAAGGATCCAGTCAAGGATCCAGTATAACTACTAGAGACTGAATACCTACCCCAATTAATTTCATTTTGGATGGATAAGAGGACATCTTAAACATGAACTATACTCTATATGTATGTAATTCATGGAATCTTGTGACTGTAGAAGAATCAAAATTACAAGTAATTCAAAGTGCAATCGAAAGATGAATGGTGGGCATCACTAAATTGTGGCCAGACACCAATAATAATGTGCTTATGAAAAGAAGAACAAAATACATTATTTAGGATAAGTATGAGAGAGGAAGAGAGTGGTCATAGAACACCAGAAGAAAAAACTATAAAAGAAATGCATAAGGGCTGCCTTAGGATCTTCAAATATTTCAAAAACCAAAAGAAGGTAGCTAATGGACCTCCTATGACTGGTACTCTGGAAATGAGTCAAATCTTATACCAGAATTGTGCATAATAAGAAAGCACATAGAAGTTATGAGCCATGTATATGATATAATAAACCTATTAATGTAACTATTGCTTATACTACATAGCGATTTGAAATATGCAAAATGATTGCAATCTGTACCAATGGAGGGAAAAGTATCAAATGAATACAATATTGAGATGGCATCTCAATGCTTAGTCAGCATTCTTTGACTCTGGCTTCTCAGGATGTAGGTTCAAGTCTTACTTCTTATACCTATGCTGTGTGTGATATTACCTTATGTCTAAAATGAGAGGGAAATAACTACATGTCTTCCAAGGTCTTATCCATCTCAAAATCTATAATCCTATATCCCTTGTAACATGCTAAACATATTCAGTGTGTTGGATGATCTCATTGGCTTACCAGGACAGATGTAAAATCTCAAAGAGACAAAATTAGGGTTGGAGTCAGGAAAATAATCCTATTAGAGCTTATAAGTGCATATAAGACATATATATGTGTGTGTGTGTGTGTGTGTGTGTGTGTGTGTGTGTGTATTGCCTACCCCCCCAGGATCCCTCCCCTATCCTCCCACTCCTATACATCTAAACACCCTTGTATACCCCACTTTTACATATATAGATATAGATATAGATGTACACTTATATATATATATAAGACATATATATATGTATATATATAAGACTTATAAGATTATAAGTCCAATCAAAATCGAAAGGAAGGCGGTAAAATTTCCTGCAATGGAGATCTTTTATTAGAATCTAGATTACCATTTTAAAATTATGCTAAAAGGGAAACTCCTCTTGTTTTGGGGAAAGACTACCTCGCCACTTTCCAACTCTGAAATGGTGGTTCTGTGAAAGAAATTAAATTCCACAGCTGCATCTTAAATTTGAATCTGCTTCTTTGAAATTACACAGACTCCCTGAGGATCATAATGAAGGGTTATGTTTAGTTTCCTTTGCAAATAATGCAAAATAGTTGATGGTGGAAATTATTCACCTTGGTGACCTATTCTATTATTATTCTAAGGAAATACGAAATGATCCTGTTATGATGCTGATATTATAGGTAAAGAGAAGGAGATGTTGCCTTGGACTTACCCATGACATTTTTGTATAGGAAGATGCTAATGGACTACAGGCCTTAAAAGTCACACATTTCTCTGTTTCTCCAAAATTCATGTTGCATAAGACTGTGAATAAAGCAAATGATTGAAACTTCCTGTGCACACCTCTGGAATCTATTTTTGATGAAAGACATCATGGAAGTGTTTCATACCTACCCCTTCTGCTCACCTCAATTGTGTTTGGGGATCCAGGGACACATTTCATACAGAGAATATTTCCACATGCCACATACAACACTTTTCAGAGTAGGGTCTTAATAAATATTTGTCAAAGAATATAAAGTTAATAACCAGCTATTGTTCATCAGAAAATAAGGATATAGCAGGCTTTTAAGCCCCACATTCTTAACTGTACCTTGTTTGGATTCTGTTGGCCCTAAGTTTCACATACAGTTTATAGCTGAGGTAAGTGAATATCACTAAGCAGTGAGATAGTCTATCTCTCTGATAGAAATGTTCCAATTCGCTTAAATTCAACAAACTCTGACTGATAACCCACTCTTGAAAGGTGAGAAGCAATGTGGTGTAGAAGATAAACAATTCACCTCAGAATCAGGAAAACCTTGTTTTAAGTTGTATTTTTGACAGCTATTAGCTGTGTGACCTTGGGAGAGTCATTTCTCAATGCTGCAAACAACACTCTAACACTGAGTTGCAAAGCATGTCCTAATCTCCATTGACAGAGTGTCTTCATCAAGAGATTTCTATACCAGTGAAATCATAGGTCTAAATGTTTATGTGCGTATACTTATATGACGTATAAGAAGGAGTGATCTGGGTCTGGCTCATACTGGTTCACAAGAGTTGATTGTCAAATTTTGAATCTAAGCATTTACTGTGCAGAAATCTGCAAATGTTACAAATCAGGGTTTGATTTCTTTCTTTGTCTAGACTTAAGAAAATGATGAAAAAATGTTAATAAAGAAGATTAAACTATAAAGTATCTTGTATGCTCCTGTTTTCAGAGAGTTGGATGCTAAACATTTCATGACAAATCCCTGATGTAACTTGTAAGAATGAACTGAGATGGGAAATAGAATGCCAATTATGGACAACTAGCTTGTCCAATTTTCCAGGAATATATAATGAGACTAGAAAAGTTGAACAGAGCATTAAAAACCATGCTGGAGAGTTTGTCTTTCCACCCCCCCCCCCCCGCCCCAGAATCAAGGTAGGAGAAAAGGAAGGCTTTTGAGTTGAGTGGGAGGAGAAGAGACCTATGCTTTAGCGAAACTATTTTAATGGGTAGGTGAATGATGTAATAGAGAAGTTCGAAACTGGAAACAGAGAGAAGAATTAAGAGGCTATTAGGCTATTACAATGAAAATACATTACTTTTTCAGAGTACCTGAACTAAGATCATGACAATGTGTGTGAAAAGAATGGTGAGAGCTGGGAGAAATGTTGTGTAGATATAATCAAGAGGACATAGCTACTTATTAGATGGAGTTTGAGGGAAAGAGTAAAGAATGAATTGGGGGTATAAGCCTAGGTAAGTGTGAAGATAGTAGAATTCAAGAGACATAGGAATATTTGGAAGAAGGAAGAAAGGAATTTGGAAGAATTATGACAAACCAAAATAATGAACTATCTTTGAAGGGTAGTGAATATTAGGTATAATATATATTGAGATATATCTCAATAATATATATTGAGATATAAATGGAATATCAAGTTGAAGATATTTAGATGGCAGTTGGCAAACGAAGTTTGGGGTTTAGATAAGAAAACAGGTCTGCATAAATAAAATGCATAGATTTAAGAGTTATCCATGAAAATGTTGTAACTGCAAACCAATCGAAGAAAGCAAATAGAATCATCAAGTGAGAAAGTATAAGGAGATACTTTTTGATTGAAGAGAGCCCAGGACTGAACCTTGGCTACTTCTTTGATTAAGAATTAAGAGATAGTTGATGGTCCTGCTGGTAAGAGTATGCAGACAGATGGGAGATATAATTATGGTATCATTATAGAAGCCAAGGGAAGGAGAATTTCCAGGAAGATAGTGGGAATAACAGTGCCAAAAATTTTGGCATCAGGATACAAGGCTAACAAGTTTAGCTTTTATTCAGTAAGTAATCAAGATCCAGGGAAAGATATTAAGTGGTGAGTTGATGTGATGAGAGTTAAGAAAATGTTTGGCAGCTGTATGAAAACTACAAGAAGGCAAGTAAATCTAGATCTTCAGTAAGGCAAGTTATGAGACACTTGAAACAGTCCAGACAAGAGTTAATGAGGGCAGAGCTAGTAGCAATGAGTCCATAAGTGAATAACACTGAGTGAAATCTTGTCTAGAATTAAAAAGATACAAATCTGGCCATAGACAAATTCCATATTATTCTTTTACTATTATTGATCAAGAAGCTAATCTTTATGAAAGGTCATGAAACCAGGGGTTTGTGTTTATAGTACCAATAGACATATGCCATGGATAAAACTCAACTACAGTGTCGCTGTATTCAAAATTAAATGTGAATGTTTATTGTTTTGAATATTTATTGTAGCATGCACTCAAGACCGACTTTTTATTTCACTGAAAACCAAGGTGTGCTTGACCTTAAAGTGCAATACTGATTTATTTTCCTTCAGTTCACTGCATAAAAGAAGTTTCAGAAGTTTGATGCAAAGTGTTGAAAATTAGAGAATTTATTAAAAATCCATTTTTTTCCTTCAGGATACTGCTTAACTTTGCAGGGTATAGGGAGGTATATTTTAATTCAGTATAGGAAGAAATGTCCTTAAAAATTAGAGTTGTACAATATGAAATGAACTATATTGTAAAGTACAGAACTACTTGTCAATGGAACTGTTCAAGCAGAAACTGTAGAGCTATGTGACAAGACGATATATGGAGAAGAAATTGGACCACTCCCTACTTCCTAGGAATCTAATAAGGATTAATTTTGATACTGGTAGAGAATCTTCAGAATCTCTCAAAAGAAAGAAATAATTTTATAATGTGGAGGAACTCTAGTCATAGCTGATATAATTTACTATAACCCTGCCTGAATTGATAAGGTTTGTGCTACATAAGTCTATTTTTCTGAGCTATGTAGAAATAACAGTACTCTTTTTTTAGTGTATTCACCGTGTTTGTTCCTCTGTGTGTCTCTGTGCTTATCAAGCAGAATGAAGCAAATTGAAAACGTTAGCCAGTTTTTTGAGATGACACAACTCTAACATAAAATGTCATCTTTACATCCATTCTCTGGAAATTATGATTAATATTGTTCATTCACCCATGAAGCCAATCAACCCAAATATTTATTGAGTTCATACTATATATTCACAAATGCACTACACATTGGGAGGTATGGGTGATACTGAAATATAGAAATATGTCCCTATGTCCCCAGATTCTCCTAAATTAGTGGGAGAGGCATAGCTTCCCTTTTCCCAGGGAACATTGTTCTCAAAAATAGACTATCTGGGCATCTCTAAGTAACTGCGGGTCAAATTTACAATATGTTTTCATTACTTCTAAGACTATAGTAGGGAATTTGAATAATTTTATTGAAAGGGCACCCTATTCAAGACAAAATATTAGTATTATTACTTGATACCTTGAGTATTAGTTATATATAGCAACAGAGAATCACTGCTGGGTGAGATGATATAAAGCCAAACACGAGCAGCTTTCCAGAGGACTACTGCTGTGAAAAACCTTTTGAGTACACAGTATGGTGAACTCTCCATTTATTCCGTAACAAATTAGAGCAAAACATTCACAGAAAACAAAGTACAGCATTCGGAATGTTATAACTTCACAAATTATCACTAAAATAGCCACATAGTTTTCACCAAAGTGGTCACATAGTCTTAAGCAAAATACATCCATTTAGTCAATAACAAAGTCCTTAATTCAATCATAAAGTACAAAAGTCAAAGTCTTCCACCCATGGGGTGCAATTAAGTTACAATAATACCAGTCACTACTCAGTACCCTCTTAAGGGGTAGTGGAAAGTACAAAGATCATCCACCCCCTAGGCCACAAGTAAGTTACAATTTCATCAGTCAGCATTAAATACCCAAGGAAAGGTCTTTTAATCTTGACTTGAGGCAGGCTTTCAACTTCCATGGTTTCTCTTCTATGGTCCCAGCTCCTGCCTGAATTTGACCAACTGCCACCTGAGTTCAAAGGCAGACAGCTCCCAGTTACTTGTCTAGCTCTCCATGCAGTTCCTGTTCCATATTGAAGCTCACAATGTCCAGTCTACATCAAGTCCTTATTCAAATACCAGGAAACCAAGTGCCAGAACCAGAAAGTCAAAGTTATTACAGTAACCACAAAGTTGGTACACATGGTTAATGCAGTAAACACCCACATTCCCAAGCCTTCACAACAGAACAGGTTTCCTCAAGCAGGAATCCTCCTCTCTTACTCATAGTAGTTTCTCAGACTGGTTCTTGGAAGCTCTCAGCAGAAGTTCCTGAAAGAAAAGTCTCAGCAGAAATTCTGTTCTCAAAATCAAAATTACTTTCTGGCCTCTCCTCCTCAGCTTCCATGTGGCTTGCTTTAAGAAGTTCTGTCTCAGTTCTCAGTGCTCATTTATCTTCTCAGTTCTTCTCAATTCTCAGTTCAGTCCTCAGTTCAGCAGTAGCAGCCCAGCCTCCTGGGGTCACTGAGAAAAATTCTGGCCTCTCTCAGCTTGAGCTTTTCCTTATATGATATTAGCACCTCCATGTTTTGCCCCTTCCTATTACAACAATAAGTTCCTCCTGCTATGGGATTCATAAGTTTTGGATCATAATACTTTATACAATCACACTTGGAACAGGGTGCTAAATGCATGCCAATACAAGGGGATTTTCAAATTACATTACTATCACAGGTGAGAGAGTTGCTCTTTCCCACTATAGCAGTGGTTCTCAACCTTCCTAATGCCACAACCCTTTAATACAGTTCCTCATGTTGTGGTGACCCCCAACCATAAAATAATTTTTGTTGCTACTTCATAACTATAATTTCACTACTGTTATGAATTTTAATGTAAATATCTGATATGCACGATTTATTTTCATTGTTGCAAATTGAACATAACCCACAGGTTGAGAACTACTGCACTATAGGGAATCTATCTTGGCTTCACTGGACTCCAGATTCAGCTGTGGAAAAGACTATTCCCTAAAAAAGAAGATTCAGACTTTATTTTTTTCTTCAAAATTCCTGCCTCTTTGTATGCCACCCCAAAGGCCTTTGGGAAAATCATTTAAAACTTAGATTTGACTCACGGCTAGTATCACCCCAAAAGATGGAGCAGAAAGATAGTCATTTTATCATGTGGATTGTATATAGGACAGCTATTTATTTCCTGCATAACAAAAAGAAAGAAAAAACAAGTACATGTTGGCAAAGACTTAAACATTAACCTTTAACTTAAAACCATCATTTTTTAAGTTAGTGGGGTTTATGAGCAGGCATTTCATATTTAACTAAACTGTACAATCCAAATAATTCTATTAGTTTCTTCTGGCCAGCCAGTTCAAGGCCCAGCCTCTTCCAGTTGGCAATGAACCCCTTTGAATCACTGTAGCAGATTGGAGAAAGGGAGGCACTAAGTGGGGAATCTAAAAACTTTAGAACATCTGAGCTATGCTCTACTAAGAAACTCTGTTCAGCAACCCACAAAAAAGAATGAAAGTAGCAGAAGGTGAGCATAATCCAAACTGGGAGCTTCAGAAGAATGATTATAGTGCTAGGATGTGGGGGTAATGGATTTCAGTATAGAGTTGAGCAAATTGGTGGAGGTGTCCAGAAATGGGAAGGAAGAAAAGTTTGACTATTCTAAGGGTACTGGCCTGGGAAATAACTGAAGGGTGGAGGGATTGTATGTCAGAGTCAGTAGGAAGAATAGGGTTAGGGATTGTAAAGCAGAGGGTAAGGTAGAATGAAAAAGAACATTGTGATCAGATAAAGGAATTTCAGAATTCATCAACATGGAAGTAGAACACATGTGGAAAATTATTTAACCTCTCCCACATAATTTCATCTTCTTTAAACTGGGGGTAACAATAGTACCTACTTCCCAGGGCTGTAAGATAAAATAAGATAATATTTTTAAAACACTTAGTAAGTCTTAATGCACTACACACAGAGATACAGACACACAGACACACACACAGAGAATTTTATATACATATATGCATATTTAACTTTAACCATCTTTTAAAATTTGATTTAGAAGAAAAATCAAAGGCAAAGGAAGAATTCTTAGAGATCTTCCTGTCCCATTGTATGATTTTATAGATTAGGAAACTGAATACAGTCCACCCTACCTGTGCTGTGTATCTGCCTAATCTCAATCCACTAATAAATGGCAAGCTAGAACAATAACCTTGTTCTCCTGACTCTCAGTCCAGATCTCTTCCCATGTACTTTTTAAATGGGTTCAAAGAGAAAAGCAAAAGAGTTCAAAGAATTCTTAGCTAAACTGAAGAGGAAATAAGGAATCTGGTTCCCTTTTTCTTTTTTGCCAAATCATATCAGTTTGGTAAGCACCCCACTCACACTGACAAGCCGTATATTAGTGATAGTCATGCTACTTATTCTTACTAGTAAGAATCTTCATCAATATCATGGGTGATAGTTTTTTAATTGATTTCCTTGCTTTCATAGGTAATTCTATAATCCATCACCATGTTGGTATCTCTTTACAAACACTAGAAGTGATTAAATACCTAACTAAATGCTACAGAAACTGCTGTAATTTCCTGGGATCCTTCTCACAATTTGTCTGATAATCACCCACTTTGCTCAGGTTTATCACTCACTGTCGGGTCTAATTTACCCCCACAGTAAGGTTCTGCATGTGCACATTCATTCTGCATAATGGGACTCAAGCTTGATTTAATAAATTAGCATACCCAGACAAAGAATTCTCTCCCTGAACACAGCTGTGCATGCCTTGATGTAATCTCAGCTTCTCAGAGAACATACTGGGGGCACCATTTGATTTGAGGACAGAGGAACTGTGTGAAACCAATTTTCTTCAGCCCAGGGTGCAGGCCTTTGCAGGGAACGTCATCATAGCCAGTTAAGAGTACATACAGAGCAAATTTCCAGAGAAATAAGCAGAGATCTTTAGGGATTTTTCTTGATTTCAGCAAGAGAGTTTAATGTATAATTTTATAAGCCCAACCTCACTCGTTCTTCTAAGATATACTTTGTTCATTATTTTACAAGTGAAAATTGATTTATGTTTTAGCAGTTTAGCCTGTGCATATTGAGAATACAAAATAACAAAGTTATTTAGTGGTTTACCTTGGGGTCCAAATAATAATGCATAATGTCTTACTTGTGGAGGATGAAAACATTTTGTAATGGATTTTGAAGAACTTAGAAAATAATGTGCAAAAAAACAAGCTACATAAGCAAGGCATAACTTGTCCATAAATTTTTACATTGAGGGGGGAAAAAAGCAGTAATTTCATAGGATAGAGACTGAGAATTTCTTTTTATATCAGATGGAGACTTACCTTTACTTTTCACTTTGGCTAATAGAAATAAGAGATAGAGTGGGATAAAAGGGTGGGAGCCCATATCATTGGCAAATCCCCATATTTGGATGAACAATCCCTACTCCCTTTATCTCAATGATTCAGAATCAACCTCTCTTGAGAAAAATATCCTCCTACATTCTTATCTTTCCCTGTTCTTTCATCCCTATCCACCTGAGCCCTACCCTTCCATAATCCACCACCTGTTCAGCCCTCCTATTCTATTACCCACTCTGGGACACCTGCTCCAGTGTTAACAAACTCTTTTTTGTCCTAGAAATCTTTACTTCACACCTTTTCTGCCTTTTCTGCCTAGCTTTTTATCAAAGACACTTAAACCCTATTTACTTTCTCCAATACTGGATGCTTCCCTTCTCATTTCCCTAAAGTACGGCTTGGCAAATAGCTGCCCATTCTAACCTGCCAACTATTTTTCTATGTCCCACACCTGTTTTTGGAGCCTGTGAGCTAAGATTTTTTTTTAAGATTTACAAATAAGTTTTATTTTAAAATGCAAAAACCACTCAGCTTTTGGGCTACAAAAGGTGGGTCATATTTAGCCCTCAGGATATTGTTTACCTACTGCTACCCTAAAGCATTAAGACAGGAAAACAAATACAGTAATACAGTCCCTGCTTCTCACTCCCCCTTTTAGGCTGCCCCTTGTCACTATCAATATGTAGTCTCTCTTGTTTTAAGGTTCACTTATTCCACCTTTAGTACCTAGTTCAGCTCCTCATCACAGTATTCTATTCTTCTCCAAGTCAATCATTCCAGTAGTAAGCATTTGTTAAGTGCCTACCCTAATATGTGCTAGGTACTATGTTAGTGCTGTGGGTAAAAATATAAGAATGAGATAGTCCTTGCTGTCAACAAACTTGCATTCTACTTGGGCAGTGGTCCTTAATCTGATTTCTAACAAAAATCTTTTTTTAACATTTTAATAACTAGTTCAATATAATTGGCTTCCTTTGAAATCCTATGTATTTTATTTTATGAATTTAAAATAATATTCATATAAAGGGTTCATGGGATTTACCTGGTGGCCAGAGGGCAGTTATGTGTAACAAATTCACCAATGACTAAATAGGAAGCATATACCAAAAGCAAAACAAAACAATGAAGGAGCTGGAGGGGGTAGGGCATGGGGGGAGGTGAAATTAATAACTGGGGAAAGAAAGTCATGAAATAATTGGGATTTAAGTTGAACCTTCAGGACAGCTAGAGGTACCAAGAAGCAAAGTAAGAAAGTACTAAATCTGTGACATGGTAGAAGATCAAATTTTGTGAATGGGAAGCAGCAAGTAGGCAAGTTTCACTGGAACAAAGTGTTCATGAGAGGAAGAAATATGTAATCTGCCTAGGACCAGATTAGAACCAGATCATAAAGTACTTTAAATGTCCAAGCAAAGGAGATTGGATTTTAACATAAAAGCATTGGCATATCACTGATTCTTCTTAAGTCAAAGGGACATGCTCAGAGCTGACCTTTAGGTCTATCAATTTGGCAACTACAGAGGAAGGGAAGGGAATAAGCATTTACATAGTGCCTACTGTGTGCTAGGCACTATATAGACTTTTTATAAATATTATTTCATTAGATCCTCACAACAATTCTGTGAGGGAAGTATTATTATCCCCATTTTACAGTTCCATAAACTAAGTTAAACAGAGGTTAACTTACTTTATGGTCACATAGCTATAAGTTTCTCAGATCTTCCTGACTCCAGGTCTAGCAATCCAGTGCTACCAGGTGCCTCTAAAAATAATGGAAGCATAAACTTCCATATGAAAATATAAGGAAAAATGGAGAAATGGCTAGCTGATAATGTGGGGGCCAATTTGGATGTTATTACAATAGTCCAGAAGGCAGTGTTGAAGGCTTAATGACATCGTTTTCCTCCTTTTTCAAAACAGTATGTGAGTTTTCTTCTCCACCCCATTTCCTGCCCTCATATAATATGCATGTTGATGCCTTCACCTCGTCTTCAAATTTATCAATATTCTAAACTCCAGTGACCCTTAAATAGCTCCACCTCAGTCACACAAGGGGTTCTCCTTCTTTGGCTTCTGTGTTACTGTTTTCTTCTTGTTTTTCTTCTACTTGTTCATTATTTCTTAGATTCTTTTGATAAATCATCATCCTCCAACCCACTAAATTGGGAAATTTCCTATGGAAGGACTGACCTTTGGCCATTCTTTTCTTTCTCCACTCTTTCCATTGATGAACACATCCACTCCCATGAGTTTAACTAACATTTCTATAAAGATGAATCCCACTGCTAAACATCCAGCTATAATCTCTCTCCTTATTCCAGCACTGCCAATTGTCTGTTGGGCATGTCCTTGTGGATGTCCCATTGATAACTCAAACTCACCATATACCAATTTCTTCCAAATTTCTCTACTTATGTTGAAGACACTACCATCTTTCCAGTCATCCTGGTTCACAAAGTTGGTGTTATTCATCCATTCATCCTGGAAGACCCTCAACTCTTCCTTCTCCTTTAAGACATCACCTCCAACTTGCTGGCAAGTTAATCATACTGTATTTTCAAAACAATTTTCACAGCTTTCCTTTTCTACCCATTTTCACCACTTCTAACCCAGTACAGGTTCTCATCAACTGCCTGGGTTGTTTCAATAACTTCCTAACTGGTCTCATTGCCTTAACTCCCTCCTTTCTCTAATCCATCCTACAGAAAACTGCTAAGTTATTGTTAAATTGAAGTTTCATTTTTATTATGAGCCTAAAAATATAAATAACCATGAACACTCACTATAAAAAGAACAGAAAGCTCACATATGAAAATGTTACTAAGAGCAGCTTTTGATTATATATTAAATTTATCAAGAAAGTACAAAAACACTTTTCTCACTTCTTTCACCCTCTAAACTTCCTTCTGTGTATTTTTATGTTTCATTGGTCCTCTTTGTTTCTTTATTTTTTCTTTTGCATTGTTATCACTACCCAACAATTACTGCCCCCTTCCCACAATTCTTTCTCCCATAAAACTCCTACTACAACATTGGCCATATTTTTAAAAATATATATCTTATTATACACTTCTAGTCTATCAACTTCCTGCCAAAAGATGGGGTGTGTCCTTGATCATCTTGATCATTCTTGAAAGAATTGTTCTTTACTTGATCAGAGTTCTTCAATGTGTCAAAGATATTTCTCATAAATTACTTTAGTAATTATATAAATTGATCTCCTGTTTCTGGTAAGCTCATGCTATATTACTTGGAACATCAGTTCCAATTTTTTAAAGAATCTATCTCCTTTGTCATTTCTTTTGGTGCAATAATATTCCAAGACATTAACATACCAAAATTTGTTCAGCCATTCTCTCGATAGATGGTTACACAATTCTGTATTGTCCCTCCATTTCTTCTCTTCAGATGTCCTAATTTCATTTCTTAGATATTTCTTCCATATACTCTGGGAGATTCCCTGCCCCACCCCTACATTAGCTCTCCTTGTATTAATGATGGAGTTACTTTCTTCTTCTGCATTTACTTCTTGGACTATTCAATGCATAGTATTTCTTCACTGAATTGCAAATTAACGTCTATTTGTTTCTGGCTTCATTATCTAGATTAGTACTTTGTGCAAAGGACAACTTCTGCGACCTCTTTTAACCTTGGATACAGTACCTATGTCCTGGTTTTGTTCCCTCTGCTCTCTGGTTTCCATTGCTGCAGCCCTGCCATAATTCTTAATGAAGTTAATGTTTTTTAGTCTCCTTTCCTATCGACTTCCATTTTCTCTCACCTTATCCTGTGGTTGTGCCCCAGGTTAGCAGCAGGCCTTGTCTAATGTATGAAAGTAGCTTTTATTTCATCTTCGGGTAGTTTAGTAAAGATGCTTGCATCTTATATCTCCTTTCAGAGTCATTTGCCAGCTTTGTCTCCTGCTGGGGACCTGACATGTCACAAGCAAATGTGAAAGATCATGCCACTAGGAAAGGTCCTAGTGAACCTCTTTTTCCCCCTTTCCCTTACTTTGTTGGTAGAGCTACAGAATATTAGAAATTGTACTATTTGGGGGTAATTTGCAGGAGCCCCAGAATAAGATACATGGAAATCTTAACTCTGTGGTTTGGTCCCTATTGTGGCTCTTATAGGATATAAATAAGGAAGGGACTGAGTTGCCTAGTAGGAACTGGCCAGGTGAGTCCCCATTGGGGTAGCTTGGACTACTCACAGTTTGTGGTTTGTCCTTCATTGTTTTCTTTT
>CM053599.1:159400002-159415167 GCA_028646575.1 Pseudocheirus occidentalis | reverse complement strand
CCCCCCCATTCTATTCTCTACCCTGTCCCTATACAGAGGTGGGTACTTCCAGCAACACCCCCACCTTCCCTACCCCTCCATCATCCCTCTTCTCATCCCCATCCTCCCTACTCTCCTGTAGGGCAAGATACCCAATTTAGAGTATATGTCATTCCTTCCCTAAGCCAAATTCAATGAGAGTAAGGTTGACCCCCATTCCCTTTTGCCTTCCTGTTCTTCCCCTCCATTGTAAGAATCATCCCTTGCCTCTTCTGTATGAGATGATTAACCACATTCTGTCTCCTTGTCTCCTCTCATTCTAATTCTCTCCCACCTCAGAATTTCACCTTTTAGAGTATTGCCCCTTCCTATTTAATTGATCCGATGCCCTCTATGTGCTCATATATACACATACTCAAATATATGTTCATATGCATATATAAACCCTCCTATATAGACATATGTGTGTCTATATATATGTATATATATATATATATATATATATATAGAGAGAGAGAGAGAGAGACAGAGAGAGAGAGACAGAGACAGAGAGACAGAGAGAGAGACAGAGACAGAGAGAGAGAGATATGCATGTATATGCATGTGTGTGTATACCTCATACTGAGAAAAGTTTCATAAGTTACAATTACCATTTTTCCATGTTGGCATGCAAATAGTTCAACTTTGATAACTTCTTTATCATTTCTTTTCCATGATTACCATCTCAGGTATTTGACTGTCAAATTTTCTTTTCAGTTCTATTTTTTTCAGCAAGAATGTTTGAAAGTCCTCCACCTCACTGACTGACCATATTTTCCCCTGGAACATTTTACTCAATTTTTCTGAGTAGGTGATTCTTGGTTTTAATCCTAGCTCCATTGTTCTCTGGAATATCGTATTCCAAGCCCTTTGATCCCTTAATGTAGAAGCTGCTAGATCCTGGGTTATCCTAATTGCATTTCCACAGTACTCATATTGTTTCTTCTTGGCAGCTTGTAATATTTGCTCCTCCATCTGGGTACTCCAGAACCTGGCTATAACATTCCTAGGAGTTTTCCTTGGGGGATCTTTTTTAAGAGGTGATAGGTGAATTCTTTCAAGTTTATTTTGCCCTGTGATTCTAAGATATCAGGGCAATTTTCCTTGAGTGTTTATTGAAGGATACTTTCTAAGTTCTTTTTTTGATCATGGCTTTCAGGTAGTTAAATAATTTTTAAATTGTCTCTTTTGGATCTATTTTCCAGGTCAGTGGATTTTTCAAGGAGATATTTCACATTGCCTTCCATTTTTTTCATTTCTTTGGATCTGTTTAATAGTATCTTAATTTTCTATTTTTTAAGGTGTTATTTTCTTGAGTAAGGTTGTTGACTCTCTTTTCATGATTTTCTTGCATCATTCTCATTTCTCTTCCCAATTTTTCTCCACTTCTCTCATTTGGTTTTTAAAATCCTTCTTAAGCTGCTCTATGGCTTGTAGACAGTCTTCATGTTTCTTGGAAGCTTTTAGTATGGGAGTTCTCACTATGTCGTTTTTCTCCTGTTCCATGCTTTGATCCTTTTCCTCCTGAAAGAAACAACCTAAAGTTTGGTTGCTGTTCTTACTTTGCCTACTCATGTTGCCTGTCAAATACTTGATTTTTTAGCTCTGCTTCCGGAGGTAAAAGTTCTGTCCCAAATTGCTTGGGTTTTCACACCTGCCAGAGCTATTGGGAAGCTGCCATTTTTTGCAGCCCCTCCCAGCTTTGGCTTACTGAAAATGCACCCCAGGACCACCACCCAAGTCCACAATCTGGATGCTGGTCTCTCAGCACAAGAACATTTAGTCTCTGAATGATCTCTTGGGCTCCATGCAGTCTTCAGTCCAGGGGCTCTGAAGCAGCCACATGGAGGCAGCTGCAAGATCTCTGCTTCTGCTGCTTCTTTGCTCTGGAGGCAGTTTGGCCAGATCACCTTTCTCCCCCAAATTTAGCTGTGTTCCACTGACTTTCCACTTTATCCTTGTTTCTTATGACTTGATAATCAGCTGCTGCTGATCCACTCTCCTGAAGGCTCCAGCTGTGGCTTGTCCTGGCCACCCTAGGGCCAAGCTGCAGTTTCAGGTAAGGCTGATTTGGATGCCAAGAAGTGCTGCAATGAGCCCTTCCTGCCAAGCTGCCTTCAGTGCTAGATGTGTTTTTCTGTATTTTTGGGAGTTTGGGAGCCCTAAAATTTGTTTAGAGTCATATTATATGGGTATTTGAGGTGGCTATGTGGGAGCAGTGGAACCTTGTTGTTTCTATGCCACCATCTTGGCTCTCCCCCCTTTTCTTTCATTCTTGAAGAAGACCATCACATCATGAAGAGAATGTATGACTTACAACTGAATTGGATTTAAGTGAGGAAGGGTTGTGCAAAGTCAGCAGCATCATTTTCTCCTCCAGAGATGTCTTATTCCAATGGCCAGATATAGATCCAGGCAACTAGAGATGTCCCCTCCCTCTCCATGAAGTTAATGATGGTGCCATCTGTATTTTGTGTCTTCCCCAGCATCTAGAAATGTGCTCTGTCATAGATATCTCTTACAGATATGCAACATGTTGTGAATTTACTAAATATTTTTAAATCATGCTTGGACTTTTGTGAAGGTCTATGTCATCAATCTTATAATAACACACATGTATACCCACATTTTGCCAATTGTATACCCAGAACTTAATGATAGTCCATTTAGTGGTTTTCATTCCTCTCCTCTCATATCCCCACATGGGGATAAGTTAAGTAAGTACCTTAACTGATGGTGTTCTGCCCAAAGGAAGGTAAATTTTGATGGCTGAAACCTACCTAGTTATCTTCAGGTTTACTGGATATATTTCTTTCTTAAAGATCATGCCTTAAACCAAATTCACTCTGGCTCTCATTGATTGGCCAATACTAGGTCACTACCCAATCACTACTTAATGTATATATTTTGGGCCCTGATAGGTCAGAGTGAATGAAAATAATAATTGTTTCTTTTTTGGTCAGCAACCCTGAAAATGTTCCCCTCTCAGTTTGATTGTTTTTTATTTAAGGGGCCATTTCTTGACTCACTTCTTAAACAATCTTGATTACTGAATGGACATTGCCTTACTCAAAGTGAGAACTTGGAAAGACTTCAGCTTAAAAAGACCAAGGTCTGCCATTGCATTCTGGGCTACCTCCAGTTGTCCTAATCTCTATCTGACCACTGGAACTAAACATATCTGGAGGAGAAAGGTGAGGCTGATGACTTTATACAGCTCTTCCTCACTTAAATCCAATTAAATTGCAAATCATGGCATCCTCTTCCAGATATCACAGTGTTCTTCCAGAACAAAGAACAAACCACAACCACAAATAGGATACAATTAGTACTTTTGAATTTGGTCCTCTTAGAGGGCACCTCCACATGCACACATTCCCTTGGTTCCTCTGCTTCAACTTTCTCTCCTAGTTCAATGACCTATGATGAGTATGATTTGTCACACATCACTGTTCTGACAGACCAGGACCAACATCAAGCTAAATTCAGACTCCAACACATCCAATCCCTAATTGATCCCAGCTAATACAGTTTTTTTTTTACCATTGACTCTTCAGTCTTCCACAGAGGACCTTACTGGTGATTCCCTTTGGTTTTATTAATCATTGCCTCATCTGGTGCCTTTTATTTATTTTTTTTTTGCTTTTTGGAGGGCAGTTGGGGTTAAGTGACTTGCCCAAGGTCACACAGCTAATTTTTGTGTTAAATGTCTGAGGCCGTATTTGAACTCAGGTACTCCTGACTCCAGGGCCGGTGCTCTACTCACTGTGCCACCTAGCCACCCCCATCTGGTGCCTTTTAAAAATATTTGCTGAGTAGTTTCATGGACAGGAGTTAGAATTACAAGAATCTCCAAACTGGTGGTCCTAAAACACAAATATGACCATGTACGCTCTCTACCCCCATTAAAAAGTCTTCAATGATACCTATTACTTTTCAGAAAATATAAAATCCTCATCCCATCATTTGAGGTCCTCTATAATTGCAACTCAAGATCTTTACAATCTTTTTTTCAAATTGTTCACCTTCAGACACTAGATATTTCAATTATTTTGGTCTGCTAGTTCTTCCCCTTTCATAACATTCTACCACTCACTTTACTGACTTTCTAAAACCATTCCCCCTTATTTGGATTATATTGTATCTCTGCCTTATAAAATTCCTATCTTTCTTTGAAGCATAATTAACTTTTATCCCTTACATGAATCCTCTTCTGACATCTACTCCAAGTCATTAGTGCTCTTTTGAAATTACTCTGTTTTACTTTACATATACTCTATATTTACTCATCTAGGTACAAAATATATACCTCTGTAGAATATAATCTAATTGTCATTTTGGTTTTGTATTTTTGAAGCTTCCTCTTGAATCACAGAGCAGATATCTCAGAGAACAATGATTCCAGGTTCAATGAGAGGTTATGGGTATATATCTATTAAAACTGTAGCTCATGACTGCATATGGATATGTTTACCTTTAATAGTGAGAAGGAATAATTAGTTCAAATCAAAGGTATTTAATGAAATGGAATATTAAGAAAAATAGCAATAAGACATTTCTCTCATAATCCTCAGGTATACTCTCCTATAAATACAACATTCATTATTTATTAGGTGGCACAGTGAATACAGCACCAGTTCTGGAGTCTGGAAAACCAAAATTCAAATCATGCCTCAGACACCTGCCTATAGGTATATGCATATAACCATACCCAAGTCACTTAACTTCATTCAGTCTTGGTTTGCCCATCTGTAAAATGGGGATAATAATAGAAGCCACCTCACAGAAGTATTATGAATCAGTTGAATGAGATAACATACATAAAGAACTTTGTAAACCTTGTGCTATATACATGCCAGGAAATACCTATTATCCTGTAGAGAACACATTTGTAGATAGATACATGTGGATGCATGCAAAGAACACATATGGACTAAGCACATTCATAATGAGACAAATCATGCTTCTCATGCTGCAGGGCAAACCTTGTCTTCTAGTGTCATTATCAAGTTGTTCCCCACTGGTCTTCTGGTCTCCAAACAACACCATTCTCCTGGGTACTTCTTGGTCAGATGTTGTTCTGCTACACACTGTTCTCATGGGTATAGTCTAGTCTTTGTTGGATTCTAATCATGGTAAACTCCTCCGTTGCTTCTAGCTTCTCATTCAGTGGAAATCCTTGT
The DNA here is from genome assembly GCA_028646575.1 of Pseudocheirus occidentalis. Lineage (NCBI taxonomy): Eukaryota > Metazoa > Chordata > Mammalia > Diprotodontia > Pseudocheiridae > Pseudocheirus > Pseudocheirus occidentalis. The sequence goes on along the minus strand of CM053599.1, from coordinate 159,409,966 downwards.
CTATCTCTTGGTAAAGGAAAGAGCAAGAAAGGTATGTTTGTTTATGCTCTAAAAGAAAGGAAGAAATTTCTGCCTTTAAACTGGCAAAGAAATAAAAAACCTTGTCTGTTTTGCTATGCCTTTAAAAAGGAATAGCTCTTAGGCCTTTTATCTCCAGAGTCAGAGATTTCTTCTGCTTTGGGTGCCATAGTCTGGAACCAGAGATTAACAGAGACACACCTAAATAGCTGGGGTCCTCAGGCTCATTTCTCTTATTTTTTGGCATAAACTTCTCAGTCTTTGGATTTTTAGGCTTGGATACTGCGCATGTAACCGCTCTAGCTCATCATAGTCAGAGTCCTTCATACCTCCCAATCTTACTTTGAAAGTTTGACTATAACCCATATAATGACATTTGCGCAACTTGGAGAAATAACTTTACGTCTTCATTTTGTACATTATCAGTGTTGTTCTCATTCTTTTTTAGATACCAAAGGTGAAGTAATGGAGCTAAGTTTTTCTATCCATTTTACTTTCTTAGTATCAACATTATTTTTTATATGTCTTTTATTTTGTCTTGTCTGATTCTATGCAAGTATTTAAGATTGAATGAAAGATTTTGTTGCTTAAAGATGCTTGGCTTCAATGACTCAGGAGATTTGAATAGATCTAAAAAGTATTCAAACACATTAAGTGCTGTTATGTCCTAAAACAGTCATGCAAATGCTATCCTGCAAACCTGGGGCTGTGGGTTAATTTTACTGAAATGTTTGCATGACTACAGCAGGACCTTTTTTATTTCCTCTTAGATTGGAAACTTTGTCAATCTTGATTTGTATACTGGCCTTGAGACATTTATAAGGACATAGATGATGCAGAAATAGATCATGATTTTCATTAACACTCAAAACCTTTGACACACAATGACATAATTCAATCATTATTCATCAAAAACTGCAATCAGAAAATTGACTAAATTGACCTTGTACAAAGATGGAGTGATCTGAAAATCATCTCATAATGTGAACCAAGATAAAACAAACTTGATTTCTCACTATGAGAAACTTGTCATTTCTTTACAATCCTTTCAATCATCCTTATCATTGTGGGAATAAATATTTAACCCATAATGTACCCTGCAAAACACCAAACATATGAGCAAAACATGTATTGTAGTATCTAAATTCAGTCTGTGACATAGCTCAGTTCCAAATCCATTCTCCAGGGCAGGAATACATTAGACTGAATTCTCTGGGTCATTGACCACATTTTCCTGATGGATAGAGTGTGATTTTTCATTACAGTCTTTTTCTGTAAACTTTGCTTTATTAATAATGCACAACTACAATGTATAAGTGAATTCAACATTTATAAATGCCTACTTTCATGTAAGTCTTTGAGTCAGAAGTTAATGGGTGGTAAGGACAATTGAATAAGTAACTCTAATAATGGGAAAGTGAGATAAGTAGAAAAGAAAAATTCAGGCCGAATGCCCTGAGGAATTTCAGAGTAAGGAAGCCAGATTTACAGAGTATTTATTACATGGTCCTTGAAGCAAAGAGGGACTTCAATGGATAGAAACGGGAGGCCTTTATGAGCATGAGGGATGATATATGTAAAAGCACAAAGGCAGGAGAGCACAGAATGAAGAGGAGTGATAAAAATTGGTGAATTTGGGCTCAGTCATACAGTAGAAAGGAAATTGTCAAACACTACTTTGGATTTAAAGACAAAGATCTTGATCATTAATCATTTAAAACAATGTTCTTTTATTTGCATCTATTTCTGTCACATTGACATGATGGAACTTGGGTTCCATAGAAATGAAAGTGAAAGTATTCTCTGGGATGGGCACATTTATACATCAATTCCACAAAATCCCCATCTTTGAAGTCCCAGGGAATGAATCCACAAGAATTTAAATCTGAATAAATGAAAGATTTGAAAACTAAGAGGTGATGATCCTAGTCAGATAGTCAACAACAATTAGTTAAAATGACTAGGCATTGTACTAAGTGAGGCATTGTACTAAGAAAGGCACAAACAGTCCCTGGCTCTCAAGGAGTGTCTGTTCTAATGAGTGAGACAACACATAAATAAATAACTACATACATATAAGATCTATGCAGAGTAACTAGAAGATAACGTCAGAGGGGAAGGCACTTGCAGCTATGGGAACTAATTGAAGTCTCCTGCCAAAGGTAGCATTTGGGCTGATTCTCAAAGGAAGTCAAGGAAGCAAAGAGGTAAAAATGAGAAGGGAGAGCTTTTCAGGTGTGGGGGACTGGGCTTTCAAGTACACAAGGGATTGGGTTTATTTTGTTTGATCCTGCAGGGAGAAATTAAGAGTAATGGTTAGAAGATGCAGAGGAAGGGATTTCATCTGTTAAAAGAGAGAAAAAAAAACCTTCTTAGCAATTTGTTGTTGTTCTTCAGTCATTTCAGTCATATCTGACTCTTTCTTAGAGCTATCTTAAAATGAAATGGATTGCCTTAGCAAATAATGTGTTTGGAAATCTTAAAACATAGGTTATATAACTATCAGTCAAGTATATTGCAGATAGGATTCTAGCACTGGTGTAAAGATACCTGTGAGATCCTTCACAGTTTATGTAACATTGAATATATTGTCATCTTTTAAAAATACCTATGATAGTATTAGTGATAATTTCATGTGTAGCAAAAAATGATTTGACAGACAACTGTGAGTTAGGAGGGAATAGGGTTTTATTGGTTAAGCTACCTATACAATACAATTTAAAAAAGGAAACATTGGCTGTTATGTTCAAGGCCTTGATGGGAGAACAGATATTTGTCCCTGCCCTTAAAAGACCTGAATTATATGGGGGATGAGACAAATTGAGATAAATATTTGCATAAGCCCCCTCTTCCTGAGCTCAAATCTGACCTCAGATACTGCCTAGCTGTGTAACACTAGGCAAGTTATTTAACCCTGTTTGCCTCAGTTCCTCCTCTGTAAAATGAGCTGGAGAAGTATCTTTGTTAAGAAAACCCAAAAAAAAAATGGGATCATGGAGAGTCAGACACAATGGAAATTACTGAATAACAACAAATTAAAAGTATACAAAGTTCTATCCAAGTTCATAAGAAGGAGAGACTGATTGTATGAGCTTGAGATTTCAAAGAAGGCTTCATGGAAGAGGTGGTAATTGACATGGCCTATAAGGGAAAACTAGGCTTTTGACAGTTGAAGTTGAATAGCTGAGTGGCCACCTTCAGGTATGTGGCAAAGCATGTATATAAGCTTGGGAAGCAACATAACTCTGATCATCTTTGAGGAAAACTAAGAATATTAATTTGATTAAAATATAGGGACTAGGCCAAGGAGTGGTGGAATATAATAAGTCTGGAAGGCTCAGGTTTTGCATATATTGTATAGGGACTTGAGCACCAAACTGTCATATTTATACTTCTCACATAGGCAATGCAAGGCTATGTTGTTGGAAGGAATGCTGTTGAATAAGAAAGTACTGAAATCGATGCTATGTCTTAGAAAGATTAATTTGACTGGCATGCTAAATGGAGGGGATGAAAGAGACTGGAAATATGGAGATCAGTTAGAAGGCTATTACAGTACTCCAGGTAAGGAAGGTCAGGATCTAAGATAATAGCAGAGAAAATGCCAATGCAGGGAGAGGCAATTAATTACCTATACTTTTAATTTTTTTGTAATTACCAAATAGCTGTGGGATATGTTTAGTGTGCTTGGGCTCATAGAATTATAGTCTTACAAGTAAAATTGGACCAATTCCCTTGTTTTATAGATAAGGAAATTGAATCCTAAAGTGAGCTGACTTGCCCAAGGTCATATAAATAGCATCATTTATAGCAAGTGGGTAAGACGAGGTGTCAAAAAGTCTTCTTGTAGCCATCAAAAATTCAGGTACCAAAATTCTGTGAAAGACTGACCTGACATAGGCAAAGAATTTTAAAGAAAGCTTACATAGCTTTTTAGGATATACTTATTAAACTCAGGGCAAGGATACTGGTTGATAATCCTATTCCAGTTTTACTTCTTCTAATCATAGCTCTCCTCTGCTCTTCCTATCTCGCATAGATATATGTTCAAAATAGTGACTGATGTGCTCAAAAAAAGAGGGAGGACTTGCTAGGCCTGAGAAAGCCAAAAGGCCATCCCCTACCTATTATTTCTTTTATTACCAAAAATTTGCATACTCTAGCCTTGGAGCAGATTTTGTCAAAAAAAGTGCAGAAGACTTCAAACATGTCTGTCTCTAGACCTCCCCAACCTTCTAATATTTTGCAACCTTGGTGTTTTTTTAGGACTTTTCTCCATTCATTCTTATTTTCCTGATCCTTCCTAGATAAATTGTTATTTTGCCCACTGTCCTTAAGGTTTTATCTATGTACAACACTCATGTCTTGATAGAAGTTGCAGCAGAGCCTGGCCAAAGTCCACATCACACCCTCCTAAAGATATTTAATTCTGAATTGTGTAGCCTCTGTTACTAAAAATAGGTATTTTTCTTCATATATTAACTCAAGGAGGAGGTGACTGGCTTACATTTAAGGACATTAGGTGCTTTAAGGACATAGTTTATCCTTAAATATAAGTTGTTTTCTTATTAGATTAGATTGTTATATATTGTATTTTGTTGTATTACACTGTATTCTATTCTATTGTGCTGTACTTTTACTATGCTATTCTACACTGTATCCCTTTATCTATACAATGAGATAGAGAAGAAAATCTTTGGTATGATCCCACCAATTGTGTCAGTCATCCTCGTTTCACATGTACCAGTTGAGCTTTCACTCATGCTCACTGATTGTTCATTTTTTAAAAGCAGTTTTCCTATGGAAGGGGCTTGAAGGACAGGAATTATGCTATCTATCAATGAGAGCAAAGAATATTTTCACTTTTCCATTGTAAAGGGAATCAACAGCCTTTTTTTGTTAGGGTCAATTACTGCTTAGTCTACATGTAAAAAGCTGTACTTGCTTGGCAGTATCCTGAAATTTATGGTCTTAGTTTCATTGATTCCACAATACAGTAGCTTTGCTCTTGTAGCACCAAAGACATATTGTTAAAATTAGGCCTGGTGTTTTCTTTTCTTTTTTAAATTGATTTGTTTATTTCTTTTTAGTTTACAAGATTCAGTTCCACAATCCCTTGAGTTTCAAATTTTCTCCCCTCCCTTAACCCCCCCCTCTCCCCGTGGCTACAGGCAATAAAGTATAGGATCTGCAAATACTTTCACATTGGACATTAGTCTGGTTGTATTAGAAGGGTTGTAACCAGTGGAGTGAAGAATGAGAAAAAAGAAAGAAAATCAAACATAAAAAAAAATAGCATGTAGAATGCTTCATTCTCCATTTAAATTCTGTTCTTTCTAGATCTTTCTCTGAATGTGGATATATCCTTCCATCCTGGGACTTGTAGAGTTGTCTTATAACTGTATATTGCTGAGAAGAGTCCAGTTTATCAAAGTTGGTCATCACACGTATGATGTGTCTGTGATTGTATACAAATTTTTCCTATTCTGCTCTTTTCACTTAGCATCAGTTAGTATAAGCCTCTGCAGGTGAATATGAAGACCATCTCCTCCCCATTTCTTATACCACAGTAGTATTCCATACATTCATAAAGCCTGGTGTTTTCTACTTTTCTCAGTCCCTTCTAGGAAATTATGATGAGGGTCACTTATCTTGTCCTTCAATAAAATGAATTCTGGAGAAACAATTCTGATTAGAGAAAGATTTTAAATCTCTTATCTCTTAGCAAGTAGGGTTAGAAGTTCAAAGATTATTTACTTCCCTATGCCTGTTCCTGCCTCTTAATGACTTATGAGAAATCCTATTCATTTGAAATAATTCAAATACTAGGTATTCAGTAGAAATATTGAGAGCAGTTTCATAAATTTGTGGGAGCTGATATTCACTAAAGGTCTGCAATGTTCCCTTAGTTGCCCCTCCTTCAAAAAGTGGAGAAAAAATAACTCCCTTGTTGGAATCTCTTTTCTTTTTTTGCGGGGGGAAGGGGGAGTAAGAATATGGGAGAGAATGGGCTCTGTAACCATGACTTTACAGACATAGGAAACTCCTGTTCTGGAAACTCCTTCTGCAAATGAAAACAGACAAGTTATCCATAGCTTTGAGGGTTGATTGAGGCCCTCAGAGGTTTAGTGACTTGATGAAAATCATATAGTTAACATGTGTGAGAGGCAGGATATGAACCTGGATTTTTCTGATTCTAAGACCAATAATCCATTTACTCACCTGGCTTCTTCTAGTCCAGAGGTTCTCAACCTGTGGGTCACTACCCCTTTGGGGTGGAGTGACCCTTTCACAGGGGTTGCCTAAGACCATCAGAAAACACATATTTCCAATGTTCTTAGGAACTGAGACCTTGCTCCTTTATCCAATTCCAGGCGTGTCTGCCCACATGCAGATATGTCCGCATACAAGTATTAAAGGGTTGTGGCATTAGGAAGGTTGAGAACCACTGTTCTAGTTTAAATTTCACAGAAAAGTACTGTAGAAACTGGGAATAAAGAATGCGAGGTAGAATGTAACATGTGAGAAACAACAAGAAAGCCAGTTTGGCTAGATCAAAAAGCATGTAAAGGATGATAATACATAATTAAGATTGGAAAGGGTGTATGGAACCAGATTATGAAGTGTTCTATGTGCCAAACAGAGACACTTTTATTGGATCCTAGAGAAAATGCAAAGTCACTGGAGTTTAACGATACAATCAGATCTGTGCTTTTAGGAATATTGGTGACTGTGTGGAGGATGTATACAGTGGGAGGAAACATTGGCTGTCCTGGGCCATTGTGACTGGGCCTTAAAATCATAACCATGTGTCCATGCAAACAATATAGCCTCGGTGGCAATTGCCATTAGGATACAAGCAATTTTTATAATTGATGTTATCAATTATCTGTTCTCTCTAAAAAGGAAGATAATTGAAGCAAAAAAACTAACTAAGCACTACTTCAATAGTTCGAGTGAAATGAGATGGAAGTGTGAATTAGAGTATTGACTATTTGAGTGGACAGAAGGGAACATGAGAGAGATGTTATGGATTTAGTCTCTGTAAGACTTGGTAACCGATTGGATTTGTGAGGGTGAGGTAACTCCAAGTTTGAGAGCTTAGATAATTAGAAGGATGATAGGGTTCTTGACAAAAATAGAAAAGGTCAGAAGAGTGATATGTTTGGGGAAAAAAATGATGAGTTCTCTTTTGGACATACTGATTTTGAGATACCTACTGAACATCCATTGGATAGATATGGAACTCATCTGAATAGAGATGATAATTGAACCCATAAGAGCTGCTAAAGCCCACAAGTGAGGAGGTATAGAGTCTTGCAACACACTCATGGTTAAGGATTAGGATATGTATGTTAGATAGGCAGGCGGAAAACTAAGAGAGAATGGTGTCATGAAAACTCAGAGAAGCTGTGGTATCCAGTTGGAAAGGGTAGTCAATATTTTGAATACTACAGAAAGGTCAAGAAAGATAAGGTTTAAGGGAAAAGCCAATGGATTTGGCCATTATGGGTCCATTAGTAATTCTAGAGAGGACAGTTTTTTTTAATAAAGTGAAGAGCTAGGAAGTTGGATTACAAGAGGATAAGAAATCAGTAAGAAGAAATGAAGTATACGTGAGAATAGACTGTTTTTTCTAAGAGTTTGGCTGTGGAAAAGAGGAGAGATATAGCATGAAAGCTTAAGTTTATGTATAGTAGGTACATTTTTTGGAATGAACAATATGGAAATTTACTTTGATTAACTACATGTATGTGTTAAAAGGGTTTTGTTTTTTTTTCTTTTTTTCACTTTTCAATTGGAGTGGGGAAGAAAAAGGAGCATAAGACAGAGAAGCAAAGGGGGGAAAGGAGGTCATTGAAACAGATTTTAAATGAACATAAAAGAAGAAAAAAGGAAGGCCAGAAAGAATCACAAACAGGTAGAATGGCTCTGAAAGTTATATGTTGAATTTCTGTTATTTAAAAAAGAAAATCAACTGCGCACAGCAGAGGTTTACAGTTTTGATGGGAAGTTCTCTTTTGTTGTTCTACAAATGCAGAAATTGTTCATCTTGTTGGTTTCTCATTAAGTTCAGAAGAAAAATATACTTAATTTTTAAAAACAAAATTTATAGGGATTTTTATTTGTTTAATGTTTGTATTGTTATTTTGGATGGCAGAAGGCAGCTCAATTGGGATTAAATGACTTGCCCAAAATCACACAGCTTCTGAGGCCTTATCCTCCTGTGTCCAGGGCAGGTGGTTTATTCACTGCTACCTAGCTGCCCCAATTTATTTCTTAACAATAAGGAAGGCCGGGGGCGGCTAGGTGGCGCAGTGAATAGAGCACCGGCCCTGGAGTCAGCAGTACCTGCGTCCAAATCCAGCCTCAGACACTTAACACAAAAAACTAGCTGTGTGATCTTGGGCAAGTCACTTAACCCCAACTGCCCTCCAAAAAAAAAAAGCAAAAAAAAAAAACCAACAATAAGGAAGGCCTAGGAAAAGTGCATAGGATGGAGGTAATGGCCTATTAGAGATAGTGAGATTGAAGATTAGAAAAAGGGGAGCTGGGGGTGGAGCCAAGATGGCGGCATAGGAGCAGCAAGGTTCCACAGCTCCCACACAGCCACCCTAAATACCCATAAAATATGACCCTAAACAAATCCTAAGGCTCTCAAACTCACAAAAATACAGAAAACACATCTCTCACTGAAGGCAGATAAGCAGGAGGGGCTCATCAAGGCAGGCGGGGAGCCGAGGCCAGCCCAGCCTGAAACCAAAATGTGTCCAGGCCCCAGGGTGATCAGGAGGAGCCAAGCCAAGTGGCAGCCAGTCTACAAGAGAGAAGATCTACTGCACCTCCAGCAAACTCCACATCTACCAGAAGGCATGAAAAATAAGGATTAGAGAAAAGCAGCTTGGCAGCAGGGGCTCAGCCCAGGAAGCGGAGACCATCCCAGCCTGAAAATGAAACCATGGCCAGGCCACAATGTGATCGGGAGGAGCCTAGCCAAGCCGCAGTGTGAATCTACCCCAGGGAGCAGATCTACAGCACCTGAAGGGATCTTCATATCTAGCAAGCCAGGATTAAAAACGGTCAGTGAAAGTGGAACTTTGAAGCTAAATTTCGGGGAAGAAAAGCAGTTAGGCCAATCTGCCCCCAGGGCAAGGAAGCAGTGGGGGAAGGGCAGGAACTGCTTTTACTCGCAGCTGCCCCCACTGGGCTGCTTCAGAGCTGTTGGCCTGCAGACCCTGCAAGGGGCCTGAGTCGATTGATCAGGGCCAAGTGCTCTTGTGTTGAGCGGCCTGGATCTGGATCATGGTCTTGGGTGGTGGTCCTGGGGTGCACTATCAGCAAGCCAAAGTTGGGGAGGGGCTGCAACTCTCCCCTAATAGCTCTAGCAGCTGGAAAAACCCAAGCAATTTGGGACAGAGTTTTCCCCCCTGGAAGCAGAGTTCTACAAAGCTAAAAAAAAAAACAAAAACTAATTAATTGACTGGCCAACATGAGGAAAAGGAAGCAAAATAAGAACAGCAATAAAACTCTATAATCCTTTTTTGGGGACAAAAAGAATCAAATCATGGAATGATGGGAAGACAACACAGTCAGAACTCCCACACCAATTGCTTCCAAGACATTTGAAGAAGGCCTAGAAGCTATAGATCAACTGAAAAAGGACTTTGAAAAACAAATAAAAGAAGTGGAGGAAAAACTGGGAAGAGAAATGAGAATGATGTGAGAAAATCATGAAAAGAGAGTCAACAACCTGACTGAAGAAAACAACACTTTAAAGAATAGATTAACTCAAATGGCAAAAGAGGCCCAGAAAGCCAATGAGGAGAAGAATGCCTTAAAAAGTTGAATTTCCCAGATGGAAAAAGAATCTCAAAAGCATTCTGAAGAGAATAATTCCTTCAGAATTAGAGTGGAGCAAGTAGAACCTAATGACTTTATGAGAAAC
>CM053599.1:159375535-159399502 GCA_028646575.1 Pseudocheirus occidentalis | reverse complement strand
AGGTGCTATGGGGTGGGTTTTGATTGGCTGGCAGATCTGTGGGACCCTTAGCTACAAGGCTCCAGGTGGGTGAAACGGTTCTGGCTGTCGTGCCAAGATGCAGGCGCCTTGAACAGGATGCTGTAATTGGGAACAGGCTAGTTTTGGAAGCAGAGAGGGGTACGGGGCATGATGACCTGGGCACGTAGGAGAAGAAAAATGAAGACCTAGAGGGGTTCCCACACCCCAGCCTGGGTCATAGGCAGGTTCATTGTCTTCTAACTTGCTGATTTCTAATTTCTCAAAGTATCACTTAACTATTTCTTGGCTACTTCATTCTTAAGTCCATGAAGTTTCTATTTAACTAGTTCCTGCCCATTTCATGGCTGAGAGAAGACTTTGGTCAAATTCATTTGTGTTGTTGTTTTGGTGTGTTGTTATTTTGGGGCCTCAAGCACCCCTAAAACCTAAACCTCAGTACTATCACTTGAAAAATCTTCCATCTTTGCTTTAGTTGCCCTGGTCATCTGAAATCCTCCACTTTCTCATCTGTGTGTGTCTATTTTATTTCATGATACAAAATCATATGTCTTGGTAAAGTATATGTAGACTCTGTCATTTCATTGCCATAATATTCTAGGAATTTTGATGAATAAGGAAAATACTTAGTCTTACATGTTTGGGGATCCATGCTAGTTCATAATGATTACTGCTCACCTTTTTACTTTTTTAATTAATTTTTTTCATTTGTTTGGTTTTTTTGCTTTTTTCTTTTGGAGGCGGGAAGGCAGGGCTATTAGGGTTAAGTGATTTGCTGAGGGTCACATGGCTAATAAGTGCTAAGTGTCTGAGAGACTGATTTGATCTCTGGTCCTCCTGACTTCAGGGCTAGTGTTCTATTCACTACCCCACCTAGCTGTCCCACCCCTTCCCTTTTTAAATACAAACAAATCATCTCTTTAAAAACTATTTTATAATATTTAGCCTGTAATTGAAATCAAGGTCACAGGATTAAAGAATCCTTAGACTCTCTTTTTGAAAATTAAAGTCTTTCTATATCTCATGTTCTCTACTCTCTTTTGCCATAATTCTTTTTGGAAGTCAACAATAGTAGTTAACATTTTATCCACAGGTTCTTTTAGTATCCTAAGATGTAGTTTGTCTGAGGCTAGTTACTTGAATTAAAGTCATGCAATAACTGTGACCTCTGTGCCACCAAATATTGAGCAGACATCATTGGCCACATTCTCTTGAGAGAAATTGTGATATGTTGCCTCATATACTAATTGCATTAATTTTCTAGATTTACAAAAAATGAAATACTCTCTTCCCTCATGCAATTTACATTCAACTAGGATAGATTCTAATGGAAATTTCTCCATTAGAAGACAATGTCCTTAAATTCCTTGTGAGTAGGGATTATTTCATTCTTTGTGTTTTTATCTCCAATGTCTACTACAGTGCTCAGCAAAAAGCAGGCACTTATCCAATTCTAGTGGTGCCATTTGATACCTACTTGGCAAAGCAGATAATGCTGATGAAGTCCAAGTCAATGGTAATACATTGTGATTGTTTATAGCTTTGGGTCTGTAATCATGCACATTGTTATCTGATGATACATTGCTTCAATAGAAATGATTGTTTTTCTGTACTGATCATCAATTATTAAATTAGGATTAAAACTTTTCCTTTCTATTGCCTCATTAAAAGCACAGTCTTTATAAAAGACATTGCTGATAGCTGAGATTACACAAAATCTACTGGGTACTTGCTTCATGATCTTGGGTGGGACCCCACCTACTTGATGACCTTACAAAGAGAACCTTATTTAGGTGGAATTCTTACCCCACAATTGCTCATTGTTCATTGATGGGATAGAGAAGAATGCCTTTGTTCACATAGCTGAAGGCAGATAAGTCTTGTCCTCCACACAAAGAGTTGAAGGCTTTCAGTCCACCTCATCCACCCCCTCATTGATTGTCAATCAATCAAACTTTGTTTCCAACCTTAGGTATACCCCTTTTTCTAAAAGTATTTAAACATTCAAGCAGCCTCCATGAGGGACCTTAGGTTTATGAAAGCCATTGACCTCATTTTATTAATTATGCCAGGTATAATTAATAAAATTGATTCTTAATTAACCAGAAATTATGTATCTCAGACCTCAGAATTTTCATTTGTCACAGCTTTGAAATTGAGTTTTGATGCTGTGATATTTCTTGGTTCCACACAGCTTTAGGACCCTTCTGAATTTTTATTTATTTTCCATTTCTCCACATAACCATAGTTATCATCATTACTTCATTACTTCACATTTATAGCACTTTAAGCACCCTTCTCCCCTTTTTATAAAACAACTTTGTTAGTAGACAGTGCAAGTATTGCTAACTCCTCCTTAGAAATGCGGGGTGGGGAAGGTATTAAGGGAAAGGGAACCAGAGTAGTAAAGGGCCTTGGCAATAACCACACACCAAGTAAATGTCCCAGTAGAGATTCTAGGCCTTCTAATTCCAAATATTGTATTTCTTCTAATGTGTTTTGTTACCTACCTGAGACTCCTGAATGAGAAGAATCAATTGCCTAATTTTTCATATAAAACCTAAATGGGAACTTTTAAAAACTTTCTGTGCAGAAGTTGTATTTTATATGTCTATCTCCTAACCCCTATATTTTACTGTATGTGTATATATGTATATTATATATATATGTGTGTGTGTATGCATATATTTATATATATTTATGTATGTATACATAAAAACATATATGTAATTATATGTTTTTACTTGATTATTTTACATGCAGTTTATAATCCACCCTTTCCATGGTCCCCCATTGAACCAAATCAGAACAAAACAGAAATGACAAAACCGTCATAAACATGCATAATTCAGCTAGATAAATTTTCACACTGACCATGCTTAAAAATAAATGCCTCTCTCTTCATTTTGAGTTTATGCCTTTTCTGTCAAGAGAAGGATCTCATGTTTATCTTTAATCTTCTGGACTTCTAGATTATTGTTGCATGGATCAGATGTCTCCAATCTTTCCAAGTTAATTTTCTCTATGATATTGTCATTGCATGAATGTTTCTAGTTCTGCTTACTTCATTCTGTATCATTTCATAGAAGTCCTCCCAGTTTCCTCTGAAACTATCCTTTTGATCATTACTTAAAGTTTTATTTATAAATTAAAGTCCTCCTATGTTGATCTTCATGCAGCTTATTGTGACAGCCAATTGCCTGTTGTATGTTGTACACCTCACCCAAATGTCAGGCCTATTGACTTTGTTTTCTTCGATTTAAAATTAATTTGTGTTTCCTCAATATAGACTTACATAGAAAAAAATTAAATATTTTATATTTCTATTTAGCAGCTTCATAAAAAAGTGAATATTTATGTATGCCTGGGAGTGTGGGTTTGAATGAAATACATGCAAAATGTGAGAGCTACTATCTGAAGAAAAAAAAAGAAACCAACTATTCATCTTAAGAACTGTGATTAATTGCTCTGCCAAGTCATCTTATTCAATTACTGGCAGCAACAAGAAAACTTCCATTGAATTATTTAGGTTGTCATTCAGACAATCATATGTGTAAGAAGCTATGTACTTCTTGAAGTTTGTGAGAATACTCAATGAATTTTAATCCTTTTGCTGAAACAAAGCAGGAATTTCAACAGAAATACAATGAGGAAAAAAATTTACTTATAACAGAATCACTGTTTCCAGTTTGAACTGAATCTTTTATTGAAATTAACCCTTGGGGGGAAAAAAAGAAAACTTTTGAAGGAAATGGAACCCCCTTGGAAAAGAGATGGTAAGTCTGCAGCTTTCAAGGTAATCCATTTCAAACTGAAGTTGCAAACAGGATTATTGTAAACCTCCTTCAGTCACTCTGAAGGAAAAAAAAATGAAAATATTAGTACTGCAAGATAAATAACATAAAATGATAAAGGTTACATGATGGTCTAAGTTACATGTTGTTGTTTTTTGTAAAAACTATGCATATTCAAGATTTTATCATCGGATTGCTTTATAACTTCAAATATTCTTATCTGTATTTGTTCTTTACTACTTTTAAATGTCCATGCTTTCTATACATCAAAGAAATCATCTTTAAACAAGCCTTTAGGGGTATCTAGGTGGTATAGTGGAGAATGTACCAGATCTAGAGTCAAAAGGACACATCTTCATGAGTTCAAATATGGCCTCAGATATTTGCTAGTTGTGTGACTCTGGGCAAGTCATTTAACATTATTTGCCTCAGTTCCTCATCTACAAAAGTGAGCTGGAGAAGAAAAGAGTAAACATTCCAGTTTCTTTGCCAAGAAAACCCAAAATGGGGCTGCAAAGAGTCACACATGACTGAAAAACTGAACAACAACAACAAAAATATACCAGGGAAGTTGGTATTTAATTCGTAGGTATCCATGTGTGCATGAATAGCCTAATTCCTAATGGTGCCTGGTTTATGTTAGTACTTTGAAATGCTGAGTCATCTTGATGTGGTATACCCCCTTTTATTTAAGGAGGACTTTGTTATCCTTTTTGGAGTTTAGTTTCTCATGATCCATGCCCATGGCAATGTCTAGCTTATTTGGTGTTTGATAATAACTCCCAGAATAGCTTCAAGGACACTAATAGTAATTCCTAGAATCATAGTGATAGGCAGTGTGCTACTGAGACTGAGCAGTGAGATAAGAGGTGACATGATGTGACATTTACTACGCTTGAGCAGAATGATGATATTGCTAAAGTTAACCTGTGAGCTTAATGTTGACAAGATGCCTTTTTTGTTGCCCTATAAAACAAGTGGTCACTGAACAGTGAGTGGGGAACTCATTTGGGATTTGGGTAATGCATAGAGGAATGCATCTACCTGACTCAACCAGCCCCCATTGAGATTTGGGGGAATTTATGGGAGTGCACAGTCTGTGCCTGTTTCAATTGACTTCATTGAGATATAGGGTTAGGGGCCACCCTTCTCACCTGCCCCAGTGAGAAGGGTGATTTAGGGAATGCTGTAGGAGCTGGTGTTCCCATTACCAGCAACCCTTCTGAAAAGACTAGACTAGAATAATATTATTAACCCTTCTGAAGCTATCTTCCTGTCCTTCCTGTCAGAACAGATCAATATGAACCTGTTAGAGGCTGGAATCCAAAAACCCCAGTGCCTCCTGTGTGTTCTTTGGAAACACCCCTTTTTTATTCAGTGATCATGTAGTATAAATACCTGCTGTCTCAGATGCTCCTCATCTAAAGCAAAAATTATTAGTAGAGACATTATTAGAAATACTGGGATTTAAAAGCAAGGGCCTAGCTTGTACATGAACTAATAAGAGAGTATTATGCTGAGCTTTAGGAGACACATTTTAGGAAATATATTTACAAACTGGAAAGTGTACAGAGAAAAATAATTACAATGACAGAAGACTGAGATTATGCCATCTGAGGAATGGTTGAAGTAAATAAGGATGCTAAACCTGGAGAAAATAAGAGCAAATGATCAATTTTTAAGTGGAAAAGGGATTAAACTCATTTTGTTTTATTAGATAGGACAGAATAGTGAGTAGAAGTTTAAAAGAGTCAAGTTTTATGTTAACATAAGAAAAACTTTTTTTTAATTTTATTTTGGACTCAAACACCAGAACATAAATACAGAATATTGATGTGATTCATTGTACAAATATCCTGATAATCATCTAATCTCATCTGGTTCTAGATTCTTACGTCCAAGATAGTCTGCCATACTCATCCTGTCCGTATTATCACGACTGTTAAAAAAAAAACTCATCGTCTATATAACAAGGGAAAAGCATTGCCTAAATTAGGGCAGAGATGTGATAGTTAATAATTGCTAGGATGTCTCACTGTTTTTATCTACATATGAATTAATATAATGGTTTATTTGTACTATCAACTCCACTTTAATGTGAGCAAATTCATCAATGTTTTATGTGCTAGTAGAAGAAAAGTGAATAGAATTTATTGAAAATAGCATCTCAGAGAATGGAAAGAGTGGGAGAGAGACAGACAGACAGAGAGATCTGAAATAGAGTTGGAGATACAGATAAAATACATATATACTTACAATAGGGGAAAATCATTTTCATATTCTAAAAATATTTTTTCATTAATTGATTATATTTAAAACAAGTAAAATCACTGAATTATAGATTTTCCTCAACCCAATTCAACCTGTATCCAAACAACAATTCCTTCTAAAATACACTTGACAAGTAATTTTTCAGCTTCTGCTTTAAGAGGCAGCTAGTGGTGTAATGGATATCAAGAGTTCTGTGAGAAAAGTCAGGATATATTGAGTTCAAATGTGGCCTCAACACTTAACTATCTGTATGATGCTGGGCAAGTCACTTAATCTCTGCTTGCCTTAATTTTCTCAACTGTAAAATGGGAATAATTAATAGTACCTACCTTACAAGGTTGTTGTACGGATTAAATGAGGTTATATATGTAAAAACCACTTAGCACAATGCCTATAGTAGACATAGTAGGCATTATAGAATTGTGTATTTATTTTCCCTTTCCTTTCCCTTCCTGCTAGTAAGAGCAGGCCAATTAACTTTGAGGTAGATCTTCTACTTATAGAGAGCTATATGACTAGTGAAGTTTCTTATAGTAAGCTAATATTTTCCCTTTTGCAATAATTATGAGTTGATCTTAGTTACGTGGTTTGGGACCAAGATAAAAAAAAAGTCTACTCCCTGGGAATTCCCAGAAATGTGAAATATAATGAGTTTACCTGGATATATTGAATTAGTTGCCTACAGGAATCCACTTTGACAGGCCCAAATAGTAGTTGTTGATCTGAAACTGGAGGTCAGGAGATAAATTAGGACTGGATATATAGCTATGGGAAATATATGCATAAAGATGATTACTGTACCCACGTGAGCTGATGAGTTCAGTAAGCAAAAACATATGAAAGAATAAGAGAAGAGAAAGCAGGACAGAGCCTTGGCGGATACACACAATTAGTGGTTAAGTGGTCATGATCTGGATGAAAACCCAGCAAAAGAGACTGAGGAGTAAGGGAACCAGGAGAGAGCAGTTCATTCAGAAGAAAACCCAGAAAGAGGAGACTATTTAGGAGAAGTTTGTGTCAAAATTTTCAAAGATATCAAGGAGGTTGAAGATTAAGAAAATTTTATTCAGTTTTACACTTGAGATATGAATTGTAACTTAGAAGGGAACAGCTTCGGTTAAATGAAGTTTTAAAGTAGAATGTAAAAAGGGTTTAGAATCAATGGGGAGTAGAGAAAGTGGAGCCTATAAAAGTAAATTACTTTCTCAAGAAGTTTAGTCAAGGAGGGGAGCAGAGCCAGCAGAGTAAGTAGCATCTGGTAAGAGTCTGGTTTTCTGTTTGTTAGTTGTATGATGGATAACATATAAACATGCCTATAAGCAACAGGAAATTAGCTGGTAGATATGAAAAGACTGAACATGGGAGAGATTTCAGTTAACAAATGAGGCAAACTGCTAGAGAAGATGGGAAAGGAATAAAGTCAAAGATTCATGGAGAGGACTTTGTTTTAGCAAAGAGAAGAACTTCATTTCTTCATGAGTATCAGTCAAGAACAAATTCCAAAACCTGAAATAGCTTTTAAAAGAATTTGATTAAGTCATTTGGCTCGGGATAGGTTGCTGGAAAAAAAGGTGTGGCTCCCCCTCCAGTCTCTGTAAGGTTTGCATTATATAGTTAAAACAAGGGTGTGTGGATAGGAATCTGACCAACAAGTAGAAAAAGTTACTTGAAATTTATAAAAACAGCTATAAGTATAAAAATTCAATAAAACTTGGGCAAAGCCAAAACCTGTTGGGCACAGCTAAAACAAAACCTGTTTGGGTGGAGCCAAGCCCTGGGTTGATCCAAAACAGGACTTGGGTAGGATCTAAGCATTGCTTATGTAGTTTTTGGTTTCCCTAAAGCATCTCTGAGGTCAACCTAGCCTTTACAGTAATGCTTTAGATTAGACAATTTTTAGCTACATAAAGCTAGGTTCAAACAATATTAATTAATAATCAATATTTTTCCCACATAAGAAACAGGACTAGAGAAGGAGATACAGTGAGAGATCAGAGACTATAAACTGGGGGAATTTGTAGCAATAATAGTGACATGAAAAGGGAAGCAGAAGGAGCACTTATCAAATGACCTTTTTGTGAAGGATGAGATAAGATTCTCAGATGAAAACTGGAGAGGGAGACTTGAGGAGGGATGAAAATGTTTGGAATAGCTGATGTTGAGAGGGGTGGAGAAATTAGAGATTACTATTACAAAGGAAAAGGTGACATGATAACATGCTATGAGAAGAATGAGTTTTAGAATTCATGAATATGGAAGTATAACACTTGTGAGTTCCTTTTAAACAAAGTTGTCATTCCTTTACTTTTGTTGTATTCCCAGAATTTAGCACAGTACCTGGAAGATAGTCTGGAATATAGTTAGTATTCAATAAATACCTGTTGACTTGTGAATGATAGCAATATCAATGTGATAATTTCTGTGTGTAACAGAGTTACAGGATAGAGGAATAGGCCATGAGAATTGTTTAAAATGAAGACAAGGAAATTAGAGTATTTGAGAGCATCAATATGCATGTTGAAGTTTCTTAAGATAAGAGTAAATGAAGAGAAAGTCTGTGAGTCAGACCTTGAATTCATTAAGAAAAGAAGAAGAATGTCATGGGTTTGATAGATAATGGCAACCAGGATCTGGATCAGATGGTAAATTTAAATAATGTCATCATCAATTGAGAAGTTACTAAATGATGATAGTGGAAGGAAAGTCTGGAAGCTTCATTGGAGACCATTCCAACTCCCTCACCATGATCAATGAGTGAGTTAGGGAATATGAGTGAAAGTAAAGCAGTACTGAACAGTGTGGACAGGTACGAAATATCATCAAGTGAGAGCACAAGATGGAATGAATCATAATAGAAAAGGTTTAAAATGAAAAGTATGTTAATTATGGAGCAGGCATGAGCACAGTAGAAGTGGGTAAATTTGGAGTGGGACATTTGGAGGGAGAAAAGGAATCAGGTGAATGGGAGTGACAGAGCAGTAGGTATCTCAAATTTATATTTGTAGCTTCTATTTCAGTGGATGGGGGTTCAGAATAACTGAGACAGAGGAATCCAGGGAAAGGGTAGGTATATACTAACCATTGAAGGCAGAATCTTGTTGTTTAGAAAGACATACATTGAGGAAGATAGTTGATTAGTCCTAATAGGCTAATTTGCCACATAAATTGGGTAAACCTAATTTACCATAGCAATATACGATGTCATTTCATCCTTCACAAACCTTGTCCATGTCTTCCTAAAACAAACAAACAAAAAACCCTCTACAGGAGTGCCACTCAATCTGCTAGAGATCTTCTTTTAGATCTCCTGATATTGTAACATTTGTGCTTTCTATCAGTTATTCCCCTATCTCATGGCATGCCTTGCCTAGCACCTTTTTTTTAAAACATATTTCTCCCAGATGTACCCTTTAAATTGCTTTTCCTGCACAAACCTTCACTGGTAATAAGTCATTTGAGCTAGAGCTCAACTATACTTCTCCTTGTGGTCAAATTGCCTCCTTCATTCAAGTAAAAAATATTCTAATTGTGATTCTATGTTCAGTTCTGAGAAGCCCCTTAAAGAAATTATATTAATAATCTGGAAAGCATCCAATGAAGAATAATCAGGTAGTAACTCAAGTTCATACCAAATGAGGATCACTTGTAAAAAAATAGAGATATTTAATCAGAAAAAGAAGACTTGGGAGAGCCTTAGCAGTCTTTAAATATTTGAAGAGCTGTCATGTGGAGACTCTATAGTAATATTTTGCTTCATACAAAAAATGGAAGCAAAATGCTTATAGACAACTACAGTACATTCATACTTTCTTTTAAAAAGTAGCCAGGGTAGTTCAGTGGCACAGTGGATAGAGTGCCAGGTCTGAAATCAGGAAGACATGAGTTCAAATCTGGCCTCAGACACTAATTGTGTGACCCTGAGCAAGCCATTGACTCCTTTTTGCCTCAGTTTCCTCATCTGTAAAATAAGTTGGAGAAGGAAATACAAACCACTCCAATACCTTTGCCAAGAGAACCCCAAAACAGTCATGAAGAATCAGACATGTCTGAAGTGACTCAGCAACAAGAAGAGTCAGAGTATATAGTGAGTGCCAAGTAAAACAGAATCTTAAATTGATCATATTTTGACAGGAAATGAATGCCCTATCAAGATAAGACTCAATTAGCTCTCTGTTAACTTCTTAAGTAACTTGTTAAAGCAACTAACTTGTTAAAGTAAAATCATAAAGATAGAAAGTAGGGGGGAAAAAAGAATGGTACATTACTGATGCTAACTCCAGCTTGATATATTTAAATACACTATTGATGAAAAAAAAGAAGCAGATTGTTTTAAAAAAGTATGCCATCAACAAAGGCTATTGCCATTTCTTAAGGAAAATTAACTGATGCAAAGTCACTTTCCACAATGAGGAGACCAAAAGAACCTAGAAATGACTACAATCTGCAAACACATAATCTTCCTATTTGAAGAGATACGAGAACAAGGATATTGCAAGTTAAAAATATAAATTCATTTGAAAACAAATCTTAAGGAGAGAAGTGTTGGAACAATATGAACAGCATTAGCCCCGTAAAATAATGAATAACAATAAAGGGAAAATCAAGTTTCCTGAAAACATGGCAGCAGCCAATTTAGCAAAGGTCTATACAAGGACATTTTGAAATAAACAGAATGCAGAAAAATGGAAAAGATATGTGAAAATTCCTATTTAAAAAAAAACATTGTTTTCTGCATGAATTGCAGTGAAACTACTCACTTCATTTGGATCTATGTCACAGTTCCTGATTTGCTTCATTAAGAAGTAGGATAGTGGTAAAGAACAGCAGAGAATCAGGACTAGAGCAAGTCAATACAAAGAGTTCCATGACAAATTCTCAAAATCTGAACGAACGAAGGAGACCAAAGGCTAAGGAAAAAAAAATGAAAAACATTATTACCAAAAATGGTGATAATTACTTGTGTGCCTATTTCCCCATCTTTATAAATCTAAGAATAATTTTAAAATACTTTAAAGGCATCTTTAATAAATTGTTAAAATGCAATGGACAGGCTTCAACAAATAATATCCTGTGGTAGACCATAGATACCCAGTTAAACAATTGTTTGAAAGATGAAGAGAATATAAGGATCTGCTAAAAGGGGCTAGGATTCTTTTTGGTATAGTAAAATCTCACCTTAATACTGTTGTTCCAAAAGATGTTTCTCACCATTTCTCTATCTTCTTTCTTAGATCCTCCTCCAGATCACACCCTCTGATCATAGGACAGAATGGAGTTCTGTCCTGGGTGCTCTTCTCTTCTCCTTCTATACTACTTCACTTAGCGATCTCACGGATTTATTGAGCTCCCCTCCCATGGATTTGATTATCATCTATATATGCTGATGATTCTCAAATATACCTTTCCTCTCCCAATCTCTCTGATGACCTCCAATCTTACAACCCCAATTGCCTTTAGACATCTAGAACTGGATTCCAATAGACATCTTAAATCTGATATGTCTAAAACGGAACTCATTATTTTCCCTCACCCCACCCCACCTACGTTCCTAATTAATGTAAAGGGCAGCATCATTTTTCCTATCCCTCAGACTCAAAGTCTTGAAGTTATTCTGAATTGTTCATTATCTCTCATTTTCCATATCTAAGTTGCTGCCAAAGTCTGATTTCACCTTTGCAACATCTCCCAAATATGATCCCTTCTCTCTTCTGACATTGCCACCAATCTAGTGCAGGCCTTCATCACCTCACACCTTGATTGCTACAATAGTCAACTGGTGGGTCTGCTTATCTTAAATCTCTCTGTACTCCATCCCATTCTCCACCCAGCCACTAAAAAGATTTTCCTAAAACACAAATCTGATTATTTCACCACCCCACTCCCCACTTAACAAACTCCAGTGGCTTCCTATTGCCTCCAGATGCAAATACAAAATGCTCTGTTTGCAATTCAAAGTCCTTCATAACCTAAAAGTCTTCTTAAGACCTTACTTGTCAATATGCACTCTTCAGTACAGTCCCACTCTCAGCTCTAGGCATTTCCTTTGACTGTCTCTCATGCCTGGAATACTCTCCCTACTTCACTCTGACAACTGACCTTGACTTCCTTTAAGTCCCAACTAAAATCCAACTTCCTACAGAAAGCCTTCCCCAGCTCTTATTAATTTCACTGCCTTTGTTCTGCTTCCTATTTATCCTATATTTAGCTTTCTTTGTATATATTTATTTTCATATAATCTCGCCCATTAAATTGTAAGCTCCCCCTTTGCCTCTTTTTTGTGTCCTCAGGGCTTAGCACAATAGCTCGCATCCAGTAGGTCCTTAAAAATGTTTATCAAAATATTTATTGAAAATGTTGAAATAATAGTACATTTCTCAAGATATAACAGAGATAATTTTGTTTGACAGCCCTCCTATTGTTAATAGAAAGAGAAATATAAATCAGGAAGCATAGATTTAGAATCAGAGGGAAACCTAAGGTCATCTAGTCTTCACTTTCTCTATACTTTCCCTTTTTTTTAGAATTGAGGAAACTGAAGTCAAGAAATCTAAAGTGACCTGTTTAAGTTCACACAGGTAATAAATGAAAAAGTCAAGGCTTGACCTCAGGTCCCCTAACTCTGCTTTACTTTGTACTGAACCATGCTGACATATTTTTTGTTAAAGGTATTTGCTATTACTGTGGTTGATGTAGAGCACAGAGTCCAAATGAGAGAGGGATCTCCTATGAGGGATGACTATATTAATTACATCAAAACTTGGAACATTACTGAGCTTTCTGAGTGAGATCCATAACCATTCAAAAATGCACGGTTTTCTTCATCGTAGGGCAGATACTGAAGAAATGAAGGGTGCCTATTTTCCAGGCTATGATGTGCAATTTCAATGAACAATCATATATCAACAATAAGACCAAGAATTTACATAGAACTTTAAAGTTTGCAAAGCATTTCACAAATACTATTTCATTAAATTTTCACCACAACTCAGTGATCTGGGTGCTATTATTCTGCTTCTTTTTTTCGCATGAGGAAACTGAGGTTAAAGGCGATATAACTTGCCTAGAGCCACATGGCTAGTAAATATGTAAAGCTTGCTTTGAACTTAGGTCTTTCAGAGTCTAATTCTTTGTTGTTGTTACTGTTGTTCTTTGTAGCTTAGTGGCATTAACTTTCTTTTTTTGTTTCTTTGTTTTTAATTAACATATGTTTATTTTTAGTTTACAACATTCATTTCCACAAGATTTTGAGTTACAAATTTTCTACCAGTTTTTCCCCTACCCCCCACCCTAAACAACAATCCTACTGAATACCCCTTCCCCCAATCTACTTTCTCCTATATCCTCTCTCCAGACTTTCTGGTAGGGCAAGATGGATCTCCATACTCCAGTGACTGTATATCTTATTTCCCAGTTGCATTTAAAATAATAATAATAATAGCCTGGCATATTATCCTGGTCACAAAAAAATAGACATAGATCCAGTGGTATGTTGGTAAATGTTTAAGAACCAGCTCTTTAAAATTATGTAACACCCTTTTAAATATAATCTGCTTTTGCAAAATTTTCTCCATCAATTTCCATCAAATTTAGAGTCAAAATAATATATCAGTCCTTGATTTGTAGCATTTCCCAATCATCAAAGCATAAATGCAAATAATGAAAATTTAACCATTACTAAGGGCTACCTAGAATATACTCTTGCATGGATTCATTCAGAATAGTCATTATAAATTAACCTCGTTTCCTTTTCAGGAAATTACTAAAACAGGGGGATGCTATAAATAGTAATACACTTAGGTTTCAATAAAGCATTTAATATTCTTGTGGATGTTAGATAGACATTAGATATTATACCTCAGTTACAGCAAAGCATTCAAGAGTAATGCTAATATTCTCATGAATAATAGGTAGATATTAAATGTTAGATAGATATTAGTACAGTTTGGATTTAAAACTGATTGGGTGGCTAGAACCAGATCAGTTGATTCATTAATGTCCACTTAGGAGAGGGTAGATATATTTTTAATGTAGTTCCCCCAAAATATGTATTTGCCGTGGGATGTTTAACTTTTTTTTTATTTAGTTACTTATAGGCATGCAGCAAGTGGCACCCCAAAGTGTGGCTTCTGGACAGAAATCTCTAGCTACCAGTCCCCCTGGGGTGAGGGGAAGGCCCAGGGGAAGGCTCTAAGAGGGCAATTGCCAGGATCGCTCAGTTTTCAGTTCTTCAAAGAATTCAGAGCAAAAAGAGACCTAAAATAGGGGGCATCTTAAAAAAGAAAAAATAAACATAAAAAAATTTTTTTTCTTAGTCTGTCAAGCAGCTCCATGGTTTCCAAGCTGCTCTCAGATCAGAGGATCTGATCGAGAAGTAGTGGTAGAGGCATTAATTAATTATTTTAAGGAGAATGGGCAGGAGAGTGATTTTGGTTCTGATTTGGATACAAAGATGCCCTAAGAATTTATAGTACTGGTGACTTTCCCAGGCCCCCTGAGGAGGTTTTGAGGCTTATTTTTAGTCCATTCTGTAACTTGGAGGTGCTTTAGTGCTCCTTTCTCTTATAAAGTCTAGTCCTTTTCTTATATCATTGGCCTTGTTTATCTCCTTCCTAAGTCTCAGGCCTGCATGCTTTTGTGTTAATTGAGCTCCCTTTGGCTAAGGAGAAGGTATGGGTGAATTCTTTCAAAAACCTGAACCAGCTCTCCCAATCATGAACCACCTCATTTTTGCAAGTATTGGACTTTGATGATCTTCTCCTAGCCACCGAAATAGCAGATGACAAGAAGGAAGTTTGGATACCAGAAAGGAGAACAAGGCCTGTGTGTCAACAAATGCAGGAACCATGCATTTGGCCCACCCCCAGGACAAGAACCAGGCGAGCCCTACATCAGAGGAGAAGGAGCCAGAGCCAAAATGAGGGCAAGCGAATCTTACATTTTTGAACTGTAGGACTGATGTACTTGCTTGCCATCGGGTGGACCAGAAAACCTATATTCCTGGCACAATGATATGAACATTAAACAGAGACATGGAGGGTATCCTAAACTTATTGGTTTGGACACTTCCCCAGTAACAACAGTCATTTCTGCTTTTGCTCCTAATGGAGCAAATTGACCACACCTTTGTACAAGCTTATGCATTCATATGGGGCAATCTTAGCAATGTAAATATCACTAGAGTTGATAAGCATTATAATATAACCTGTATTAATTGTAAAGTTTCTGAATGTCATGATAATACCTCTTTGGGTCAATTGCTATTTGTTATAAGAAGACCTGGTATGTTTATGCTTCCTGTGGAGAGTGAAAACTGGTATTACTCTTGTGCTGATCATTCTATTGCTCAAATCAATCACCAATTGGGTTTTAATTGAAAAAAGAGGTGTATTTCTTTTATTGTTGTTGGGATAATTGCTTTAATTTCTACTATTGTGAGCAGTGTTGCTATGTCTACTTCTGTTAGCACTGTACAAAATGAGTGCAAACGCAGTTTTTGCATGAATTGTCTGTCAATGTTTCATGAGGAATTTTGTAACAATCAGGAATCCATAAGAGTTTCTATAAAGCAATAACTTAGCTCAGGGATGATGTAATTGCCTTAGCTGAGGAAATTGAATTAATGCAAGTTAAGCAAAAGTTAGTATGCGATTATAGATATATGTATTTCTGTATTGGTAAACAAAAAATATGAGTCAGAATATGGCATAGCCCAAATTAGAAATCATCTTAATGGGGACAAAATCTTGAGGCACAAAATGTAGTTGATTGGATTAAAAGAGCTCAGGGGATATTACCTGGGCAAGCACAACAAATTATAACCTACATAGAAATAGGGGTGGCATTACTAGGTTTATGTGCCTGTTTACCCATCCTTATTTCCTGTTGCATCATTCAACAAGTTATATATAATATCCAAGTGCATGATTCTGCCCATGGCCCTATATGCTATAGGGGGGGGATGAAGAGAGCTCCCAGAAGTCTTTGGGGCTGCATTAATGGGATGTTCCCTCCTCCTATAGGCATTATAGGAGAGAAACTGAGAACTCCCAGGAGTGTATTAGGGCTTCGTTAATGGGATGTTCCCCTCTCCTATAAATAAAAAAAAATGGGGGAGATGTTGTAGGCCAAGACTTTCAGGGGCCTTGGCCACATTAGCTCCCCAGTTCTACAAAGGTTATTAGGCTGATATGCAAGGAGAATATAATCTTCTTGGGTGGATGCTCTCATTGGTTTCATGAATATCTAAAGAAAGTACTGAGTTAATTTGCAAGTCTTGATTGCAACACCCTTTTTGTGCCTCTGGACATGGTCCTAGGATAAAGACCTTAAGGAGTGATTGGCTTTGGGCTGGAGTAGAGAGAGATCTAGACCAAGGGTGGTTCCTTGCATTCTGCTAAGGTTATATAAACCTTGTATCTTCCATGTATCTTTGGCACTGTATGAAATGGCTCTGCAATTAAACAGACTATGGAATACATCCCTGTCTCTCTACCTCTTTCTTATTCAGCTCTCTCTCTCTCTCTCTCTCTCTCTCCCTCTCTCTCTCTCTCTCTCTCTCTCTCTCTCTCTCTCTCTCTCTCTCTCTTTCCTTTTATTTCACTCAGCTAGTAGCTAGGCCCAGACTTGCTAGCTGCAGCAATAAATGTCATATTTAACATTTCTCAGCAGTTCTTTGTTATTTGTTGAAGCCTACTCACATAGGCCATTTGACTCTCAGTTCCTCTCCAAAAGATACTCATTTTTTAATTCTTCTTAGTCTACACTTTTCTAAGACTCATAGTTATATAAGAGGCAGAGGCAAACGGTAATGAAATATAGGCAATCTGTCCTAGAGTAAACTTAATTCACTGCATAGAGACAGATAAAGTGTTTTGCCTAACTGAATGCAGTAGATGATCTTTTCCCTCTCTCCTTCAATATGTCTGGACCTTTTCCTCTTTCTTGCATCAATCCTATGGATTCATTTTAATCATAAGCCATTTAAAACATACTTTAATCCCTTGTATCAAACCATTGACAAGAAAGTGGTTCTGAAATCACTTTATCCATTTCCCTTAGTGAGTATAGATACTAAGTCTAAATAATATAAATTTAATAGACAAGGATTTAAGTTCCAAATCCTACACATAGACCTTATTAATATTTTGGAAGAACATCATATGCATATACTGCAATTGAATTCATAGACTATTATTATGAACCTGATATTTAATATTTAGATACAAATTTAAATGTTTAAACATGGGCAAGTGATTCAGAAATTTGGCAAATGTCTACACACACAAACACACACACACACACACACACACAAACTAACTTTATAATCCCATTGTCCAAATATTGTCCTGTAGCATAGAGTTTAACTTCTCAACTTTTTATTATTATATGAGAAGGAATAAATCATATATAATCCAAATAATAAAAATAAGTGGACTTCAAAATCACTTTTTTGCATCATATTTACCTTTCTGATATCTATCCTTCACTCATCTTTGTGTTCTATAGTTTTCCACTATAATGGGAAAAAAAAGGCATTTCATTTTCATGGTTCTCTCCCTGTTTTTCTTACTATTCCTTCTCTGGCTGCTTTTTTTGGCTACCTGTTCCCCTTTTTACCTTGAACTGAGAGTAGTTCCCAGATTTTTATCTTTGTATCTCTCTTCTCTGTATTCTTTTTGAGCCTGTAGTAATGTGAACCATTTCTATTGCTTCAATTACTGCTCCTCTTCAGATCTCTCTCTCTGTCTCTGTCTCTGTCTCTCTCTCTGTTTCTCCGTCTCTCTCTTTCTCTGTCTTTTTCTCCAATACCAACCTCTCCTCAGAGTTCCAGTCCCAAATTAACTACTGACTAGATATATAACCCAGCCTAATCCCTTCAAAGCCTGCCCCTCCTCAATGTTCTTTATTTCTATTCCTATTTCCACCAATTTACTAATTAACCAGACTGGAAACCTCTAAGTTGCCTTTAACCATTCCCTCTCTTTCACTTCATAGATAGATAGATCAATAGATAGATATTTAAATTTAATTTATATTTGTTATGTTTTAATTTCTGAACTGTCTTCTTTCATCCCTTCCTCCCCATCATGCACTAGAGAAGGCCACTATTTAACACATGTGTATGGATGTATGTAAAACCATATTATGCATACTCCTTTTTATCAATTATTTCTCTGGAGGTAGATAAAAATAATAGAAATAATTTCTCTTTCTTCATAGTTATTTTACAGTTCATTTGAGTATTTATAATACTCAGAATAGCTTAGTCATTCACAGTTATTCTTTGAACATTATTGCTATTACTGTATATAACATTCTCTTGGTCCTTCTCATTTCACTCTTCATTAATTAATATAAGTGCTTTTCATATTTCATATAAGTCTTTCCATGTTTTTCTAGAATCAACCTTCTCAGCATAGCAGTGTTTCATGATGATCACATTCCACAACATGTTAGGCCATTCTCCAGTTGATAGTCTATTTCCAGTTCTTTGCCACCACCAAAAGAATTGCTATAATTGTTTTATAACATGTATCTTTTCCTTTTTCCCTGATCACCTTGGGAAACAGATGTAAAAGTGATATTACTGGATTAAAAGGTATACACAATTTTATAACTCTTTGGGCATAATCCCAGATTGCTCCCCAAAATGCTTAGATAAGTTCAAAGTTCTGCCAGCAGAGTATTAGTGTCCTAATCGTCTTCCTCGCCATTTGCCACTTTTCTTTTCAATCATTTTAGCCAATCTGATGGGTGTGAGATGGTATCTCAGTTGTTTTAATTAGCATTTCTAATCAATAATGATTTACAGTATTTTTCATGACTATATATTGCTTTGATTTCTTCATTCAAAAAACTCTGTTCTTATTCTTTGACCATTTATCAATTGGGGAATGACTCATATTCTTACAAATTTGAAAAAATTCTCTATATATTTGAGATATGAGAACTTTATCTGAGAAATTATCTATAAAAATTATTTTCCCTATTTTCTACTTTCTTCCTATTCTTGATTACAATGGTTTTATTCATGCCAAAGCCTTTGAATTTAATGTACTCAAAATTGCCACTTTACACTTAACAATGCTTTCTATCTCTTGTTTAATCATAAATTTTCCTCCTATCCATAAGTCTGGTAGGTAATATATTCCATGTTCTAATTTACTTATAATATCTCTATGTCTAGGTCATGTGTCCATTTTTATTTTGTTTTGGTAAATTATATAAATTATTGTTTGATACATAGTTTCTGCCAGACTGCTTTTTTTGTCCCAAAAGCTTAAATTTTAACATTTCTCAAATCCAAGGTTACTATAATAGTTTGCTACTGTGTATTGCATGTTTACTCTGTTTCTCTGATCCACCTTTCTATTTCTTAACCAGTATCAGATAGTTTTGATAAATCTGGTAATCCATATATCTCCTTAATTGTTATGTTTTATTATGTCTACTTCTGTAATCTCCGTTCCATCTGTTCCTTCTCCTCAGCTGCTTTTGTCAGTGTTCTATATCAAGCTCCCCAACTCTTTTTGCCTGCATGATTATAATAGCTTCCTCACAGATCTTCCTGCTTCCAGTTTGTTCCCTCTCAAGTGACTCCTTCCTACTACTTCCCCAGTATTCATGCTCTCACTGATCTTATTACTCCTGTAACAAAACCTGTCTTCCTATTTGTTTAATAAATGTAATATAATATCCTTTCCTTATATTCAAGTCTCTACATTCTTAATCCAACCTCCCTATCCAGCCTTACTCTTGCTATTTTTCATTCACGTACTCTATGTCCCTACTCAAACTATATGAGTTTCCACATTTGTTTCTGTCTTACCATCATCTCCCACACTGTCTTCTCACACTAGAATGTATTACCTCTCACCTCAATCTCTATCTCTAAAAGTCCCTTTCTTTTTTTAAAGCCTGTCATTCACTCAGCCAATTAATCAGTATTAATTTATGAATATAAAACAAGGCTAAATTCAATTGCCAACTGCCAAGAAACATTGCCTGACCCCAATTTTACCTTCATTCTTACCCTTACTTAGCAAAAGTATTGTATGAATCTCTCCCTTGCTCTTATCTCATTCTCCTTTGCCTAATAGTTACTTATACACTTAAAATCAGTATTAGAACAGAAAAGTACTTAGACATCACCTAAATCAAAACCCTTCAACTTATGTATTCTAGAGAGGTCAAGTGACTTCCCCAATGTAAAATAACCAACTAACTGAAGAGCTTAACTTCAAATCCAAACTCCGGATTCCTAATACAATCAGTGATTTTTCCATTGAAGTTTTTTCCTTTCCATTAAGATCATAAATTTAGAGCTGGAAGGTGGATTTAAGGTCCTAAAATCCAAGCCCTCATTTTACAGATGCAAGAACTGTAGTACAGAGAATTTAAATAACTTGTCCAGGTTATCAAAAGTAGTAAGTGTGATAAGGATGATTTAAATCCAAATCTGACTCCAAATCCAAAGTTCTTTCTTCTATATCATGCTGCCTCAAGATTATAAATTCCACCCAGAGCAGGGTCTTTTCTAAATCTATCTTTATATTCATATAAAGCCTTGCCAAAAGTTAGACTAGTTGAATTTAATAACAAAATAACCTCCCCCCAAAAAATGTGCCCTCAACATCTTTAGTAGTACAACTTTTCTTTTACCTATTTCTGTATTCAGCCTTTATTATTATTTGAAGTACTGCATTCCACTATTCACTATGATAATTATAGCTTAATATTTAACTTTTATTTTTAAAAATCTTTTTGAAATTTTTTGGAGATGAATCATTATTAAAGGATTCTGGCACTTGGGAAAAATCCATGATTATACTAACTATGGATAATCGACTTTACATTAGTGGATATTGTTATATGCTGCAAGATACTACAGATGTGATATATATCTCTCAAGAGCACTTCTTACCAAAAGGAATCCTTAGCAAGAGATAATATTATGAGGAAAAAAATAATAATTGAATGACAAATTAAATGGAGCTTACAAATTAAGATTCACTAGTATTCATTACACTCTCTTGGTTTTTAATTTACATAAGAATGGAGATTTGATTACTTAGCTTTGGTTTTCAATTCAAAGAATGAACTTAAGATTGAACCAGCTATCTTGCAAATAGTGTTAAACAGAATTTCTGATAGACACTTTCAGGTTTAAATCAGAAAGCTTCCAACCTCATTGCCCTGACTATACAAACAGGCATTACTTTTAAAATATCCACATCAGAGACTCATAATTTTCAATTTCTTCTAAACTTGTTATATTTTATTTCAAATATTTCAACCATTGTAGACATTTGGTCATCTGCTTTACTTTTCAAAGTCCTTCAATAGGGTGAGGAAATTCTACAAAATCTCTTACAACTCATTGAAACGACTTTTTAAAAAGATGTTTTATTGATCCTTTTAACAAAATATTGCTGCCACTTCCCAATATCATCTTCCCCAAGTAAAATCATTTCATAACAAAAAGTACTCTTATGTAAAACAAATTATCAAATCATCAACTATGGCTGATATTAAATGTCTCATCCCTCTTCTCTCTTAAAAAGAAAAGAAAAATAAAATTAGGGGTAGTTTTTCACCAATTCTTTAATCAATATTTAACTCTTATTTTCATTAAGTTAACTCCTTTGTCAATTAGTGTCCACTGGGGAAAGTTTCATTTTCAATGGGAATATGGGTGAAAATATTAGAAACTCTAACATTTGGTTATAATACTCCTAGGAGTTTTCTTTTGGAGATTTTTTTTTCAAGAGGAGATTGGTGAATTCTTTCGATTTTTATTTTGCCCTCTGTTTCTAGAATGTCAGGGCAGTTTTCCTGGATAATTTCTTAAAAGATGATTTATAGGCCCTTTTTTTGAGCATGACTTTCAGATAGTACAATGATCTCTCTTCTGTATCTGTTTTCCAGGTCAATGCTTTTTCCAGTGAGTTATTTCACATTACCTTTTGTTTTTTCATTCATTTCGATTTGTTTTATAGTATCTTGATTTCTTATAAAGTCATTAGCTTCCATTTGCTCCCAATTTTAAAGGAAATATTTTCTTCAGTGAGCTCTTGAAATTTCTTTTCGAACTGGCCAATTTTACTTTTTAAGGCATTCTTCTCCTTGTTGGCTCTTTGGGCCTCTTTTTCCATTTGAGTTATTCTATTTTTAAGATGTTATTTTCATCAGTATTTTTAGCGGGCCTCCTTTAGCAAGCTGTTGACTCACTTTTTATGATTTTCTTGCATCATTCTCATTTCTCTTCCCAATTTTTCTTCTACTTATCTTACTTGATTTTCAAAATCCTTTTTGAGCTCCTCCTTAGCCTACAGCTAATATTTATCTTGGAGTCTTTTGATACAGCAGTTTTGACTTTGTTTTCTTCTTCTGGTTCTATGCTTTGATCCTCTTTGTCACCAAAAAACAACTCTATAGTTTGATTTCTCTTCCTCTGTTTGCTCATCTTGCCAGCCAATGGTAGAACCATACTTCCATAGTGGAGAGTGCTGTTTCCCAAATTTCTGGGATTTTGTGCAGCTGCTGTCAAGGCTTCTCCTAGGCATCTGCCTCACGACTGTGAAGAGGAGTGCCTCTCCACAGCCTCAACAAGTTCTGCCATGCTAGTGTTCCTCATCCCAGGACCACCACCTAAGACTATGACCTAGATACAAACAGAGCAAAACAAAAGACTCCTGCCTCATACCCAGCAAAGAGATCCCAGCAATTTCCCTCTGGTTGGTCACTTGGTTCCCCCGCTCCCAATTTGTGGGCCTAGAGCTCTAGAAGCAGCTGTAGGGGCGCCCACAGCCACTGCCACACCTGCCACCATGGGTGGGGTCAAGGACCAGACAGTGCTCTTCTCTCACCCAGTTCCAACAGAGTTTACCCACTAAACTTTTACTTTATTTTTAGTGTTTATGGGTTGAGAAGTTTAGAAACTACCAGATCTGCCAGTGATTCACTCTCCTGATAGATGCTCTGGACTGTCTGTCCCACCAGTCTGGGCCTGTGCAGCCCACAGGGGTCTGTGCTACACTCCCAGTGCCATATGATAGACCTTTCCTGTCAGCCTGCCAGGCTGCCTTCAACATGAGATTTGTTTCTCCCTGTCCCTTTTTTGGTTCTGTAGCACTAAAATTTGTAGAGTCGTATTTTTTATTACAAATATTGGAGGTGATTGCAGTAGGAGCTCAAGTAAGTTCCTGCTCTTACTTTGCCATCTTGCACCTACTCCCCCAATCACTTTTTTTTACCTTTTTTTTTTTTTGCTTTTTGGAGGGCAGTTGGGGTTAAGTGACTTGCCCAAGGTCACACGGCTAGTTTTTTGTGTTAAGTGTTTGAGGCCAGATTTGAGCTCAGGTACTGCTGACTCCACGGCCGGTGCTCTATTCACTGCGCCACCTAGCCGCCCCTACCCCCCAATCACTTTTAATTTAAAATTCTGAAGTTTGTAATTCTGATCAATCTCACATGCCTCATTCCCTAAATCCTTTCTGTAACCATCTTACCTTCTTTAACCTCAGTGCCTTTTAGTTCTACCTTTCCCTTACCCCCTCTATGTCCCTTTTCTTTACTATTTCCTTCTCTCCTAATTCCTCTGTCCTGTTTATTTATTTGGGTCTTTTGTTTTCATTTATTTGCATGTTTCTGAAGAAGCTGAGAGGCATTTATAATTATTTCAATAAAAACTCCAATTATACTTAGTCCTTCCATCAATACAGATCGATTCAAACTAATCTATGATCTTGTACATCATAGATTTAGAGCTCAAAGGGATTGTAGAGATCTTCTAGTCCAAAACCTCAGTTCATAGATAAGGAAAAAGAAACCCCAAAGTTAAACTACTTGCCCACTGTTCACACAGGTAGTATGCTGCGGCTAG
>CM053599.1:159324793-159375435 GCA_028646575.1 Pseudocheirus occidentalis | reverse complement strand
TAGCTGAATAAGAAAGAGGGAGAGAGATGAGGATGTATTCCATAGTCTGTTTATTGCAGACCTATTTCATACAGAGCCAAAGATACATGGAAGACACAAGGTTTATATACCCTTAGCAGAAAGCAAGGAACCACCCTTGGTCTCCATCTTTCTCTACCCCAACCCAAAGCCAATCACTCCTTAAGCTCTTTATCCTAGGACCATGTCCAGAGGCACAAACAGGGTGTTACAATCAAGACTTGCAAATTAACTCAGTACTTTCTTTAGATATTCATGAAACCAACGAGAGCATCCACCCAACAAGATTATACTCTCCTTGCATATCAGTTTAATGACCTTTGTAGGACTGGGGAGCTAATGTGGCCAAGGCTCCTGAAAGTCTTGGCCTACCATGTCTCCCCCATCTTTTTTATTTATAGGAGAGGGGAACATCCCATTAACAAATCCCCAAAGATTTCTGTAAGTTCTCTTTCTCCCCCCTATAGCATATAGGGCCATGGGCAGAATTATGCAGTTGGACATTATATATAACTTATTGAATGATGCAAGAAAAACTGGAAATAAGGATGGCTAAGCAGGTACATAAACCCAGTAATGCCACCCCTATTCCTATGTAGGTTATAATTTGTTGTGTTTGCTGAGGTAATATCCCCTGAGCTCTCTTAATCCAATCAACTATATTGTGCCTCAGGATTTGGTCTCCATTAAGATGATTTCTAATTTGGGTTATGCCCTATTCTGACTCATTATATTTTTGTTTACAAATACAGAAATACATATACAAAATTCCTCGTGACTATCTGATTTTGTATGGTGCTAATAGAAGTAGACATAACAACACTGCTCACAATAGTAGAAATTAAAGCAACTATCCCAACAAGAAATACACCTTTTTTTTCAATTAAAACCCAATTGGTGATTGATTTGAGCAATAGAATGATCAGCATTCATCAGTAAAAACAGTTTTCACTCTCCACAGGAAGCATAATTATATCTGCTCTCCTTATAACAAATAGCAATTGACCCAAAGAAATATTATCATACAATTAATACATGTGCCATCATAATGCTTATCAACCCTAGTGATTTTTACATTGCTAAGGTTTCCCCACATGAATGCATAAGCTTGTACAAAGGTGTGGTCAGTTTTGCTCAAGTATATCCCATTAGGAGCAAGAGCAGAAAAGACTGTTGTTATTGGGGAAGTGTCCAAATCAATAAGTTTAGGATACCCTCCATGTCTCTGTTTAATGTTCATATCATTGTGCCAGGAAACATAGGTTTTCTGGTCCACCCAATGACAATCAGATACATCAGTCCTATAGTTAAAAAATGCAACATCCGCTTGCCCTCATTTTGACTCTGTCTCCTTCTCCTCCACTGTAGGGCTTGCCTGGTTCTTGTCCTGGGGGTGGGCTGAGTTCATGGTCTCTGCATTTGTTGACACAGCCTTGTTCTCCTCTCTGGTATCTAGTCTTTACTAACTCCAAGCCCAACATCCTATCCAGTATTCTTTGCTGTCTCTTCTATATAATTCCATAATTTATATAATTAATTAAGACCTTACAATCATAGAACATCAAGTTTGGATTTGTCCTTAGAGTTCTAATCATATCTATGTAGATGGTTTGTATATACAATCATAGATTCCTGAACTACTATCACACTGAAACAATGTTCAGCTTCCTACTGGGTATGTCAGACTAGATATACCGTAGACTATTCACATAAAATATCTCCAAAACAGAATCATCATCTTCCCCCAAAAAATCACCATATTTTCAAATTTCCCTGTTATTGTCAAGGGATTCAACATTTTCCTAGTCATCCAGGCCCTTCATCTCAGTATTAACCTGAACTTCTCACTGTCATCTGACATAGACAATCCATGCCAGATATTCTAATTTCTTCCATCTCATACAAATATGCATTTTGTTCCAATAATATATGTACAGCCCTGTAATTCATCCTTTCTTACATGGACTATTTCAGTAGTCTTCTCATTACTCTGCCTTCCGCAACTCTCTCATCATGCCAATGTATCCTCTATTCTGCAGCCAAATTTATTTTTCTAAAGTATAAGTGTGTAATAATGTCACTTCTGATTCCAAGGGCTCCCTCTTCCAAGATCAAAGATAAAATCCTGTTATATGCTTTAAGTTCTTTATAACTAGACCTTTGTTTCCCTTTTGTCCTCATCACTAATTTCCTACCACGCACTACACTGGACTACTTGTAGTCATTTCTTAAATAAAACACTTCTTTCTCCATCTCCCTGACTTTGTACTTGCCACACCAGGATTGGCCCACTTGCCTCCATCTCTTAATTTTCCTGCATTCCTCCATGGCTCTGCTCCATTTCTGCAGAAAATCTCCAACTCCTAATGCCTTCCCCTTTTAGATTATATCCATATATCTACATAATTCTTGTATATAGCTAGTTTTTTATATGTTCCCTTTCACATTTAGAATGTAAGAAGTCATTGGTTCTTGCTTTTCTTTGTATTCCCAGTGCTTGGCACAGTGCCTCCCATGTTGTTGTTGTTGTTGGTGTTGTTTGGTTGTTCAATTGTGTCTGCTTCTTTGTGACCCTATAAACCATACTGTCCTTGGAGTTTACTTGGCAAAGATACTGGAGAGATTTGTCATTTCCTTTTCCAGGGGATTAAGGCAAACAGAGGTTAAATTACTTACCCTGGGTCACACAGCTATTAAGTGTATGAGGTCATATTTGAACTAAGGTCTTCCTGACTCTAGGCCCAGAATTCTATTTACTGAGTCACTCTACTGAGCAGTGCTCAATAAATTTTTATTAACTGACCACCTGACTGACTAGTCCAATGCATTTATATCATAGGTGAGTAAACTGAAAACTCATTAGATTAAGAGAATTGTGGAGGTTGTGAGGATCCATATGTTTTTCTCGATTTATATAGTGTATTTTCGAAGATTTCATGAAAAGTATGGTATATGAATAATTTATTTGTTCTATCAACAATTAAAGTAAGTGAAATGCTAAAATACTTAACTAATTCCTAATCATAATAAGGAGGGAGAATAATAATTCTAATTAGTAATAACAGTAACAGCAACAATAATAGGTACCATGTATTTCCTATGGCACTTAACATGTGCCAGGAACTATCCAAAGTATTTTACAATTATCATTTCATTTGAACTTCACAATTACCTTGGGAGAAAGCTGCTATTCACAGATGTTGAAACTGAGGCAAATGAAGGTTGAATGACTTGTTCAGAGTCACACAACTAGTAAGTATGTCTGAGTCTGAATTTGAAATCAGATCTGCATGACCCCAGATCTAGCACTGGTACTTTCCAAAGCCACCTAACTGCCCAAATGTCTTTTAAGACAATGTGAAGGAAATATTAGGATATCAGTTAAATTAAGAACCATTTTGTTTGCCACGAAGATATGATATATAAGAATTCTTATTTCACAACTATTAGTAGACATCCTTATTCCATTTTGTTCTATGAAACTTCTCACTTATCTGTAATACACACTGTCTATATTTTTCAATATCCTATAAAAATTCTTGCTTTTCTCATCATTTTGACTTATTACTGTTTTAAATTTGTACCTGCTTTATAAAAAACCCAGAAAACTGGACACACATGTCATCAAAGACAATACGTCGAGCAAAATTATACCGTATGCTTCCATTTTCTGAACTCAGAAGCAGATCAGTTGATCTGTCCCTGGCAAATTAATGTCAGCCACTACTGTGCATCAGTAGACACATAGACATTGCTAATAAGTAGGTACAGATCTCTTAGTGGGCTTTAGGGATACACTAGAGAAATTAAGATGAATGCTGGAGAGGTTTTTTCCTTGATATCCCTTGCAGTATATCAATCATATAAATCAACTTTTTTTCCTGATGTGGCAACAAATTCTGAAGATTCACATGGTCATTAATAAGCAAGAAATCTAATTCAAAGTTTATGATTGAAATAGACATTTGAAGCTGGCAGAATCTGGCTGTCTTTTGGAAAGTTACAGAGTATGTTATGTGAGATGCAACCACATGTATGAACTATATTTTGACCAATGAAACAGCAATGAAGAAATGATTGGTGACAGTGGAAAGAGTATTTTCAAGAGAATAAGAATGGAAGCCAGGATTCAGAGATGATTAGTCGTTAGGTAGTTATAAGGGGGTAGGAAGCATAGATAATTCTATAAATTTATTTTTAAAAAAGTAGAGGGAGTAGAAAATGATTTCTACAGTGTATAATATGATCAGAAAAGGATTGTAATTTTTTACCTTTTAGGTAAAGGGAAAGAGGAGGAAAGAGAGAAAGACAGAGCAGGATAGGGAACAAGCAGAGAGAGAGAGAGAGAGAGAGAGAATCAGAGATAGAGACACAGACACAGAGGCAGAGAAGGACAGAGAGATAAAGAAAAACAAACAGAGATAGAAACAGAGTGTAACAGACAGACAGAGAGATAAAGGGAAGCCGAGTGAGAGATGTACAAAATCAAGTTTCTTTGGGAAAGTAGAAAATATTTATGATACAGGTGAAGAGTTTAGTCTTTGCAAGAAGAACAGCTAACTCAGACCATCCTCCCATGAAATTATTGTGGATTAAAAAAAATAATATGAATATTTAATTTGGGATTTGTGAAAAATTGTTTCCTAACTTTCCA
Organism: Pseudocheirus occidentalis; assembly: GCA_028646575.1. Classification (NCBI taxonomy): domain Eukaryota; kingdom Metazoa; phylum Chordata; class Mammalia; order Diprotodontia; family Pseudocheiridae; genus Pseudocheirus; species Pseudocheirus occidentalis. Next base: position 159,370,763 of record CM053599.1, on the reverse strand, counting down.
CAGATACAAACAAACAAAAATGATCTTTGACTTAGAGAGGTATTTCAGATCCAGAAAATGAAATAAGCCCCATTGCATCTTATACTTCTATAAAGATGGAATTTCTTTGAGATCATTCTATAACTTGTAAATTGTCTTCATCTTATTAAAATTAGAATGTGTTTTGGATAATTTCTATCAAAGACAAATGTGATATAAATCTGAGGACTCATATTTTGGTGCCAAACAATTGGTAATCATATACAGTCAATGAAAAAGTTGTAGTATGCGAATAGAAAGTAGATTTCAGAAAAATTTGGACTTACATGAACTGATGCTGAGTAACATGAACAGGACCAGGAGAACATTGTATACAGTAATAGCAACTTTGTGAGATGATTGACTATTACAGACATAGCTCTTCGTAGCAATAAAATGATCCAAGACAATTCCAAAAGGCTCATGATGGAAAATGTTACCCACGTCCACAGAAAAAAATTATGGAGACTGAATCCAAATTGAAGCATTTTCACTGTTTTGGTGATTTTTTTTTCTTTCTTGTGTTTTTTCCCTTTTGTTCTGATTCTTCTTTCACAACATGACTAATGTGGACGTGTTTAACATGATTGTACTTGTATAAATAACCTTTAAAAAATCATATATGGCCAAGGTTAAACAGAATTTTATTTTACCTACTTCTGGGGATCACTGCCAGGTTTCTGTAATTAAAAGAATATGAAATGACTATTTTGAATGATTTTTTAAGTTATATAATTAGTAATGAAAGTGTTAACATGCTAAATAGGAACAAACAAAACAACACTATGCCATTTGAACTTAATCATAGGTTTTGTCACAAGGTATCAATGCAGTCCTGGCAGTGACTTTATTTTTAGAAAAGAAAAAAAGTGAGAGGAATGTGTGATTTCTTCCTTTCAGAAAATTTAGCTCTTTTGAGATTGATCAAAGGAAGATCTACTTTTTAAAAAGATTATTATCTTGCCTGTCATGAAATTTGTTCCAGACATTGTTCTTTAAAAGCAAGTCTGCACTTGTATTTCAGTCTGCACTCCATAGAGAATGTTTTGGTGTCACCATGTACAGTGAATTCTTCCCAGGACTTCCCAATACTAAATACAAAATGCCAGATCTTCTAAAAATATATGTGAAAAATTATAGCAGAAATTTTTTAAAATAGAGTTATAAAAAGTAACTGCAAGGAAACAAATTTATTTCCAGAAAACATTGGCTTATTTTTCTTTCTCCTAGATTTTTGAAGCACAAATCTTGTAATTTTAAGTTCTGACGGATTCGTTGGTAGTAGCATGTTGGTATTGGTAGGAAATTGGTTATGCATGAAGCCTATGGTATGTCAACTAGTGCAGTGCAGGAAGTGTTAACTCTGGGGTCTGATGATCTGGGTTCAAATCCTGATTCTAATTCTTGTTTATTGTATGGTTCGGGGTAAAATTTCTGGCCTTAATTTTCTCAACTGTCAGTTGAAGAAGTTGGACTAAATAGTCTGAAGTCCTTTTACCTTTAAATTTATCACCCTTTGACCCCAAGGCTGCTTCATATGAAGTCTATTATATGCCCAGGTGGTATATTTGAGCACTTACTTTAAAACTTGAGGACCTGGGTTCAAATCCCAACTTTTATTCCCTATATGATCTTAGCCAGGTAATTTAACCTCCTTGGACCTCAATCTCTTAATCTATAATGCACTAGATGGCCTTTGAGGTCTCTTCTAGCTCTACATATGTGATCAAGGATCCTACATAATTGAAAGTGCCACAAGTACTGAACTCTGTACTGTGAAGAAAATATTCAAGAGAAGAGGGTTTATCATACATAATCCCTATTGTGAAGAATTTTATGACCAGTTGTGGACATCAATCATACACATACAAGACCTAACATAGTGGACTACAGAGTATAAACTCAATCAGTATTATTGAATTGAACTTTGCTGAATATGTGTCAAACAATGGAAGGGTTCTTTTTACAGACCTTTTTTTGGTACATTTAACAAAATTAATGGGTCCATTACCTTATCAGAATTAAACATTCCTCCTCTTAGAAAAATCACATGCTCTCTTATTCTGTCTTATTTGTATTTATCTCTTTTCATGATATTCCATAGAAGGTTTACCCAGAGGCTTTCTTCTCCTGTTTTAATATTTCATAGATATCACTATAACACTTAAACTGTCAATCTATTATCCTTTCCCTGTTGCTTTATGCCTACTTCCATGAGAATCACAATGCCTGGCACTTGTGATTTGGTTAATACATGTTTGTTGATTGGTTGATTGATATGTCAAATAATCAACCCTCCTCTTTTCCAGTCATATATACACTTGTATGAGGCCACTTCTTCATCATTCCAGCATCCATATAGGATGAGTTTATCTTTTGCTTTGTTGTAACATTTTAATTTACCAAGAACAAAAGCATCCTGAAATATTGCAACCTCATTCTCTTCTTCATATGGAGCACAGAAACAGAAACACTTATGGCCTGTTGCCAATGATTAATTTGGACAAATCCGTTGTGAAGGTAGAGGTTACTTCTTTTCCCATTTATGAGCCTATGAGGTGTTTCTAGTTAAAGTAAAAAAGAGTGTATTCGGCAGCATCATGATTCTATGATATTACTAAAGGCTGTAAAGCTATTTTCAAAGGTATTTTATATAAAGTATAACAATATATAAAGTCTAAAATAATACTATCAAGGAAAGACTATAAAAACATGAAAAACTTTAAGCACCTATGAGACTAGACACATAATATATTTGGTTAGTAGGTTCTTCAGTTTGAGTAAAAAAACCTTTTCTTTTCCTTTCACTCTTTTTGTAAACTTTTGTTACAAGGGCAGCATCAATGGATAGGGGAATGGGAGAAGGGATACTTTCAGGAATTAATGTGGCATAAAAAAACAAAATCTTTCTATGAAAGTAAATATTTTAAAAAGAAAGTCTTTATGAAGATTTACTCATATATTTCTTATAAAATAATCATGACAACAGCAAAAGAAGAACCCACATTAGGGCACAGAGATCTGCTATCAGAGGAAACTCCAGCGTTGCTCTATTCCATTTGGGTGTGGACAAAGGTCCCTGGCTTAGACACATATTAGGTTCATTGTTCAAAAAACCCTATTCAATTATAACTAAATTAAAATCAGAGACTTCTGACTACCATGGTAGTTTAAATTAATAAACTGGACAATTTGGGTCAATAGCAAAATTCTTCTTTCAATATCCTTAAAGTGTTAAGTGTAAAATTATAATATAAGAGAGAAGCGGAAGCAATATAAGAAAAGGATAGGAACTGGATCTGTGATTTCATTCAGAGTACATTAGACACAGTAGGCTTGTAAGTAGATCTATTTGATAAATATATATCAGATTGAACTGAATGAGCTTTAGCAATTTTTGTAATGGGCTCATTCAAAAATATAGTTGGGGGAAATGAAAAAACAACAACAACAACAACATTACACTCCTTTGTTTATATCTACAGCAACTACATTTTCTCAGTCAAGAATGAAACACGTTTTCTGACTTTACTTCCAAACCCTCTTAATTCTAATGCCTTCCTTTTCAAAAATTATTCTTTTTTATACTGAAAAATTTGTTTGTTAATATGTATTCATTTTTTGTCTCCCCAATTAAATTATGAAAGTCATGAGGATAGGTACTGCCCTTGTGCTCTTTTTGTTTTGTCGGTGCTTAGCATACACTTGGCTGTAGCACCAATTCAATATTCACAGCACTAATGGTGACTGTAAGTATTCTGGCATAGTGATCAATTGCAAAATATAACAGACTCTCCATGTAGAAGACAGAAGCAAAACATTTATTCAGACACCAGAAAACCAAATCTCAAAACCAGAAAGCCGAATCCATCAAAATAGCAAAGAAGTTATTTTACCATAGCACAGCATGAAGCCACACCATTGTTTAGCCTTCCCACAAACAACTGTCTACTCACAAGCCTAGATTTCTCTCTGGGTGTGTCCTCTCCTTCCTCCAGCTCTAACTGCACTGACTCCCAGCTTCCTGTGGACTCCGCTGTACCTTTCAGCAAACTCCTCCCACTACAGGCTTCATGTGATTACATTCAGCCTATTAGAGGGCAAGGAAAATCTTCAAATCAAGGAAGGTCTCCAAATTCCCTTAGGCTTATTAAAGGGCAAAGAAGATCTTCAGATTCTCATTACCATTATATAGTGCACAGATATCTGCTGCAAAATTTTTCATGTCCCTTACATAGCAAAAATACATTGACAAAACATTTCATTACATAGGTTAATGGGAGTTTAGAGGTAACTGGTGTCAGAACCTACAACAATATAACAGAAATAAATAAGCACATAAAACTGTACCTTAGACTGGGAGCTTGAGCAAAAGCACCCCATCATTCAAACCTTGAATGAATGGGACTCAAAATCTTGAGGTAAGGGGTGAAGGTCTCTTCTCCATAGCTCTCAATTTCCTGTTGAAATTTGATGGAAAGCTATCTTTGCCCCAAGAGGTCCCATTTGAGAGATCAGTTCTTTGGCTGGCGTCTGGACCTTGGTCAATACCAGGTCCAGGTGTGGCACATCACAATCATGGACAGGGTGTTACATCTGGCTTAAGCAGTCAGGCATCTACAGATAAGCTTGCAGGAAAAAATCTTGCAAACAAGTTTAACAGATATAAAGTAAAAAAGAAACAGGTCAGTCATACTTCTGGAGCCCATGAACCCACTGGCACAATCTCAATCACGATAAAATATATGAGTTAAGGGCACAGTTTGGTGATCATCCTCTCCTGAATAAACAATAGTTAAAGTATTTGCTCTGTTTTTTCCTATATATGGTCAGATTGATATGGGGTCTGTAATCCCCTCTGTGTATTTCTTTAATTTGGGCTGGGGCTTGGCTAATTTCCTATTCTTCCAGAGAATGTGACAAATTTCGATGCAAGGATTCAGAAGGATCTGTAAGGGCAGTCCTTACTTCTCTATTCTGTCTTATATTAAATCCTCTTCCTTGATACATTTTATATAGTTCATTAGTTAGAACATCATCACTTCTTCCAAAATCAACCCCTACTTTCAGAAAAGCAGAAAACAATTCTTGTCAATCTATTCTGACTTTGAATATGCTGGCTATTTAATCTTCTCTCTAGGGGAAATTTATCTTTTCCCCATTCTCCCAATCTATGAAATCTTATCCAGCACCTTCAAAAGAGGGTTTCCTTTTTCCCCAATTAGTAGAGTCAGAAATAGGTTCTTATAAGCAGGAGAAGCTGTCTTCACTATGATGTTTCTATGAGAAACTACTAAGGGTGTATCATGATATGTATTTGTATCTCCAACCATAATAGCAGTTTTCATTACTTGTTTCTTCAACTTTCTCATACAGTCTCTAAGCAAATACCAGATTGTCTCTCCACTAGGCCACATAGAATGGGTGGGATAGATTTTATTGCATCCCTAGAGAGCTAGAGCTAACAGATTGTTTGTATTGTTACCTCCTTGAATATGGTAATCTCTAAAAGTTCACTGGACAAAAGGTCAAAAGCTTGCTGGATTCACCCCACTGTTGCCTGGAATCACACGTAGGCAGTGCTCCTGTTTCATAATGCAGCTCACAGGGACTGCTCCAACACAAACTTTTTACAGTTTCTATTTCTAGAAAAACAAAGTTCAACATGGTTTCAACAATATTACTGGCACTATCATCTCAATTCACTTCCTGTCTGAGAAATCAACACAAACCAACAGAGTGTTTCTGTCTGACAAAGTAACATAAATACCCATAAATTTCAAACAATCCACACTGTCTATTCATACTCCTCTGGTCCCCTTATCTCACCATCCAAGACACTGATTCTTCCACTCTTTGAGTGAATCTGCTTAATATATCATAATCTCCTGCTGAGTGAAACCCTCGATTATTTCCCTGAACTCTGTTTGGCCCCTGTGATTCTCTTGCTTTTTTCTTAGCATGAGGCAAACTTCTGCCCTCATAAAGGCCTTCTCATGTAACATTGCTTCATTTTGTACTCGTGCACTCTCCTTGTGGTGATCATTGTGGCACCTAGTTTTAGCCTGAACATCCCTCTGGTTAGTTTTTTCACTTTTTCTTAGATAAATTCACAAATTTTTCTTCTACCACCTGAGATTCTCCAGCTTGTTCTTCTAAAGGAGAGCATGAATGCTGTAGCACAGCCAACTCCCTTTCCATTTGAGTTTTCTCTTGCAACAGCTTATCTCTGCTCTTACATATAATACAATAACCTGTTAGTAAAACCTACTGTACACAATGTATACCATTTCCAATGAAGATTTGACACAATCAAAGGTGAGGCTCAAAGGCACTTGAATAGCTGAAATAAGTAGCAAAGTACTACTTTGCTTGCCATTACAAGTAACTGTGTATGACATACGAGTATGAAAACTGAATCCTATTTATTTATGTGAGGAAATACAGCACAGGGAAATATTGTAGCCAGTCATCACTAATCATACTATGCTACCTATGCTGCAATTGTACCACATACACAGATACACAGTTATAGATGGACATGATATGTGTCAGTAGGTCAATGTTCATGAATAATTATGTCTCATAATTCTTTGATTTTCCAATTTTGTGACTCCCATTTCTCTGTGCAAATATGTTTTATTGAAATACTGCCTACCTTGATTTGTTGTTACTATTTTCTTATGTTTTAGAATTCTCACCAAATTATAATGGTTTAGAGAGGTAATGAGATGTGTTGTCACTGTGCTGATATCTCGTTGTGAAAATTAAAATTGACTCATTATAGATAAATTGCAGTCCTTTCTTGGTTTTTACATTTTTGTAGAAACAATAATACAGCAAATCTCTTCTATATGCTTTGTACTTAAAGGTCCACATTTAGAGTGGAGGGAGAGCAGAGAATGATACCTTCAACTTACCTACAGGAATAAATGGCATTTTATACTTTATTTAAATTATTTTTTACCTCTTCCCATGAAGTTGCTAACAGTAATAACTCCTGAACTGTATCCAAAGCTGACATTTTTTAATATTGTCTTGCTTTACTTAGCATGTCTGTGTATAGTTGTACATAACTTCAGTAGTATAAGCATATGTGTGTACTAACTTTTCTCCCTACATTTAGTTGCTCTGAATTAAGACCATGTAGCCCAAGACCAAGTTCACACAATCTAATATCAATTAAACAAATTTAATCAGACTTTATGTACTTAATTTTGTTGTGGAGGTATTTCTTCATTTATTTCTATTCCCAAATATCACTACATGAAATGTTGACTGAAACTGAGTCCTTGCTCTGAAATGTAAGGATAAGTGAAATTTAAACATATTTATTGCTTTCAAATATATTAGCATTCATTCAAAGACATTAATAGCTTCATGATGGCAAAATGTCTTTGTTTAGCACATATCCTTCACAATAGAAGTATAAATAATACCCAAGTGACACAGCATAGCGAAATAAGAAATGGATTTGGGCTAATAACTGTAAGGAAGACTTAGCTGACTCTGTAAATTGCTAGCTGTGTTACAATGAGCACAACTTTCCCACCTTCACCTTCTTTGTTTATGAAATGGAGATGAGAATGCTTATACTGTCTACCTGATAGGATTGTGATAAGAATACTATCTTGTGCATTGTAAAGTTATACATAAATATGCTTCATTGTTGTTAATTACTATTTACCTCTGTTAGGCAAAGATTTTGTTTTTTTGCTTAGGTATATATTATGTGTGCAGGAAATAATTGGTTCTTTAGGGTTTGAAGTTCTGAATATTTGGCAGGTAACTCCCAAGTAAATACATCTAGTGCTTCTAAAATGACATTATGGTGGTTGTTTTTCAGTTGTTTTCGTACTGGTCAATTCCTTATAACCCTATTTGGGTTTTTCTTGGCGGAGGTACTGGAGCAGTTTGTTACTTCCTTGTCTAGATCATTTTACAGCAGAGAAATCTGAGGCAAACAGGGTTAAATAATAATAATGGCCAAGGGTCATACAGCTAGTAAGTATCTAAGGCTGGATTTGAAATCACAAAGGTGAGTCTTTCTTATTGCAGGCCCAGCAGTCTGCACCACCTCCATGGATAAAGTGCTGGACCTAGAGGCAGGAAGACCCATGTTCAAATCTGACCTCAGATACTCACTAACTGTGATCCTTGGCAAGTCACTTAACCCTGTTTGCCTCAATTTTCTCAGCTATAAAATTTTCTGGAAAAGAAAATGTCAAACCACTCTACTCTCTCTGCCAAGAAAACCCCAACTAGGGTCATGAAGAATCAGAAATAACTGGAAAAAAGAAACAACATAAAAAAAGACTGAATAGTACTCTTTTTTTTTAGCTTTTTGGAGGGGAAAAGGTAGGGCAGTTGGGGTTAAGTGACTTGCCCAAGGTCACACGGCTAGCTTTTTTTGATGTGTTAAGTGTCTGAGACCAGATTTGAACTCAGGTCCTCCTGACTCCAGGGCTGGCATTCTACTCACTGTACCACCTAGCTGCCCCCTTACTAGTACTCCTTAAAACAATATAGAGATTCATAAGTAGAGTTTATTAGGGATGCAACATACAGAAGTAAATGAACTTTCACATTCAATAAACTGAGACTTCAATAATTATTCACTAGTCAAGAAAAACTCCTAGGAAAACTGGAAGACAGTATGGTAGAAATTAAATTTGAAAACTTCACAACATATACCTAAATAAGGTCCAAATGGATAAATGACAGATAAAAATGATCACATGATGTGCAAATAAGAAAAATCAGGGAAGAAATTAACTTTCAAATCTATGGAGAAGGGAAAAGTTTATGACCAAACAAGATACAGTAAGAATCAAAGGTTATAAAACAGTTTTGAGTACATAAAAATTTTAAAGTTTTTGAACAAACAAAATCAAAGTGGCTAAAATTAGAACAGAAACAGTTTACTGAGAATAAAAGAATTCTGGAGCAAGTTTCTTTGCTAAAGGGATCATTTCCAAGACGTATAAGGAATTGCATCAAAATCATAAGAATAAGAGCCATTCAACAATTTAATAAATGATCAAAAGATATAAACATGCAGTTTTCCAAGAAGAAAATTCCAGCTATCAGCAATCATTTTTAAATTCTGCAAATAATTAATTAGAGAAATACAAATTAAAGCAACTCTGAGCCTCTAACTTACATTTACCAATCAACAAAGTTCCAAAAAATGACAAATTCTGAAAGGGCTACAGAAAAATAATAACATTGGTGGATTGTAGGCAGAGCTATGAATTAGTTCAATCATTCTGGAAAGCAATTTGGGGCTATGTCAAAAATATACTTACTCATACTTACCCTTTGACCCAAAGACACCACTATTGAGCCTATACCCAAAGAGATAAAAGAAAGTTGAAAAGGACCCTCATGTATAAAAAATATGTATAAAACTCTTTTTGTAGTGGCAAAGAACTAAAAACTGAGGAAGTGACCATTAATTGAGAACGGATGAATAAATTATGGTAATTCCAATATAATGAAATTATATTCTACCATAAGAAATAATGAAAGGGAAAGTTTCAGAAAAGAAAAACATCTGGTAAAAAAGATAGTATATGAATAGATGCAGAATAAAGTCAACAGAACCAGTAGAATGATTCATATATAATAAAAGTTATAAAGACAAGCAAGTGTGAGAGACATAAGAGGTCAGATCAATGGGAGACAAATTGAGATTATAGAAGACCAATGTTGATGCCAGGTACCCATCTCCTAATAGAAAGGTGATGAATATCAAGATGAAGAATATATATATATATATATATATATATATATATATATATATATATATACACACACATACACACACATATAATATACATATATATATATGTGTGTGTGTGCGTGTGTGCGTATTTGAAAATGGGTAATACAGCATCCTGTTTTGCTTGATAATGCATTTTTGTTATGAGGCTAATTTTTTTCTTCTCTCTAAATGTAAGAAAGGAGGAAGGTAGAAGGAAAGAAAATAAACCTTTATTATTTGGAAAAAATAGAAAATGAAATTTTAAACAGAAACAGAGACCCAAACTGGGTTATCACTGTATTATTAGAAAGGCAACATGGGATAATGCATATAATATATTACTTGGAGTCAGGAAGACTTGGGTTTGAATATCACCTCATTTTCTTAGTAGATGTGTGATCATTGGAAAGCCATTTAACTTCTCCTGGGCTTAATTTTCTCATCTGTACCATGAAAAAAATGACAGTATTCAATTTCTAGAGTTATTGTAAGACTCAAAGTATATACATATATGTGTGGATGTATATGTTTATATGTGGATGTGTGGATGTATATATGTGTGCCTCAAATGTAAATCACTTTACAAACTTTTAGACATCATATAAATGTTTGCTGTTATTGTAGTATTATTTTAGGGGAATTCCATTTGAAAATACTCCATGAATATGTTAAAACAGTCCTTTAGCATTCCAGTTACAGATGATACAAACTGTTCTTCAGACAATTATTATGTTTCTTTGTACTAGAAATTGTAAGCTTTTTTTTCAATGAATTTAGTAACCAATGATTGTATCATACAAATGCAAGCTGTGTGTTACTAAGAGAGAGTTATATTGAGGGAAGTGTAATTGAAATGCACTGTGATGTGTTTGTGTTTAAATATAAATATTGTTTATTAATCCTGGCAGTTTAAATAGATCAATAACAACATACAGCAGCAGCATGCACTCAGGGCAAATGACTTCTGTAGAACATAAACTTCATTCTTTCTGCTTTGATGTTTAGAAGTACCTTGAGAGACATTTATGGTTTCACACATTCTTTTATGATGCCCTTACTGATGAAGTGGTGGATGCCTCCTGGTCCCAAAATATGGTTGACTATTTTTCAATTAAAATGAAGGGATATCTTGTTTGTTGCAGGTTTGTTTCAAGCAATTGGAGTGTGGGAGCCTGAGAGATGCTACTGTCCATGACATGTTGGAATTATCATGATCAACTACCCTGTTTTGAATTTCACCCAGTGGCCAAGAACTCTGCATGGTAAACAGCAAGGAGAGGACTTTTAAAAACAGGAAAACAGGTAAGACTCAGAGAATCAGTCTAATCATTTATCACTGGCACCCAGGGCTTCTGTGGGCTATCAGACGCATTGCATAATACATAGCTTTTCTATTTGTTTCCTGCTTCTGAAGAAAGGTGCTCTCTTAGCTGGAATATTTTAGGGAAATACATATTGTTATAATTGAGTATTTTTCTTCTGTAGAGAAGAAAGAGGCTATTAAAAGATACATGTAAGGAAGTCATAGGAATACTGGCTTAGAACAGTAATCTGAAACTCCAAAGTACCCTTTGCAGGTGGATTTTCTTTTAAACTTCATATACTGTCAATAATTTCCCAAACTATGCAAAAGTAAGCATTTTGTGAAATATAATCTAAGTATTTCAATAGTTAATTGAAGATGAAAAACACATTGAAAATTTTATTTATTTAAAGACACTTATTTGTGAAAATTGTGCTAATAGTATTATAGTTTTAAAATGTTAGTCTATAGAGATTAAAGTCTACCTATCCTATGATGTTTGCATATATATATATACATATCTCCGAATTATTTCTGCTTTTTTTCTATAGCATTCTGTTCTTGGAATAAGATGGAATGAGAAGTCCTTATTCTTAGCAATCTTTTTTTATGACCCCAGTGTTACTTCCTTCTCCATAAAAAATAATTATTTCATTAATTATAGACAGGAAGAAAAATTAATTTCCTATGTTCTCTCACTGTGAACATCCTTGCTCTTTCCACTTTCTGAATATTAGAATTCCCCCGGGAAAATACGAATAAAGCCAGTGTTAGAAAATCTTAATTCAGCTGATGCTGTAAAGAGAGTATAAGCAAAATTAATTCATTGAACAGTTCTAGTCCTGGAACCTATTCAATTGTTTCTATTTCTGTTGGCAGAATTTTCTCAAAATGAAAAGTCGTATTGATCAAGTTCCTCCAGTCATTCATATATTTAGCAGGAAATATCTTTTCAAGTAAATGGATCTGTGATGAATTGGTATCTACCATAGAAAGGAAGCTGAAAGAAAAATCACAAATAAAACTTAATCATCCAAAGGACATTCATCTTAGGATATTCTTTACAACCAAGTTAGGTCACAGGAGGGCTGGAAAGGGTTAGAGGAGGAATGGAGCAGGAAAGTGCTGCCAATCTGCTCCACAAATTGCAGTTGGATAGACTAGGAAACGAGCTGACAAAAAAAGATTTCCAAGTTTCCCTTTTTTTGGAAGAGAATGATCCTATTTTGGATGTATGTTGGCTAGTTATCGTAGTTTCTCAGAAGTTATGGGACAGTGGTTACTGAGGAAGCAAAATTTTGTCTCTTCCTTTGCTCTGAAGATCTAGGCTTTGGTATCTCTGAGCATTGCAGCTGTTTTAGAAAGTGAAAGAAAGATAAAAGAATGAACAGAAGAGTAATTCACACAATTATTCTCTTGCCTTGTAATAGAAATAGTTCATATATTTTATGGCCTTGTTTGTATTCTTGAAACATGTCAGAACCTACAAGGTTATCGCTTGCAGAGGCAGTCATGATGAGCACATAATGAGGAAATGTACCAAAATTTGTTCATATATAAATTTCTGATTTAACTATTAGAGTCCTTGAGCCATTTAGACTGTAAATCTCTCTTTAGATATGGTAAATAGGCTAGCATTTACTTAGTTTCCTTATTTCATATATTTTGTTATTCAAGTGTTAGAGTATCTTGTATCTCTAAGTTGGGCTAGATGCTTATAGGAGAGATGCTTATAGGCAAATTGGGGGAAACCAGTCTAAGATTGTCATTTAAAAAACACAGAATATTTTTGTCTTTTTTTTGGAGGGGGAAAGGCAGAGCAAATGACTTGCCCATGATCACACAGCTAGTAAGTATTGTGTCTAAGGCTGGATATGGACTCAAATCCTCCTGACTCCAGGGCTGGTTCTCTATTCACCTAGCTGCCCCAGAACATTTTTTAAAGAAATATAATTATATAATTTGCAAGAAATTTTTGTAAGTGGATACAAAGTATTGGCTAGCAGAAGTCTTTTGAATACTTTCATGAATAGTTTAAAAGATCTGTAATTAGCATACATGTTTTCACATATTAAGGAGAACATCTGAAATGTTTGAAAATAGCTTATTTCCTTGAGCTGTATAAACTTCTGCTCCCACATATAATTATTTTGATTGTTTAAAAATTCCTTTTCCTATTAGCTGAATTTCTTCTCTCTCAATGCCAAGCAGCACACTTAATGGTAAATAAACTCAAGGTAAATGGGCAGTTTTAATAACAGCTGTATATGCAGCATATTGATGTGAATTAGAGATTAAAGGAAAAAAACTAATATTTCCAAAAGCATATTCCTGCTGCAAAATGAAACAGATAGATTTTCTCCCTCATCCCTTGTTTTCTTCCCCTCTGGGAAGACAAGAACTAAATGACCACACATGAAAGGGAAGATGAACAGTAGTAGTCTTACTGACTTCTTGGAAAAGGGAAAAGCCAAAGAAGAGTCCTGGATGCCTGCCAATGTGGACTCTCAAGAAGCATTCTTTTTTTTTTATTTTCCAACATGTGTATCAAGGCTTCTCTAAGGAAGTCTCTTTTCATGCTAGCAAAACCAGAAGATTGTGCTACTAGTTTATTCCTCTTCCTGTGTCAGTCCCTTGGTATCTTGCTGTAAAAGTCTCTTATGCCCAGGGTTACCAATAAATTGGACCAGAGGATTTAGGTCTAGAAGGAACCTTATGGAAAATACTACCCAATCTCTTAATTTTATATATGTGAAAACTTGGGTGCAGAGAAAGAAAGTGATGTACCAAGATCACCTCGTGTAAGTGGCAAAGCCTGGATTTGAATTCTAAATTTGAAACACTTTTGTTTCAGTTTCTTTTTGCCAAAAAAGTGCTCATGCATTGGTCATTCTAGATATAGTAGACCCAGATTAGAAATCAAAGGTAGATGTTATTGTGAGTGGGATTGCAAGTTATCATTTCATTTGCATACACCTAATTTGTAAAATAAAGGATTGAGAGAGATCAGAAATATCAAACACAGAACCACCTTGCAATACCCTCCAGTGCCACAGGAACCATATTAACATGTAATTGGAAAATATTTGACAAGTAAACAAAAATACAATAAGACAGAGATATGACTACATTTTAAAACTGAAGCAAAATGCAGCCTATAAGGAACCTTGTATAAAGATTAATAGGTCCCTTTTCTATTTAAGCTTGTCACCACTGCAGGAGATTTTCTCTAAATTCACTTCCAAGCCTCACACTTAATGATTTTATAATTTTTTTCAGAAATTATGAAGTAGAATAATTATTTTTAAATAAATATCCATGTAATTTTGTATAAATAGATTTATCTAGACTTGCCTTTACACATCTCTTTGTAGGAAAAGACAAGTTTATCTTTATTTTATTTTTCTCTTTTTTAAAAATAAATTTATTTATTTTCATGTTTACATCATTCATTTCCACAAGATTATGAGTTACAAATTTTCTCCCCATCTTTACCCTATCTAGCACTTCAAAATAGCCATCCCAGTGTATAAGCCCTGCCCAACTCTGCTCTCTCCTATGTCCTCGCCTTCGCCCCTATGACTTTCCATAAGGGCAGGATGGATCTCCCTACCACAGTGCCTATATGTCTTAATTCCCAATTGGATGTAGTTAATAATAATAATACTATGTGTGCATGTGTGTGTGTGTATGTATGTATATATATGTATATATATGAAAATATATATACATATATATAATATATGTTTTTAGCATTTGATTATAGAACTTTAAATACTAGATTCTTTCCCTTCCTCCCTCATAACTAGAAAGAGAACTGGAAAGAGAAGCAATTCAATACAGGCTGTACATGTGTAATTAAGCAGAACATCTCCACAGTGGACATATTGTGAGAGACTGATTATATGTCCCTCCTTCCTATCACAGCCCCCCCCCCTTATTCTCTTCTCTACCTTGTCCTGTCCCTGTCCCTTTACAGAAGTGTGCACTTCCAGCAACACTCCTCCCCATAATGCCCTCCCCTCCATCATCCCACATCTCATCCCCATGCCACCCCTATTCTCCTGTGTGACAAGATACCCAGTTCATGGTTTATATCATTCCTTCCCTAAGCCAAATTCAATGAGAATAAGATTGACCCATTCCCTTTTGCCTTCGTGTTCTTCCCCTCCATTGTAAGAATTATCTCTTGATTCTTCTGTATGAGATGATTAACCCAATTCTGTCTCTCTCTTGTCTCCTCTCATTCTAATCCTCTCCCACCTCAGAATTGCACTTTTAGAGTATTGTCCCTTTTTATTTAATTGATCCTATGCCCTCTATGTACACATATATACACATACTCAGATATGTATTCATATGCATATATTAACCCTCCTATATAGATATGTGTGTATGTATACGTATATATGCATTTGTATTCCCTTCACCTATCCTCATAATGAGAAAAGTTTCATAAGTTATAATTATTGTGTTTCCATGTTGTCATGTAAATAGTTCAACTTTGAAAAGTTCCTTATGATTTCTTTTCCCTGTTCACCTTCTCATGCTTCTTGAATTTGAGTGTCAAATTTTCTTTTCAGTTATGGTTTCTTCAGCAAGAGTGTTTGAATGTCCTTCACCTCACTGAATGACCATACTTTCCCCTGGAACATTATACTCAATTTCTCTGGGTAGGTGATTCTTGGTTTTAACCTTAGCTCCCCTGGTCTCCAGAATATCATATTCCAGGCCCTTCCTTAATGTAGAAGCTGCTAGATCCTGGATTATTCTAATTATGTTTCCACAATATTCAAATTGTTTCTTCTTGGCAGGTTGCAATATTTTCTTCTTGATCTGGGGACTCCAGAACTTGGCTATAACATTCCCAAGAGTTTCCTTTTAGGGAACTTTTTCAAGAGGTGATTGGTGATTTCTTTCAGGTTCTATTTTGCCCTCTGGTTCAAAAATATCAGGGCAATTTTCTTTGAGAATTTCTTGAAGGATGCTTTCTAAGTTCTTTTTTTGATCATGGCTTTCAGGTAGTCCAATAATTTTTAAATTATCTCTCCTGTATCTATTTTCCAGGTCAATGGTTTTTTTCCCCCCAGGGGGATATTTCACATTGCCTTCAATTTTTTCATTTGTTTGTATCTGTTTGATACTATCTTGATTTCTCATAAAGTTATTTGCTTCCATTTGCTCCACTCTAATTTTGAAGAAGTTGTTCTCTTCAGAAAGCTTTTGAGATTCGTTTTCCATCTGGCAAATTTGACTTTTTAAGGCATTGTTCTCCTCATTGGCTTTTTGGGCCTCTTTTGCCATTTGCGTTAATCTATTTTTTAAGGTGCTGTTTTCTTCAGTCAGGTTATTGACTCTTCTTTACATGATTTTCTTGCATTATTCTCATTTCTCTTCCCAATTTTTGTTCCACTTCTCTTATCTGGTTTTCAAAATCCTTCTTAAGCTGCTCTATGGCTTGTAGGCAGTATTCATGCTTCTTGGAAGCTTTTAGTGTGGGAGGTCTGATTGTGTTGTCTTCCTCCCATTCTATGCTTTGATCCCTTTTGTCCCCAAAGAAGGAATCTACAGTTTGGTTGCTGTTCTTACTTTACTTCCTTTGCCTATTCATGTTCCCTGCCAATTACTTGATTTTTTAGTTCTGTGGAATGTTGTTTCCAGATGGGCAAGCTCTGTCCCAAATCTCTAGGGTTTTTGCAGCTGCCAGAGCTATTGGGAGGCCGCCATTTCATTTTTTCTCTTAATCAATGATTTCATCCATATGGTAAATCCCTGATGTGAAAACTCTCTACCACTCTTTTTAAGTTTTTAAAATTTATGTTATTTTCAGTTCAGTGAACAAAACAAGCATTTCTATAACACATACCAAAAAAAAAAAGATGATTGCACATGAAACTCCAAATTTGCCATTTGGAAATTGCTATTTCCTCCAAATATACAACAAAGTTATCGTGTAATTTTTTTTCCTTTTTTTCCTTTTTTCTACCCACCCCCACACTACACATGGCTACCATGAGATCCAAATAGATATAGATATAGTTATGAAAATTATTCTATGCATGCTTCTATTTCTCAGTCCTTTCTCTGGATACAGATAGTATCTTTCTCCATGTATCCTTTATTTTTAATTTCTATACTTAATAATAGTCTAAATGACTTAATGTCTAAAAGTCATTCTTAAAATAATATTGCTCTTAGTGCTTACAATGTTCTCTTGGCTATGCTCACTTCATTCTTCAACATTTCATAAATCTTTCCATGTCTTTCTAAGATCATTGAATTCATCATTTTTTACAGCACAGTAGTATTTCACCACAACCATACACCACAACTTGTTCAATAATTCCCCAATTAATAGGGATCCCTAAAATTTCCAGTTCAATTTCAATTTCCTCTTTTAATATAGTGAAATCTTAAAAGAAATGTTTCAAGCATATATTAATTAAGTGACTTAGCTGTGGAGGAGGAGTTCCTGACTCTAGAGTAAGCCTCTATGCCATGCACATTTCTTTATTTTTGATAATACAAAGAAAGCAAAAAAAACTCCAAAATATACTCATTTGAAGAAAGTAATCAGTTGGGCAATACCTGAATTAATTATAGTATATGAATGTAATGGAATACTATTGTGTCACAAGAAATACACCAGAGATGATTTCAGAGAAATCTGAAAAGAATTGTATAAACTGATGCAGAGTGAAGTGAGCAGAAGTAGGAGAACAATGTATATAGTTACAATACTGTAAATACAAAAAGTCTTTTAAAAATGTAAGATCTCTTCCCAGGAATTGCATTGTCTACACATGCTAAAGATGAGTATACTATGGGGTTATGTCCTGGACAGTCTTCTCTTCTCCTTCCGTACTATTTCCCATGGAAATTTCATGATCTCCCAAGGATTCAGCCATTGTCTCTATACCAATGATTTTCAGATCTACTTATCAATCTAATCTAACCCAGACTTGCATCTCCATCTACCTATTAGATGTTTCAAACTAGATGTTGCATACATCTGACATTCAAGAACTCCAAAAATGAATTCATTACGTCAAACTTTTTCTAAGACTGTACTTCTATATTACTGTCCAGTGTACCACCAAACTCCCAGTCACCAATACTTGAAATATATTTGCCTTTGACTCCTTACTTGCTCCATTCAGTAGTCAAATAATATTATTTCCATTTTCATAAAATCTCTGACATATATTCTTTTCTTTCCTCTGTCACTGACAGAACCTGGAGCAGGCTCTTGTGGCCTCACATGTGGACTACCAAAATAGCCTACTGATTGGTCCTCCTATCATAAGCATTCAATTCCAGTCTCCCCTCCACTAAGTTGCCAAATTGATCTTCCCAAAAACACAGGTCTTATCATGCCATTTCCTCATTCAATCAACTCCAGTATGTTCCTATTGCCTCTAGAATCAAATATAATATCCTTTAATTATCCTTTTTGAAAACAACCATAACCTGATTTCTTTCTACCTTTTCAGTCTTCTTATACTTTACACAAGCCTCTATCCACAATAGTACCAGTCCTACTCTTTTACACAATGGTTCTGGTTTCCTTGCTTTTTCTTCAGACATGACACTCCATCATCTCACCACTCAGCATTTTCACTGGCTATCTCTCCTGTTAGGGACACTATCCCTTTTTGTCTCTGCATCCTAGTTTCACTGGTTTCTTTCACATCTCTGCTAAAACTCCTCCTTCTACAAAATGTCTTTCCTAGTTCTCCTTAATTTTAGTGCCTTCCCTCTTCCCTCTGATAGTATCATTAATTTATCATGTGTTTGTAGACATACACATAGGCAGAAAGAATAAATGTACATACATAAAGTGTATGTATATAATATGCCTATATATATATATATGTATATATATATATATAGAATGTACTATATACCACAGGAATGTACTAAATGACTACTATGGGTTAGCAACTGTGTTTTGTGTTCAATTCTGGGCAAACAAAGCTGAAAATAAGATGATTCCCTCCCTCAAAGAGCTTAACTTCTATCATGGGATATAAAAAGTACGTAAAATAGAGAAAGAATAAATATACACACACCATATACATAGTAAATACAAGGAGGGTTTTTTCTTTTTTTTAAAGAAGAATTAGTATCTTGTGAGGTGGAAAGGATCAGAGAAAGTTTCATAGGAGAAAAATGTTTCATCTGAGCTTTGAAGTAAACTAGGGATTTTAAGAGGCAGAAATAAGGAGATTGTAGATAAATTCATGAAAGTAAAAGTGCTAGAAAAATCCACTTATTAGTATCCATTTCTGTATCTACTCAGGAATGTGTTTATCTCTTTTTCCCCAAATTCTATATATTTTTACTGGATCAGGTTCGTTACAATGTATAGATGGAACATGTAGATGGTGAATCAGTTTTATTCTGTTACATATTTCCCCTTTGGAAAAAAAAAATTCTAGCTGTAGGTTCTGTACATTTCCATAGTCTAAGATTAATTTTTAAAAGAAGAGAAATTGTATCATGCAGTTTTACTGTGTGTATGATCTTTTAATTCTTTCTAGTTTCTCACTGTCTGAATGACAATGACTTTTTTTTTAAAGTAGAGATGGAAGGTAAGGTCTTGGTATAGTTAAAGATATGGCATGGCTTCCCAGTTCTGGTTTTCAAAAGTTTTAGCACCTACCCATAAAAATGCAGATCAGTCCTGAACTTGGAAGAATTTTCCTTCCTTTGAACATTTTAAAATGAAGACTTTGCCTACCTTCAGATTATCCTACTTCATTCTGATGAACAAAAGCAGTATTAAGGTGTACAGGTAGGGAAATTTTCATAGCACTTTGTATAATGCCCAAACCTATGCTGAGACTCTGCTGACATCAAGGTGGGACCCAAAGAAATTAATTTTAAATTAAGGTCTACTTAATGTGGCCCACATTATTTCTGTGCGATACATTTCTGGCTTACTGCAAGAAAAATAGGAGTTTCTAAAACTGAAGATGTTTTAGGGACATCCTCCAATCTGATAAAATGAGCATTTATTTAGCACCCACTGTATGCAACAAGCTGGAGGGTACAAAGACAAAAAAAAACAATCTTTGTTCTTAAGGGGATTATATTGTACTTGGAAAGGTACAACATATGAACACACATATATGTGTGTTTATATACGTGTGTGGTTCTGTGTGTGTATATACACAAATGATAATTTGAGAAGGAATGAGAAAGAGCCAGAAACTAGTAGGATGAAGAAAGAATTCTGGTTCAAAATGGCATATCAAATGAGTTTTGTTGTTAAAGATGCCAACAGGAGGCAGTGCAGACATGGTTTCTCCTGTTTGGATTGTGAGCTACTCCAAGGCTTCTTCAAGAATTTTCTAAAAATGAAGTCCTGAGCTCTAAGACATAATTGAGACAGTTAATCGTGTTTTATAGAATCTGGCCATGTATCTGATGAAACGACATTGAAGATATTTATATAGGCTTTTAAAAATTGTACTACCTCTCCATACAGTGGATTGAAAGTGCTCAGCCCACCTGTACTACATGTTGCAAAAGAAAACAATCTTAATGGATATTTGATTGAAATGAAATCTTAAATCTAGCTCTGGAAATTTATACTTCAATTAAGACAAGGGCAGCTGCTCTGCCACTTTATTTCCCTTTTGAGAATTTTATCTCTCTGGCTTTATCCATTTCCCCATTATTTTATCATCTCATCAATCACTGTTTTTTAATCCTTGTTAACATAGCTTGAAATATCAAGGAAAATTTTACAGCTAGGAAAAATACTCACCCACTTTGGCTTGCCCTGCTTATTTAAAAACTAATTACATTTTTAGTGAAAATACAGCTTGGCATCAGATGTGGCACACATTTGCTGAAAAGAATGGGGAAATCTTTAAGACAAGAGAAAGTAAAAGAAACAAGAAAACTGATCAGATATATTAAGAATCAAAATGAACTTGGGCATAACCTCTAGAAATTTAACTCCTAAATGAGCTAGGGCAAGTTATTATAACTGCTCTGTCAAGAAAATTGATCATTGAGAATATCAGGATTCAGTCCAATAACTTTATTATACACAATCATTATTATAAGCTTCCCCAGTAAACTGCCAAAGTTCATTCATTCTATGTCATTGGAGCTTTTATTCTCAGAAAGATAATTTGGGTCAAATATAAGCATATTGATAAGCTAGAAAGTATCCAGAGGGAGGTAAACAGAATAGTGAAGAAGCCAGTTGAAAGAAATGGGAATGTCTCCTGTAGGAGACAAGTGGCATGGGGGGAATGAAAGAAGAGAGCAAGGAAAGGGATAGTGTTCATCAAATATTTGAATAGCTGCCATTTGAAAGACAGATAGACTTTTAGTTCACTGTGACACCAGATAACAGAATGGGAGACCAATTGATGTTAAGTTTCAAAGAAACAATTATAGGATAAATGTGAGGAATGTTGGGAAATGTGAGGAATGTTGGGATACTCAAATGAGATAATGGATGTAAGATACTTGACAACACCATACAAATGCTAGTTATTATTATTTTTGTTATTTTTAGCCTACAGTCACCAAGTCTCCAATGACTTCATTCATTGAGCCTTCTACTGTTCTCCTGCTGAGTTCAAGCAATGTTTGTAGAGAAATACAGGGATATGCTTGTAAATGTTTGACTCTATTGAGAAGGAAAAAAATGAATGCACACACTTTCCAGTTTAATCTGCATTATTAAAACTTTCTTAAGTCTAAACAATCAATAAAATAATAAATCAAACCCTAATTTGCAGAGAATACCATTTTCTGAGAAGTAAATGTTTACACACAAAAAATTTAACTACATACTTTAAGCTCTAGCTGGCTCTTGACAGCCCTTTGTTATACTGATATCAAGATGTTACAGCCAACTTCCTAAAAATCAGAACTATTCAACAGTAACAAGCTCCCTGAGGAGTTAGTGGGTAAACCTCATTTGGTGATCTTTAAGTAAAGGCTAGATGATCACTTCTCAGAAAAGCTTTCAAAGATTATTCTTTTTCAAATACAGATTGAGTCAGATAGCTATTGTGGTCCTTTGGAAATTTTTTTCAAGTGGGCAAAGATACTCTTTGCTTTGTACCTATAAAGCAAAGTATATTATAAAGCATTAAATAAACCTATAAAACATTAAATAATTTAATAAATTAAATTAAATAAATTATTATTTAAGAATATTACACCAAACACTGAGGTGTAAAGAAGCCTCCACATGCATACTTCACCATGCAAATCTCTCTCTATTTTCTGACTTCTTAGGCAATGGTAGAATTTTAGAGATCCCATGTTAGGACCCAAAAGTATTTGCTTGAATACCCCACTGACAGGAAATTTATGAGCCCATAATTCAACCCATTCCATGAGATTTGGGGATTGTTTTAACTGTTAGAGGGTTCTTTCTTATATAAGACAAATTTTCTACAATCCTCAACACTAATTAATGTAACTAACAAGATTCTCTATGACATGCTAAAGAATTAATCAATCAGAGGTGTGAGTAAGGCCTAAATACCACTACTGAACCAATTCATCAAATTAATAACTTATGTGAAAACAAGTTTTAGTCTGCTTGGGAGGAACAGAGTGCTTTTGAATCATTAGATGAAATCAGATTAAGATAAATAGAAAATATATTGGAATTGGTTGAAGAATTAGATATACCTCTAGGCTTATGCATAGGCAGAGAAGTGAATTTAGTAGTTATTTCAAGAGCCAAGCTTCAGGGAGCAGTTAGGTCATGCAATGGATAGAGTACTTGGAGTCAGGCCCTGGATTATGGAAGACCTGAGGTTCAAATTCAGCCTAGTGTTATGGAAAAGTCACTTAAACCCGGTTGCCTCGAGAAAAAAAAAGTCAAGTTTCAGGAAATATTTAAGAGTTAGACTCTTGTTTCTGAAACCAGAGGACAGAAAGGGGGAGAGGAAGTGAGCCCATTGGGCTCCCTTTCCTCCCCTTACCATTGAGTCCAT
Organism: Pseudocheirus occidentalis; assembly: GCA_028646575.1. Lineage (NCBI taxonomy): Eukaryota > Metazoa > Chordata > Mammalia > Diprotodontia > Pseudocheiridae > Pseudocheirus > Pseudocheirus occidentalis. The sequence continues at coordinate 159,347,695 of CM053599.1, read as the reverse complement.
CAATGGGTAGACTAGATCAGTTATAAAAAATACATCTAACCAGGAGCTAAGAGAGGACAAACTAGATAGACAGAAAAATCAGCTTCAGGCAGCATATAGTTACTGACTCTACAAAGGAACTAACTTGTTAAGGTTCAACAGAAAACTACACCTAAGAGTAATTTTACAAGGATTCCACAAAGGATTTCCAACCGAGAACTGTGAGTTACACGGTATGTACTAAGTGTGAATAAACTTTCTCCTAGAATCTCTAGGAAATTATGTCTCAGACTTGGAAGGAGTGAGGGAAGGATGAATGTTCTTGTATCATCAATTTTATCTATAACAAATTAATAAATAGTCATAAAAGATAATTAAATTTGAATGGCTAATCAGTTTTGTAGAGTTTGGTAGGAACTTGTGAAGATTAGAAACTTCTCAAACTTCTGAGATTTACTTCTAGAATCCTGGAGGGAGAAGGAGTAAACAACCTTCTAACAAAGTACTAATTGCAGTGAATTCTGGGAGTGTTAACCTAGATGGCATGCTACATTTATATTGAGTTGAAATCTGCCTTATAACCCACTCATTTTAGTTCTGTCCCTATACAGAATAACCCTAGTTCATCTTCCATAAGTTCATCTTAGTAACTGAAAAAAAGCATTGATATCCCTCCTAAATCTTCTCTTTTCTGTGCAGTTCATCTCATCACTACACTTTCTTTAAAAGGCAGTGTCAAGCCTGCTGACATCCTTGTTGTGCAATCTGAATTTATCTCTCAAATAAAATAAAGTTTTAAATGCTTTAGCAGCCCAAAGTTTTGTTATCCAAAGGTGTTGTCTCCTGTCAGGGTTGCATGAGTTTTATGGTTTCTTGCCTAATCATTTTCTTGCCTTTAGGCAATTTTCTTTTTTTTTTTAATGCTACATGGAATTTTATTATCTTTGGAGAAAATAATGGATAACAAAGGAATCAATCATTGGAATTTTTTGCCATTTTGACTGTATTTCTTACAAGAGACTGTATGTCTCTTGCAAGAGACAAAGTGGCAAAATATAGCTTGTTCCACAGAATCTATTCAGACATAAAGGTACCATGATTTAGTGACATATACCAAGCCTTCTTCTCTTGCTGTACTGCCGTTGGCCATACATACTAACTTCTTTTGCAGAAGCAGGTTTCCAAAAAGAATATTATACTTCATTCAGATCAGAGGAAATCTTGGTTATTAGGGCATTAGCCCACTTTTTTTCTTGAGGTAAAGAAATGAGTATCAAAAATTTGTGTGACTTTAGTGTTAATATTCTAGCTAAAGATCTATTTTTGTTCACAGAGCAAGCTAAATTAAGCCATGTTACTAGGTATCATTGTGTCAAGAAAAATAGATTTCTTTACATAGACCTCAGAAATGGGGATTTGCATTGTAGACTATGGCATTTACAATCAATAATAAACATTTAGAGTCATTTTGAAATGATAAGTTGATTGCAAATGAATCACCATGGTCCATTAACTAAATTCTGTAGTGGGAAAATGCTCTAATATATACTTATACAGAACATCCTTTAGTGACTTGGTTATCAATCAGGCAGCATTTAAATTACAGGTTTAATTTTTCTCTTAAAACTCTTAGACTTTTAAGAAAGACATTATATAGTTAATATTAAGGGGGAAAGTTCATATGAAAATTATTTATTAAAAAGTACAAGTTACATTTTTTAGAATCCAATGCCATGATTAGCCTCACTATTTTCTAAACAAAAAAATCAGCTTGAAGTCAGAATTGTGACTCTTAATTGGACTTGCAATAGTTGGTCTAGTTACACACACATGTTTTTCGATAGAGCTGAACCAAAGATGTGGCGAGAAGAAAACAATTCTTACACTTCCTTTTACCTTAAGGGAAAAATCTGCCTCTACCATGGTTTACACCATATTGCTACTTGGATTTTTTTTTTCATGAAACTGTACTTTTTGGAATAGTAATCTGTCTACAAAAGAATTAACAAAATTCTACTGATATCAAGGTAAGTTCCAGTTTTTCTTATATTAAACCTCATGCATAAATCCTAAAGTAGCCTTTCCCTTTATTTCTCTGAAACAAAGATACTACCTTAAACTACACTGCTCTAAAATAAAATTTCCATGCCCACCCATCCTTGCAGTGCTTCTGTTATGTGGTATTAACCCAAACAGTTTGGGTTATATGCCTATAATATCTTAGAATGTTTTGTGTACTTAACTTGTACTTAGCTTGGGTACTTTTGTGTACCATAGCAATTGGTTCTATAGGCACTTACTATTCCAAAAACCACATGTTAGACACCAAATTGGATGATTTCAATCCCATAGGAATTTACAATCTAATGAGGTTGAGAGTATCATACATGTATTCAAATAACTGTAATATATCAGAAAGATGGTCAACTTGCATTTATTAAGTTGGAGGTTCTTTAACTAGAGTGAATTAACTTGGATAGGAAAAATGCATCTTTATATCAATATAATTATTTTTCTTTGTAATTCTAGATATTCTCTTGTATGCATTTAAAAACGTTATTCTGAGAGGTGGTCCATATGTTGATTCACCAGACTGCAAAAATGTCTAAGGTCTCTGTATTGAAATGCTTACTGTATTCTAGGAACTGTTCTAAGCACTGGGAACACAAAGAAAGGCAAAAATAGTCTCTACCCTCAGGGAACTTCTGTTGCAGTGGGAGAGATGACATGAAAATAAATAAATTCATGAAAGATATATATGCACTAGATGGAACATAGCCTAAGAGAGAAACTCCTAGAAATATGGTGTGCTAGAAAATACTTCCTACAGGAGATTCTATTTGAATTTTGTCTTTAAGAAAGCCAGACATTTTAAGAAGTTAAGGTGAGGAGGTAGAATATTCAGAACACTGGAAAAATGAAGAAAAGGACAGACATAAGAGGTGAAGTGTCAAGTCTGAGAAATTTTAAATAGACCAAAATATCTGGAATTGTAGAGTATATAAAAATGAAGAAAATGTAAGACAACTGAAAATTTATGAAAGCACCTGGTTGTGAAGAGCTTTAAATGTATAACAAATGACCTTCTGTTTGATCCTATAGGTAACAGGAAACCACTGACATTTATTGAGGTGATGGTTGACATGGTTAACCCCTCTACCTTAGAAAAATCATGCAGTCATCTGTCTGAAGAATGGCTTAACAGTTGGAAGAGATTTGAGATGGTGCAGCCAATTAGAAGACTATTGCAATAATCTAGACAAGAGTTAATAAGGGTCTGACCTGGAATAGTAGCTCTACCTTCAGAAAAAATGGGATATACAAGAGTGGTACTATGAAGGTAGAAATGACAAGATTTGGCAACTTATTTGGATATATGGGGTAAGGGAAGAATTTAGGATGACACCATGGTTTTGAGCCTGTGTGACTAGAAGGATTGCATCATTCTCAATAATAGGAAAGTTCATAAGAGAAGAAGGTTTACATTCTGTTTGGTCATGATGATTTTGAAATATGTACAAGATACTCAATTAGAAACATTCAATAGGAAGTTTGTAATATGAGACCAAAGCATTCAAGAGAATCTAGACCTGGATATATGGATCAGGAAGTTATATCTACATAGAGATCAGAACTGAACACTTACAAACTGATGAGAATACTAGATGATATGATGAGTGCCAATTGGAAATCTAAATTTCTATGAGAAACTTGAGTAGAAAGAGATGATTTCCAATTGAGGGAAACAGAAAACTTTAGGGAGAAGGTTGCATACGAATTGGGCCTTGCATTTCAAGAGTAATAACAATAATATAGTAATACTAATAATATAAATTATGTAAGTTAATAATATAATTAATAGTGTATATAGCACTTTCAGATTTATATAGATGATCTAATTTAAGCCTCACAACAACCCAATGAGGTTAAGTACTTCAGTTATAATTATCCACATTTAACCAATAAAGAAACTGAGGCAGAGAGAGAGAGAGATCAGCTAATTTGTTTCAAGAAACTTTTGTGCATACAACTACAAATCAGTATTTAAACCCAAGTCTTCATGACTTCAATTTCAGTGCTTTTTCTGCAATGGGATAAAGCCTTGCCAAGCATGGAAGAAAGGCAACTTGAGAAAAGACAAAAAGATGGAAGAAGGAAGCATATAATCCAATTTGTCTGGAGCTGAAAGTATTGAATGTCATATAAATAATTTTGAAAGATCTTCAGAATTTTTCAGTTCAAGACAATTCAAATGGAAGCTATTCAGTTTCTTATCATGGTACTTCTATACTGTCCAGGTTTCACAGGCATGCAACAATGAAGTCAACACAACAGCTCTGTAGACTTTCAGTTTGATAGTCAGCCTAATACCTCTTCTCTCCTGCACTTTCCTCCCAAACACTGAACTAACTCTGGCAATGCATGTGTCAGACTTATTATCAATGTGTACATCCCTGGAAAGAATACTGCCAAGTTAAGAAAACTTATTCACAGTATTCAGAAATTCTCCATTTGCTGTAACCAGTGGTTCCATATATGGAAGATGTAGTGCTGGCTGATGGAACACCTGTGCTTTCTTGTTGTTAATTGCTATGCCAAAATTAGCCCAAGCAGCAGAGAATCTATCTATACATTTTTGTATCTCAGCTTCAGAGACTACACTGAGTATACAATCATCCACAAACAAAAAATCATGCAGCAACATTCCTTCCACCTTAGTCTTGCTTTGTATTGAAGAATTTGCCATCAGTGCAGTAGCTGACCTTTTATGTCCTATTCATTCTCATTGAAGGATTTTGACAACATATCTGAAAGCATCATGCTAAAAATCATGTAAGGAGGCATATAGCCTTTTTTCACCCCATTGGTAACTGGAAAAGCTCAAGAGCGTCATCCATTATCAAGAACCCAGACAAGCATGCCTTCATGAAATTGATGTAAAATACTGGTGAACTTCTCTGGGCAAGTAGATTTTGACATAATTTTCCATAAGCCCTGATGAATGACAGTACCAATTGCAACTGAAACTGGAAGTATATGAAAGGAAATAGTATAAAATAAACTGTAAAAGACAGGTCATGACCATATTGGTAGGGAGTGGGGGTGATAAGGAGGGTTGTTAAATAAAAAAAGTAAGAAATTCTTACTAAAATGTCCTTAAAGATTTGAGGCAAAGGAATGATGTGATTAGACTTGTAAATTAGGAAGAGATCTTTAGCAGTGATATAAAGAATGAATTAGAAAGGAGAGAAACTGGAGGCACAAAAACTAATTAGGAGATCATAGACCATATGAGAGATTACAAGGTCCTAATAATTGTCATTATATCACAGTATGTCAAATGAAATAGCACATATAAATAATTATTCAAGTGTTCATCATTCTTGACAGTCCTGAAGACTTTGAAACTGTTCCACTATGGCATCCTTCTAGATATTTTCTTCTCTATCAGCTGTGAGACAACATGCTCTTTCCATTTTTCTTCCACCTATCCATCTTTTCCTTCTTATGTCCATACCTGATTCCTTGACTTCTTAAAGTAAGTAGCCTTTAAAGTTTCATCCTCAATCCTTTTCTCTCTCCATTTTCTCCCTTGGCATTACCATTCACTCTCACAGCTTTAACTATCACCTCTAAGCACATAATTTCCCAATGTACCTCTAGCAAAGAACTCTCTCTTGAAGTCCAGGCACACATCTACAATTATTTACATGGGTGTCTATGCCAGGACACGTCACTAGAACCTCAGATTTATGCCCAAAACAGAGTTCAGTATTTTTTTCCAAAAAATCTGTCATTGTTGTTGTTTTTTATTTTTCATTCCATTATTTCTACCTGGAACATAGCCTCCTATGTTCAAAACCACTTTGTTGTGTTTGGCACTTCCCTCTCGTTTTGATTCTTGCTCTGTATTTCTCTCATTTGTCTCATCTATCTGAATCCTACTGCCTTCTCCTTAGTTCAGTCACCCTCTTTAAGACCCATCTGTATTATTGCAATATTCTATCTTCCCATCTCTTCTTTCTTGTGCTGCAAACCATTATTTCACACTTTTCCTAGACTTATTTTCCTTATGTATAGATCTTGTCAGGCTATTTCTTTCTCTGGATGACAACAGTGTTGTAGAGTGGATTCCCATTGAAGTACTGTTTGGGTGAGATGACCTTTGAAGTGCCTTCTAGGTAGGTAGGTCTGTATGTCTACCATATGTGATCCTAGGATCAGGGAATGCAGAAATAATAAAGCCACAAATCTGGCCTTAAAATTATTCAATCAGAGAATGTTAGAGCTAAAAGCAATTAAACAAATCAGCTAATTCACACAATACTAGGATCATAGATTGGATCAACTGGAAAGGACCTCAGAGAGCCATCTAAGCCGACTTCCTTTTTTTAAATATGAGGAAACTGAGACCCAGAAAAGTTGAATTGACATGTATGTTCAAAATAGATTGGAAGGAAGAAAAGGGAAGACTAGGTGGCTGGTTAGGAGACTCCTGAAACAGTGTTGATGTTTTTACATTCCTAAAAATTAGCAAGCACTCCCCAAAGAACTTTTGTTTATGTGGGTTGTAGTTGCTGATATTTAGCACATTAGAAATTTAAAATGTTATAAAAATAGTTTTTGACCTTGTGGACCTCTTTCAAAGGTCACAGGGACTCCCTCAAGTAGTCCCTGGACCACATGTTGAAAAGAGCTGAACTAGAGAGTCCTTCTGGAATTGTGCTTCAAGACACTAATTATATACTGAATAGGATACGACACCAATTTTAGTCTAGCTAACATCACTCCCAGATGAATTAAAGACAATCTGCTGTTTGATCTGATCCTGCAGAAAAGTTAATATCTCTTAAAGGGCCTCCATCTTATAACTAAAGCTGTAATAGATATTTTTAAACAGCCTCAAGGACAGATTTAGGCAAATGTGCTCTTTATTGATAGCTGATACTTCTGCTCCTGAGGCAAAAACACTTTGCTAAGAAAGTGATTGAACATGTTGCAATACAAGGAAGGGATTTAAGAGAGGCAATATGGCAGAGTAAATAAAGAAATGGTCCTGGATATAGGAAAAGCTAGGTTCATGTTTTCCCTTAGACACACATTGAGTATTTGGGGGAGGGGGGGTTGCCCAATGCTCAAGTCATATAACCTCTCACCACACAAAATTTATAAGACTGTGGTTGACAAAAAAACAGTGCCATTGGTAAATGGTGTTTCCAAAATGTCTCCCAAATTAATGAAATCAAAATTTTGACCAAAACAAAACACAACAAAACACTTTATTTTTTGTTTTTTTGTTTTTTTGTTTTTTGCTTTTTTTTTTTTGGAGGGCAGTTAGGGTTAAGTGACTTGCCCAAGGTCACATGGCTAGTTTTTGTGTTAAGTGTCTGAGGCCGGATTTGAACTCAGTTACTCCTGACTCCAGGGCTGGTGCTCTATTCACTGCACCACCTAGCCGCCCCCAAAACACTTTATTTTGTGGCATTGAATTTTATTTCAATCTACTTTTACCTCTTTATTATGCAGTTGTTTCAGTCATGTCTGACTCTTAGTGACCCTTTAATTTTTTGCAAAGATGCTGGAGTGGTTTGCCATTTCCTTCTCCAGGTCATCTTACAGATGAGGAAACTGAGGCAAACAGGGGTAAGTGTCTTGCCCGAGGTTACACATCTGGTGTCTGAGGTCAGATTTTTACTCATGAAGATGAGTCTTCCTGACTTAAGATCAGGCACTTTTTCCACTGTACCATTTTGCTGCCCTACTGTTACCTCTGGCCATTTACAATTTGTTGGTTCGCAGCATTACAAATTTTGGGCTCAAATGGAACTTAGAGGTCTTACTTTATAATCCTCTTATTTTATAAATGAGGAAAATGAGTTCAGAGAAAACATAATTTGTCCAGTCATATAGGCAATAATTAATATGATTGAGATTCAAAGAGATCTAACATTCTTTCCATTACATGGAGATCAACCCATTGTTCTATAGCTATATCTTGTCTCCTTAAAGGTAAACTCCTTGATGGCAGAAATCATGCTTTGTTTTTGTGTTTTTAATTACAAAAACTTAAAGACAATAAGAAAAGAAAAAGAAACATAAGCACATATTGAAACATATACAAAATAAGACAAAAAAGCATGTGATACGCACAGCAGAACATGAGAGGATTCAAAATATATAGCAATAAATTTCCATTTCGGGAAATTCTATATAATACGTACTATGTGTAGTGTTGAGAGCGGTACATCTTTTCTTTGCTTCTTTGTTTGTTTTTGTTCTCTGCTGTGTACTTTTTACTTTGTTCTTTTTCTGCCTCCCTCCATCCCCAGAAGGCTGCAATTAAGTGCAGATATATTTGTGCATAGATATATAGACACACGTTTACATATATACACAAACATACATATACCTACATACATGCATATGTAAACATACTTTCCCTCACAAAGTCTATTTCTGATATTTGTTTTTATGTCTGAGCATATCTCTTATTCTTTGTCCTTCCTAACTCCTGTACTTAACTTCTACCTGCTACCTTGCTCTCCTATTACTTATCCTACCCCTCATCCCCCAAGGATCCCTCCCTTGTCCTCCTCACCCTCCTTATCCCCTAAGTACTTTTTCTTTCTGAATTTCGAAGACTTGTATACTCATAAATGTGTGTGTGTGTTCTTTCCTCTTAAACCCATTCCTGATGAAAGTAGGTTTTCAGAATTAACAGACTTCCTCCAAAAACTATTTCCTGTCTGTCAGTTCTTCTTATCTTTTGGCTCAAACCCCAGTTCTTTTACTCTTTACTATAAAGTAGTCCTAGACCTGCAATCTTTTACTGTTGCCAATGCTATGTTTTGTGTGATTCTAACTGTGGCATTGCCATATTTAAATTAGTTTTTCTTGTTGCTTGCAATATTTTATCCTTTAACTAGGGGTTTCAGAATTTGACTATAATATTCCTATGGGTTTTGCTCATAGGATATCTTTAGGTGGTGATTAATGAATTTTTTCTATTTCTACTTCCCCTCTTGTTCTAATGCTTCAGGATAATTTTCTTTATTATTTCTTACATTATTATATCAAGATTCTTTTTTTTCATCATAGCATTCAAGCAGTCTGATTATTCTTACATTTTTTCCTCCAGATCAGTTGTTTTTCTTATGAGATGTTTGACATTTTCTTCTATTTTTTCATTCTTTGTATTTTGTTTTATTATTTCTCAATCTTTTATAACTTTGCTGGCTTCCCCTTCCCAGTTCTGATTTTCAAGGAGTCATTTTATCCTTCAGGATTCTGGATCTCCTTTTCTAATTGGTTGACTTTCCTTTCACAATCTTTGCATTTTTCTTGGATTGTTCTTATTTTTTAGTTTTTCCTCAATCATTCTCATTTAATTTTTAAAGTTTTTTAAAGTTCTATGGATTCTTTTTGAGCAGGTGACCATTTGATGTTACTCTTCAGGGTAGAAATGGGTTTCTTTGCTTCAGTATCCTCCTCTGAAGATGAACTCCAGTCTTCCCTATTCCCATAGTTTCTCTATTCTTTCTCCTTTGCCCATGTGTCTTTTTTTAAATTTGGAGTGTCTTAATTTTTATAATCACCTCTAGTTCTGGGATATGTAGGATGGTGCCTCTGGCCTCTGATCCTCCTTCAGTTCTCCCCTCTAGCCTGAAATGGAGCTAGCCTGAAACAACACCTCCAGTCTCCTGTAAATGCCCACAGTCAGCTATGTCCCACTCCACTGCTTCTGAACTCACTGGACTTGTGCCAGCTTCTTCTCACCCTGTCAACACCTCCACAGCACAGCTGGATCTGGTATTAATGGTCAGCAGAGGTTCCCTCTATCATCCCTCCCTAGCTCAGACACACAACTACTCTCCCTGTCCCAGGGGGTAAAAGTTCCTGTGGCTGGGACAGAGGCAGCCTCCCAACTTAGCTAACCCCAGAGCTTGCCACTTGTTTTTTAAGCAGACTTAGGGCCTAGCCTGGAGGTGTTGACTCTTCACAGGGACCAAAGCTCATCCTGGGACTTTTCTTCATATCTCTGTCTGTCCCAAGAGGACCATGTTCTGTCATTGCTCATTTTTTTCCACTCTACTTTCACCCAGAGGTATTATTTCATCTCTTTTGTGGGGGAAAAATCTTGAGATTTTGGAATTTTCTGACTTATTCCACCATCTTCCCAGAATACTCTCTCCAGAAATCCTGTCTTGTAAAAATTGTTTGTGTCCTTAACAATAACAAAATGACATGTCATTAAGACTAAAACAATGATTTGCACAACAAATGAAATTTATAGTGAGGAGGAGGAAGGAAAGGAGGATATTATTATCAATAATAATGTACTGTGATAAAAAGGAAAATAATTGTGCTTGGAATCACTAAAACTGGATTTGAATCTTGGTTCTGGATTACTAGTTCTATAACTTTGGGCAAGTGACAACTTCTTGAACTTCAAATGTTCATCTATAAAATGATGAAAGTAATTATAGAACCAGTGCCACTACAGTTGTTGGGAAGAAAGCAAACTATAAAGCTTAAGACCATAAATATATAATCTCTCTATATATGGATAGATAGATAGTGTGGGTAAACTCCCTTTACTTCCTCCACTAATATAAATGAATAAGTCATCTCTAATTTATACTCTAAAAGGATTTGTTTTAGGAGCATGCGATTTATACCAGTATTTTTCAGAGCCCAGACTACAACCCAGATTTTTCCTGACTCTTAGGTCAGTTCTAAATCCAATGTACCATGCTGCCTTTTAAATTACTGTCAGTATGTTACTTATTTATTTATCTATCTAGCCATTCATTCATTCATTTATTATTGAAACTAAGAAGCAGAGAGGTATAATAGATAGAGAGCTAACTGTGAATCCAAAAAGACCTGGAGTCAATTCCCTCCTCTCACACAAACTAGCTATGTAACCCTGGGAAAATCACTTAATCTGTCAGTGCTCTAAAAATCAAAGACTGAGGTGCAGAGAAAGTGCTAGGCAGTTTTGGTACTGGAAGCTTCCTGACTTGAGACTACTGATTCTTGATCCTGAGGAATTCACAGATCCAGTCCCCATCTCTATTAATATGAATATCATTGTTAATAGCAATTGACACAACTGTGAAATTAGCAGATGCCTAATGAAATATAGTCTCCCAAAGATGAAAAGAGTCTGTCTACTAGTCTCTCCATAGTTAGCATTGATCTCTTAATTGTAAATGTAATGAGCTTTTATCAATCTTCATTCTTCTTGACCTCTCTGCAGCCTCAGACACTTTCAATTATCCTTTTTTCCTGGATATTCTTCTCTCTAGGTTTGTATGGTACTTCTCAGTCTTGGTTCTTCTCCTACCTACTTGATCAATCCTTCTCATTCTCCCTTACTCGATCTTCATAAAAATCCCACCCACTAATTGTAGGTGAACCCCCAAGGTTCTTTCTTGAGCCCTTTTCTGTTCTCCTTCTATACTATTTAATGTGGTGATCTTAATTTTCATTTATTTAATTATCACCTAAGATGATTATCAAAAAGATTTATCTAGCCATACCCTTTCCACTGACCTCTAGTCTCATATCTCTACTGCCTCAGAGACAATTCAAAGTGATTGTCAGCTAGATCACCTTAAACTCAGCATGTTAAAAATCAAACTCATTATCTTTGCCTCCAAGCTTTACCCTCTTCCAAACTTTGCTATTACTAATAAAGTCAGCACTATTCTCCTAGTCATTGAGACTTGCAATTTAGATATAACCTTTGACTACTCACTCTCTCTCATCCACCCTGTTTTTCTCTTGCCAAGTTCTATGATTTCAATCTCCATAAAATTTCTCATTTATGATCTATGACACCATCCTATAATCCTCATCACCTCATGCCTTGTCTGTTTTTCTGGTTGTTCTTCCTGCCTCAAGTCTCTCCCCTCCCCACTCCATTCTCTATTTATATATTGGTCTTCCTAAAGCACAGACCTATTATTTCATGCCCCTATTTCATAAACTCCAATAGTTCCATATTATACTTCCAGGATCAAATATGAAATCCTTTGGCTTTTAAGACATTTAATTATTTGCCACTCTTTCCTACTTTCTGATCTTCTTATACCTAACTCCCTTTACATACTCTATGATTCAATGACACTGGTCTCTTTGTTCTTTCATTAATTCAACACTCCATCGCCTACCTCTGCATTTTCTGTGTTGACCTGACTGACTGGTCAACTGACTTACCAGTTTCCATGCCTTGAATTCCCCTTTTCATCATTTCCATCTCTCAATTTTTCTGGCTACTTTCAGGCATAGCTAAAATCCCACCCATCTATAAGCAATCTCTATCAATTCCCTCTAATGCTAATCCCTTCCCTCTGTGATTATCTTCAATCCATACTATATATAAATATTTTATTTGTGCATAGTTTTCCTGTGATGTCTTCCCAGTGGGCTGTGAATTGTTTGAGAGTGGGAGCTATTGCATTTTGGTTGTTGTTTTTTTTGTTTTGGGGTGGGTATTTTGGGGTTTTTCACCTTTCTTTGTATCCCTAATATTTAGCACAAGTCTTAGAACATAATAAGTACTTCACTAAATACTTGTCTTGTGTTCTCATTGGAGCATGAATTCTGTTGTTTAAATCACATTGTTTGTCCTTGTTGGTCACTGAGACACAATGGGAGAGTCAGCTTGGGTATACCAAAAATACGCTAGGTTCTAAAAATACATAAAGAAAAATCCCACGATCAGTAAGATGATGGAGCAAACTTCAAAAGAAGGAAATATAGGCCATATCTGTAGCAACTAAAATTAAATACAAGAGACAGGAACATAAATACCACATAAAACAAAAGGCAAATGAAACAGTATAATGAATCCTAAATAGTTAACTCTCCCACTAAGTATCCTGATGCCCAGAATTCCCTTCAGATGGAATGTGGCCAGCATAATCAAGCTTATAGGTTTCAAGATCCAGCCATGGGATTCCCTGACCGGTTTCATCATTGCAGTGACTAACTGTGAATGCCCTCAAAGCCCACAGGAATCAGAAAACATTGATTTTTGCCCAGACATAAAAAGAAAAAAGAATATAACAGGTATAGTTGGTATCTTGGAAGATATTGCTACAGAGAACTGGATAGAGAGAAAGGAGCTACTAGGAATAGGGGACTAGAAACCTGAGCTGGGGTAAGTCCTCCTTCCACTGAGTGAACACTGAGATGAGAACAAGTTGATCCTTCCACAACCTCACAAACACAGGAAAGCTAGGGTGTTCTGTGAAAAAATAAATATTCTTAATATTGCCGCACAGGAGGGGAAGGGCCATGCAAATAGAGTGAAGAGAGTGATGTTATTGGAGGAAGGGTAATAAGATTGAAAGGCAAAAAGCAAGGTTTAAGTGCTGCTCCCTACCAGATAAACCAACACTGAGTCTCTTAAAGCCACAAGGAAAAATTAATCAGAAATAAAAAAAGGATGTATTAAACAAGAATTATACCATGAAAGAAAATGAAACAATAACTTGAAATGAAAAAAGAATTCTGTAGACTCCCCAGAGATGATATAACAACCACAAGAAATTCCAGACTAGTTCAAAAGAAAAATAAAACTTTTCAAAGAAGAATGTGTTTCAATGTATACGTCAGAAATCAGAACTCTCAAAGTAGAATTGACAATACACAAACAGAGAAGAAATCACAATAGAGACTAGTTTCAAAATAGTGGAACTGAGGAAAAGAGTGATGAATTTGGAGCTCAAAAATACAGAAGTGGGAATGAATGACAGAAAAGAAAGAATGCTAATAACTTTGAAAGAGCATATGAATTCTGTACAATGAAATATGACCTTGAAAATAGGATTCACAGATATAGCTTTAAAATAATAGGTTTTCCAGGAGGGGAGAAAGCAGGATTAGCATACTATAGGAAATGATACAAGAACATATGCTGAACTTATAATACAGACAAAAAACAAAGTATTTTTTGATCACACAGATTTCCATGAAAGAAACACCCAATGCTTGAAACTCTTAAGCATGTGGTAGCTAAATTTATCAATTTCAATACCAAATAACCATTTTCTTAAAAAGCAGACATGAGAGAGACTCTCAGCTTGGAAGAAATTTCAGTGGGAATAATTCAGAACTACTCAACAGCTAGAATGTACTATATACATTATGTTGATGTACTTAGAATATTTCAATAAAACAAAGGAATGCAAGTGACATCCCAAAGTAGCAATCCACTTTAAAGATAAACCTAAAACAAAAAGAGAGGCAATTGAGGCACTTGGGGTGGGGGTGGGGGAATGGAGCTGAGAAGAATATTTAACTTGCACACATTCCAAACAGGAGAATAAGAAAGCTTCAACATTATCAGTTGGAAGCCAAGCAATGAAATAAAATCTTCCATGATCACAGATTATTCTTATACAAAAGAAAGTAGACTGAGATGTAAAATAAAGAACAAGGGACTATTGGGGGGCGGGGGGCATCTCAGAGTCTGAAGTTTTTAGGTAATACTAAAAAATTAAAAAGGAAGATAGAACTGATTTTGGTCCCTGGGCCAAATCCCACACTCCCCTATAAGTGAATTAATATATTTTATAAGAGAATAATACAGTCATAAGTTTGAGGTAACACAGAGGTAACAAAAGACAGAAGCGAGTTGAAAACAGCCTTCTTCCCCATCCCCAATCTGGAGAATAGAAAAGGGTAGATAATTATTCACTTTCAAATATTTAGGCACTATAAGAGAGAAGAGCAAAAGTAATGGAAGAGAGCAACTGGGAGAGGCAGAGATTGAAAAGGTGGGCCCATAGTACAAGAAAAAAATTAAAGTATGATTAAAGAATTTTCCCATGGTGTGGAAAGTTGAGAGACAAGATTTTGTCTAGTAGGAAAAGGACAAAACAGAAGACTATGTTCTTGAAGCAGAACTTCTTTCCACTCCAGAAGGATTATATGGGTCTTCCATAGTGGCTAACATACAAAGGCATAATAGGGACATAGAGGTAGGAACAGGATAACCCAAATCTTAAAAGCAATGAGTGACAGTGATAAGAACACAGACTAGGACTGAGTCAAATTACTCAGAATGCAGAATAATTCCTCCCCACATTACAATGCCTTCTTCTTGAATTGATATCTTTGGATGTGGGGGCATAATCAAATCAGGCCCAACCAAAAATTAAATTTGAAAAGTAAAATGAGCTAATAAATGAAAAAGGGGAAAGGGAGATGGCATATGATCTATAACTAGAAAAACAGAAATAGGATATAAGAAGGAGTTCAAATTTATCACTCTAGAATCTTCTAGTGAGGAACGTAGAATAAATAAAGAACAAATGAGGGGAAATAGAATTAAGAATAGATTAGAAAGAGAATGAAATAAGGGAAACAAAATAAGTAAAAATATCTTGGTAAAGGGAAGAATGCTCTTAAAAATAAGAGGCAGGAGTAGAAAGGAAAACCAAAAGCAACACTATCTTTGTCTAATGAGAGAAATGGAAATGTTAAAATGGAAGGAGGGGAAAAACTGATAAAATTAAAAGAAAGATAAATAAACATTTGAGTAAATCAAGGAATCATAACTAAGCAGAGTAAAAAGCTGATAAAGCAAAAGATAACTATTGAATGGAGTATTTTTAAAACACAGCAATTTTGTGCATATAAAAGAAATCTAAAAATAAGACTTTCAGAATGAAGATGAGAGGCTGAACAAAATTTGCTATGCATCAAGGAACTTTAAAAAACTTAAGCTGCAATGCTAGAACATTTATTAAATTTTATGTGCCACTTGCTTTGTATTCAGTACAACTCTTCATGACCTCATTTGGGGTTTTCTTGGCAAAGATACTCATTTTATAGGAACTGAGTCAAATAGGGTTAAGTGACTTGCCCAGGGTCACACATCTAGTAAGACTGGATTTGAACTTAGTTCTTCCTGATTTCAGGCCTGGAGCTCTATCCACTACACCTCCTACCTGCTTCGTTGTGTGGCATATTATGTGGCATGTACTATGCTAACCATTAAGGATACAAATAAAAAAAAGCAAGACAGGCTCTGTTCTCAAGAACTTGCATGCTAATGGTGGAAACCAAAAGGGAATGATGGAAATGGACAGAATGCTTGGAACTTAGTGTGCAGACCTAGGACACATCAAGTTAAGGCAAATTCAGACCTATCAGAGCTAACTCTGGGGATAAGTCCAGGTTAACTATGGGGAAGAGCTGGAATTTCATGGAGCAACATGGGAAGAGAAGCTTTATCACGCTATCAATTAAAGCAAAAACAAAAATTCACCATCACAAGAAAAACAATTATATACCCTCTTTTGTTCTCTTTATATACTCTTTAGCTTAACAACCTCATTAGTTCCCATGGTTTTAATTATAATCTATATGTTGATGTCTCTTGTTTGCATATATCTGGTCCTACTTTTCTTCCTGAGATTCCCTTGTTCATCAATATATTGTATATGTAGTATTGTATATTTCAAACTGGATGTTCGATGGGGATCTCAAACTCAACATGACAAAAAAAAATGAACTCATTCTATCCCACTAAAACTACCATACTTCTCTCCTGAACTTTAGGAAAAAACACCTTCCCTCAAGTCACCCAGGTTCATAACATTACCATTATTATTGATTTATCATTATCCTTCATCCTACATATCCAATCAGTTGCCAAATTTTGTCATTTCTACCTCCACAATATACCTTTAATCCAACTCTTGTCTCTTCTCTCATGGCTGCCACCTAGTAGAAGTTGTCACCACCTCTTCTTTGGATTACTACAAAAGTTGAACAAGTGGCTTCTCTGCCTTGAGCCTTTTTCCTCTTCAATCTATCCTCCACATAGCTGCCTGTGATTTTCTCAAAGTATATGTCTGATCATGTTACTTCCCTATTTATTAAAATCTCATGGCTCCCTATCAATATTAGATTTGAAACCTTTCACATCCTGACCCCAACCTGACACATTGTCTCCCTGTTAGACTCTAAGATCCCTGAGATTATGGCTAGTCGTTTCCCTTTCTTTATATTTCCGGTGCTTACCACAGTGCCTGGCATATAGTAAACACTTAATAAATGTCTGTGGTTGTTGTTTTTTTAATTGACAGGGAGAAAGAGATTAAGCTGAACTGCTTAATGTGTGTTAATTGAATAAGGAATCATCAAAAGCTATAATGCATGTAGATTTTCATTGATTCTTACAATGTAGGATCAAAGAGCTGGAAAAGAATAAAAAGAATCAGAGATGGAGAGTTTCAAGGGAAACAGAGATCATAAATGCTTCACTTTTAGAGATGAGGAAACTGAGGCACAGAGAGATTGACTTGCCCAAGGTCACACAGAGTTAGCATTTGTATCTAAGACCCTTGATTCCAAATCTAGGATTTGTTTCCTCCATTTCAGGCTACTATGTCAGAGAGTTGTTGGATCCAGGCTCCTGATTTGATAGATCTATAGCTAGTCCATCCATTACAGATGCATATCCAGGAAAGTAATTGCTAAGGATTTAATCACAAAGCCTATTCTTACGTAGGTTAAAGAAGCATACTTGTTAGAAGACAATATTTAATTAATCGTTGTATCATATTATTTCAAAAACAATTCCTATTGGAGAGAAAAGTGTCTATTTATATTTTTCCTGGCTTGGATTTGCAGCAGAATGAAAATGCATACCTATAGCATACTACATGTGTATCCAGAAAGAAGAGTATTCTTCACCTATGATCTTTAATCAGATGGAATGTTTAATCAAGCCCAGTTCTCTTAAACACCACGATCCGATGAGCTTCCAAAAATGACTGTCCTGAAATAAGTGGCAAATTACTGTTTCATCCCATTTGTCCAAAAGCCTGCACATGATTCACTTGGCCTTTTGTTTTATCTAGCCTTTTGAAATTGCAGCATGCTTGTAAGATACCTCCCCTAACTAACTTTAATCAATATAATGCATTTGCAGATAGATTTGTAGCTCAAAAATAAACCAACTGTTTGAAACGCAGGTTTCTACTTAATCGAGAGGTAATTGTACTAAGTACCTTTTTAGTTGAGTCTAATCAAAATCCATGAGTGTATCTGCCTATTTCCTCTGCCTCTTGTGTCCCCACTGACTTTTGATAATATACCAGAATCAGAACTCCAGTCCTAAAGGGGCCAGAATATGGATGAGTTACAAATAACGCTGAGAGTAAAAACAGTAAGTAAATGTCTCATTGTTTATGTCTAGCTTGGAAATAATTGTAGTACATTTACTCCTAGTTGTTTTTCCTCCATAATATCATGATTATTTTTTGGGGGGTCTCCTTTACCAAGCTGTTGACTCGGTTTTCATGATTTTTTTTGCATCACTTGCATTTCTCTTCCCAATTTTTCCTCTATTTCTTTTACTTGATTTTCAAAATCCTTTTTGAGCTGTTCCATGTCCTGACACCAATTCCTATTTTTCTTGGAGGCTTTGGATGTAGGAGCTTGACTTTATTGCTTTCTTCTGAGTGTATGTTTTGACCTTCCTTGTCACCAAAGTAAGTTTCTATAGTCTGAGCTTTTTTCTGTTATTTGTTCATTTCCCTATCCTATTACTTGACTTTTTAACACTTTGTTAAAACAAAAAAACAAAATATATAAAACACAAAAAAAATTAAAACAAAAAAATAAAACAACTTCTAATTTTCAGTTTTTCTAAGTGGTGTGACCTAAGGAGAGGTGTTTAGTCCTGTCCTGGCCTATGCTGTGGTCTGTGAATGACCACAAGTACTCTTTTCTGCCCTGGAATTGTGAGGAGGGTTCCCTTCCCACTGTTGCCACAAGCTTTGTTATGCCAGTGTTCCTTCTCCCTGAAGCCATGCCACTCAGGACTTCAACCCAGATACAAGTATGGACAAAGCAACAGAATCCTGCCTCAGTGCCAGCAAAGAGAACCCTGTAATCTCCTTGTGACCAGTTTCTTGATCCCCTTTCTGTCTGTGGATTGAGAGCTCTGAAAGAATCCACTGATGCTGCCGCTGTCACCACTGCCACCATCTCTGCTGATTCAGTCACTCCCAATGCCTGCTCCTGGGTTGCTAGGGCCAAGGCTGTGTTGGGACCAGGGTTGGACTATGCTCCTCTCTTAGCCAGGTCCAGGTTAGCAGATCTTTTCTGCTAACCTTCTAGGTTGTCTTTGGCATTTGTGGGTTGAGAAGCCTCGAAAACTGCAGTAGCTGGCAGTGATTCAGTCCCCTGAGACCTGCTCTGGTTTTACCAGGGCCTGCTCTATGCTGGCACAGCCTGTGTTGAACTGTGCTTCTCTCTCAGCCTGGTGCAATAGACGTTTCTTGTCAGCCTTCTAGGATGTCTCAGACTGGAAATTTGTTTCACTCTGTCTTTTTGTAGGTTCTGCTGCTCTAGAATTTGTTTAGTCATTTTTTACAGGTATTTCGAGGGTTTGGGGGGAGAGCTCAGCTGAGTCCCTGCCTTCCCTCCACCATCTTGACTCCACCCCCTATACCATGGTTGTTTCAAAGCACACACATGTATAGATGTAGCAGAGGCTGATCAGAGGACCCCTTAATAACTGAGGCCTCATAATTCAGTTGATAAAATTATAGCCTATAAGGGACAGATTAAAGAGGTGGTGATGTGTAAGGGTGCATCCTTTTCAGCCTTTAGTATAAGCCTATTTTCTTTCACTTTATTAAGGGCATGAGATTTAGAGTGAATATTTGCAGGAGAAAAGGTAAGGAAATGAATTTGACTGTTGGGAAAGGTTATGCACCTGCTCCAGCTCTCTTTTCTCAGCCATTGACGTGGGCAAATAGAAGTAGGAACTTTACTTTTTACCTTTTTTATACTTGGGGAATGCAGTAATGCTGGTGGGAAAGAGAAAGTTCTCTCCCCTACACTATTCCACTGGCAACAGAGTCTAGCAGAGATCAATCAATAAACATTATTAAGTGCCTACTATGGGCCAGGCACCATGTTAAATTCTGGTGATACAAGAAGCGACAAAAGGCAGTCTATGCCCTCAAGGATTTTACAATTTAATGGAGGACATAACATACAAACAAATATATGTAAAGAAAGTTATATATAGGATAATTAAGAAATCATTAATAGAAGGAAGGCTCTAGAATTAAGAAGCGTCGGGAAAGGCTTGCAGTAGGCAATAGAATTTAAATTGGGATTTAAAGAAAGTCAAGAAGATAAAAAATTGGAGTAGAAGAGGGAGAGTATTCCAGGAATGAGGGACAGCCAGAGGAAATGCCTGAAGTGAGACATAAAATGCCTTGTTTGTGGAACAACAGAACTACATGGGAAAGTATGGAGGAGGACCTAATTCTGGATGGCAGTTAGCTGTGGAATCTAAAAGTAAGTAGTGAACTTAAATAAACCCTGGAATCTGGAGCAGTATCCTGAGCAAGCCTCAGAGCCAAGATTTGCAGAAAGGAACTCAAAATCTAAGGAAAAGGCCCAAGATGGAAAATCTCAGGTTTCTTCAAGTCTTCAGGTATTTAATTCATAAGGAGCATCATACATTTTAGGAAAGGGCAGGCAGAAAGATGCCAACATTGTCTGCACTTGTATGAGCAATAGTCTGACCTGGAGCAAAGAGACTATAATCATAGACAGAGCTGGAAGGAACTCAGAGGTCACCTAATTCAGTCCCTTTTTTTATAGAAGAGAAAACTGAGGCCAGAGAGGTTAATTAACTTGGCCTGAAGTTATTTGGTATTGTGAGATTAGGTTGTCAGCAGATTGCAAAAAACCTAAATCTTCTAAACTAGCTTCTTTACCATAATTCCTAATCCCTTTCATGGTAAGCTCCAAGAATGAAATCTTCTTGGTGACGTAAATATCTCACTTTAAGAAAAGCTACAAGAGTTGTTTTAACTTTATGACTTTCTTTGATGGAATAGAGCTATTCCAAGTTATGCAGAAACAAGCAACATAATAACGATAGTTTATACAACTTCTCTGAATGGGTTTTTCTTACTGTTGTCTCACGAAAGCAATAAAGTTATCAGTGCCTTGAGTGACAATCTCAATAAATGTCATTCCTCAGAAGTTACTGCTTGTATATTCTAAACTTTTCATTATTTCCTATCAGTGCCAAAAAATTCTTTCCCTTCATTATATGTTCTTAAGTGGCCAATATTTTATATGTGGATGTGTTTCTGCCTTGCATTGAATATTTTAATGTTTATAGAAGGTAATGTACCTGATTGTTCTATATCCATGATCATAATGTTGAAGGTTCTCTTTGTTTTGGAACAGGAATTCTTAACCTTTTTTTCATGTCTCTTGGACTTCTTTGGCAGGGTGAAGTCTATGTGTGCAGGAAACACTTTAGGATGATGTTTTAAATATTTGAATTACAATTAGTAAAAAGAGAAATGTAATTTTTACCATCCAAATTCATAGATTCCTGAGCTCCCTAAATCTGTGCAATTTAAGAAACTTTGATTTCAGAGGAGCCTGAAATCCAAGACCTCATGAAAAGAAAGAGTCTTAATTAAAAATACCCAAAAAATAAAGTTGGAGTTGGAGCAAAAGAAAACTGAGATTCAAGAAAAAAACTTAGATTTCTTTATAGTGGAATGAGTAGACTCGGATAAAGATTCCAAAAGTCTAGATAAGTTATGGAATCATACCAGAATACTAGACTGGGGATAGATACTTTCCAGAGTAATTTAGTTTCCCATTTCCCCCCTCTATTTCTGATTAATTCTAAGGAATCTAGAAACATAGTTATCCAATTATAGAGAAAAATTAAAAGTTTTCCTTTCTAGTTTGTAAAGTAATCATTTCTATATTATTTTCATAATGAAGAGAAAAGTAGTTATTAATAATTAAACTGGTCAATGTATGCATTGCTGCTGTGATCACCTAGCAATAGGCTCAAAACAGGAGAAAATGGGGGAAATGGACTTCTCCAAATCCCCAGAAAGTGCCCAAGCAGGCAGAGAATGAGAGCTAGGTATTTCTTCAGTCATGAAGGAGAGGCTTCATTGGTCAGTGGAGGAGAAAGGCAGCCACTGATGCAGAACTCTATCTGACTGAGGCTGCTCATTGCCAGCCAATGCAACAGATTTAGATGAAGCTCCTGGTCTCATCAAACTCCCTAAGCTTGCGCACATTCTAAAAAGCTTCCTGTGTCAACAAAAGATAGAATAGGAAGGCCAGGGGAAATCTTTCTGGAAAATCAATTCAAGTCTGGAATACGGAGATTTCCTTTTATGTATCAGTCTATATCTTTCTGTTTTCTTTGTTTCTCTGGAAAGTGTTTTGGGCAGTATATCACACTGTAACTTGCTTGAGGTACAGGATATTCAAAAGGACAGGAAAGTGATGACCTCATGTCACAAGGTCAATAATAACTGCATCCCTAATATTACATATTCTCTATATTATATGTTTTCCAGAGGTCTTACGTCTTTGGTAGTCAGTTGAAGGACCTTGACTTTGCACTAAAAAGCACAGACCTACTATACCTCCACTGCACAAACTTGACCTAAATACAAAAGTTACTGTGTCCATTATGTGTATATTCTTAAATCACAATGACTGCAATAGTTCACAATAGAACACTCATTTTAGTTACCAAAAGTGGCCACCTTAGGACTTGCAAAAGCTATACATTCAAAAAAGTTTATATTGGACATATTGTATAACTAGTAGAAAAATTCAATATTAACAGGCAAATAAAAATTATCCAATTTACACAGTTTCGACAACATTATGTACAGCTTGTGTTGTGGGAATCTGAAGATCTTCCCTGCCCCAAGGCCCTTTGATAGGCTTAAGTGACTCTGAGAACCTTCCCTGATTTGAAAATATACGCTGCCCCCTAATAGGCTGAATGTGGTCATATGGAGCCTGTGGAAGGAAGCACGTTCTTCAGGAATGCCCACACCTTATTACTTTGTGATTGGGCAATGGGTCAAG
>CM053599.1:159295365-159324293 GCA_028646575.1 Pseudocheirus occidentalis | reverse complement strand
AGGAATCTAGGGGTGGTCTAGAGAAGGAGTTTGGGGAGGGTTTTCAGGAGGAGTTAATGAGGTCAATGCAAGAGTGGATTGATATTTTGCTAGGCTCAAGGGTGCAAAGCAAATGGACAATGGAGGGCCAGGCTAGTAACAGAGGTTTGGACCCAGCCACAGTTAAATACTTGTGGACTCTGCAAATGCCTCATCCAGTGGGAAGATTCAATCATACTTTAAGGGGTTTCCCAGAGCCTGTACCTCAAAAATTCAAGGAGAGCTCAAAGGGGCTTCCAGAGCCTACACCTCATCAGGGGAATTAAACTTCAAAGTCCTTTTGTTGATAACAAAGGCAAATCCTGAAGCTGCAGTTCCTTCCAGTCACCCTAATCTTTCTGTCTCTGTCTCTGTCTCTGTCTCTGTCTGTCTGTCTCTCTCTGTCTCTCTCTCTGTCTGTCTCTGTCTCTGTCTCTCTCTGTCTTTGTCTCTCTGTCTTTCTGTCTCTCTGTCTCTCTGTCTCTTTCTCTCATCTCTGTCTCTCTCTGTATCTCTCTCTCTTTCTCTCCCTCCCTCTCTCTCTTCCCCTTCTCGACTCTCCCTCCCCTCCTTTCTCCTTCTTTATCTTTTCTAATTTTTCCCCTTTTCTCTCTCTCCTATCCCTTTTTCAAAGGGATTTTAGTGATTTGCTTCATATAAAATTCCTGATTTGCTTCATATAAAACTTATTTGCTATAGTTGCTTTGTGATTTGGTATGTGAATGTGTGGCAAGTGATTGTAGTTGAATTCCAACAAAATTTCTTACTCCAGAAAGAATATGTCACCTTCAGAAGTCACTTCACTCTTTCCAGGCTTTCATTTCCAGATCAGATAAAGGAAAATGGCAACATTAGACCAAATGACCCCTAAGGTCCCTTCTAGCTCTAAATTCAATGATCCTGTTTTTAAGTTGTGTAGAGTATTGAGTTAGTTGGCTCAGGGGATACAGTACTAGGCCTGGAATCAGGAAGATGACTTCAAATCTGGCCTTAGACACTTACTAACTTATGTGACCCTGGGCAAGTCACTCTGTTTACCTTAGTGCACTAGAGAAGAAATGGCAAAACATTCCAGTGTCTGCCAAGAAAACCACATGAATGCTATTGGTAAGCTATTGTCCACAGAGTCAATAAGAGTTAAAGGAGACTGAATGACTGAGCAATGCCAAACTGTATTAAGGTTACTGTAAAGGGAGCTGTGATAATGCTAGTGTAAACTCCTTCAGGACAGGGCTTGCCTCTTTTTTTTTCCTAAATTAATCTCCTATCTGGTCACATTCCCTTATGTAGCTCAGTCTGACACATAATAGGCACCTAATAAATGGTTGTTGAATTGGAAATAAATATGTAGCCCTCTAGATATACGATATTTTTTAAATGGACAAACTCAAGGAACATACGTTAATCTGAGTTCATGGAACTTGTCATGTCTGAGCTCGAGGTAATACCATTAACCTCATGTAAGTCCAGCTCTGAGAGAGCCTCCTGAGAAGCAGGGGCAGAGTAAGGATTGATAGTACATTTCAGTTATGTTTCTGGTTGGAGTGGATGATTGCTAAAATGCCATAGGGGCTTGAAATCAGGGAGAGAGACTAACAAAATCTGACCTAGAGTATACCTAAGGGAAAAAAATAAAAGCCCACAGGGCTGTGAAAAGTGAAGGAAGGGGAATTGTTGTCAATTTTAAGGTAATTGGGCTTTTAATTGTAGAATGTCTAAACAGCTGTAAGATTTCTAGAAAGCTGAGTTTTAAGAGAGAGTTGAGAGTGCAAAGTGCCTTCCTAGGTAGTTGTAGAAACCAAAATCAGGGATTTTCATGCATCCTTCCATATCATCTCAACAACACTACTTAATATCAAAGAATAGAGACAGGGAATAGAAACATCCCTTTGAAAATATAGAAAGAAATTCCAGGAGCAAAAGCTCTGAGTTGAGGGAAGGGAGCTTAAAATGAAAAGAAAGCTTCAGTGTTGGAGAAATACCAGAATTCCTTGAATTAGAAGGGAAAAAAAACTTTTTTTGCCATATCTTCATAATTTATTATCATTGTTCAATCTGCCCCGGACAGTGGTCCTGTCCTTTCTTGGATCCTTTTCTTTGGGAAAAAAATTCTAATGGTTATTTCAGTAACACCACAAAATTAAGCAAACTTCAGCATGTAGGGAGAAAGAAGGAAAAAAGATTTTGAAGGATGTAGAATTCTTAAAATCTCACGGGGTAACAATCAACCTCTGGGAACACAAGATGAAGCATGTTAGAAGTTTTAGGTTTTAATGTTCTTCTTTTTTTAAAAAAAGTATACAATTTAATTGAACAAACATTTCTATAGTAACTCCTATGTGCAGAGAACTCTTCTAGCCTCTGTGCTGAGGGAAGTACAATGATTTTAAAAGATTTTTCATGTATTTCTGGAGGTTACATTTTAGTAAAAGGATTTGACAAAGATGAAAATAATTATCATTTTAAAAACTCATTTGTGCATAAGGGAAATACAAATTCCACGAAAGAACTGAGAAGGGAAAAATCATTCCCTAATACAGTCATAAAGAAAGGCTTCCTGGAAGAATTTTAAGTTGAAGTTTAAATGACACATTCAAATATTAGAAAAGGACAGAAACCGTTTCAGACACTGGAGATGGACATCATCTAATTTGAAACATGAATTAGAGGAATAGTATAAAATGTATGCAGATAGACTGGTTAGTATCAAATTATAGAGGTACTCTTCCAAGCTAATGAGGCGGGAACTCCACTGGATAAGCACTAGGCCACTAATATAAACAAAATAAAACCATTTTAATCATAGATGAAGCAACTGACTTATTATTTGGTTTGTGATTGCGTTTATTAAGAACTTTCTATAAGAAATGAATATTAAAATGTTTCTCAAAAATGTGACACCATTTATATTACAATCACTTTCCATTACAAAAGAATAAATGGCATTCTCAAGTCACTCCTTTTTTTTCAAGTCACTCTTGATCAGTTTGCTGAATACACACAGGGCATTTTAAATACATTAAGTTAATGCCATAGCAATAAGGAAATGGATTTTTTTCTTTGAACAGTAAATGATGTCTATTTAGTAAATGATGTCTATTTAGAACTAGAACTCAAATATTGAAGTAATTTTCAAATATTCTTAAATCCTATCATTTTCATACTAGATAAAGTCCTTTAATATGAAAACAAATGGAAAACTTTCTTGAAATGTTTATTATATGTTTCTGCTTAGTTGTGGATACTTCAGTTATTCCTAAGTTTTTCTTATTTTTACCTGTGACTGCTGTATTTCACCACATGATCATTGCCACGGCATAATTATTGCACCTTATTTTTCAGTCTCCAAATTGGTTTATATCCTTTCATCACATAATTATCACATAGTATAATTCTGTTTGTCATACCACTTAAAAGGTAAACATAGCAGCAATGTATTCAATAGTGGCATATGGATCCACATTTATCTCTCAAGCCAACAGTGTAGAATTCTCAGCCTATGTGCATTGTTAGTATTCAATTTTAACATATATTCATGAGTATTTAGTGCATCCTAATCTTATACCAAAGACAGTTTAGTAATAAATTATCTTTAAGCAATGCCAGCACAATTTTTTGGAAGTTTCACATGATAGTTACATCCTCCTTTTTTGCAAAAAGAAATTGGCATAAAATCTGCAATGATTATGCAGTGAAATATAGTATGCATGTATTAGGCGCTTTGGCTCAGAATAAAATAGTAATTAACTTTCAAATAGAACTCTTAAGTTCCCAAAGAACCTTAGACCCATTAACTCATTTAAGTCATAACAATCCTATGAGCTAGATACTGCTGTATTATCATCCCTAATTCAGAAATGAAGAACTGAAGCTCACAGACATGACCAGATTAATCTATGTTTACTCAGTTAATAAGTATCAGAAGCAGGATATGAGCTCAAACTGAGCTATATAACCACCAAGAAAAATTAAAGGGCTTTGGCTAAAACATAATCAGTGGGGTGAAGACTTTACCCACAGCACATTAGCTCAGAGCTTAGTGTAAATGAGGTTACAAGTTTGAATCTTGTATGCCTTTTTGCTTTGCCCACTTCCATGACCGCCCCTAACTAAACCTGCCAAGCTACCTAATAAATAATCAGCACCTTTCAAGTAAAAGGGTAACAAGGAATGTGTAATAGGGACTATTTGATCTATTAATAAGCACTTAGCATCTGATCTTAACTGCAACCAGTCCTGGTGGCTACATCACAAATTCATAATCTCACACTGTAGCTTGTGTCTTAGTTTCCATAAAGATAGGTAAAAGAAATTTCTTGGATCACATAAAAAATGCTTAGGATAATAAAGTATACATTAGGTAAAAGAATCCTTTATTCCAATGCACAACCAAGTGAGGAAATATATAAAAGGATTCACTGAGGTCTAGAAATAATGTGGAAATACATACAAAATATTCTCTGTAACTCATAAACAATGGATACAGTTCCTCCTCCTGGTTAAGCCCCAATCTCTACAGTGGCAAACGATGTCCCCCCCCCCCACATTTACTGTGGTTTGAAATCCTCTTAGAAACACTAGTGGGATAACTCTACCAACATTTTAGTAAGTCTCCTTTTTTCCCATATGGCCTTTTTTTACCCTCCTATATTGTAAATATAATCCTTGTTCCTCCAGTTTCAGAGAACATAGCCATACCTGCTCAGAAGCTCTTAGAAAGTTCTTCTTTTGTTAAAAGCTTGAATAACATATAATATTTAATACCTTGTATTTACTTGCATGCATTGCAGCTATTTGGATAAGTGTCTTGTATTCCTAAATGGATCATAAATATTTGGAAATCAGAGACTGTCATATGCTTTTTTGCATCCCCCTCTTCCTTATTTCTCTATTTCTATGAAGGACACTACTTTCCTTCTAGCTACAAGGGTGCCAAGCTCAGAGACATCTTCAATCCTTCTTTCTCTCTCAATTTCTTGTCTACTCATTAAGTCTTATCACCTTGACTTCCACCATATTTTTTGTATTCAACCCTTTATTTCCACTCATGTAGCTCTCACACTACTCCAATCCCTTTCACTGGACTGTTGCAATAATCTTACAATTGATTCTCCTGTCTTTCCCTCTCCAATTCATCTTCCATATAGCTAGCAAATTCATCATTCCTAAAGAAGTTGGGCACTCCTTTGCTTGAGAAACCTTAATGTCACTATCTTACATCTAGGATAAAATACAAACTTTTCTGGCTTTTGAGGTCCTTCAGACCATGTCCTCCCACTCCCTACATTTCTAGTCTCATTGTACATTTTTAGTAATATTATATTTTCCCCAGTTACTTGTTGAAATAATTTTAATACTTTTTTATGTTTTGAGTTCCAAATTCTATTCCTGCTTCCCTCCCTCCTCTCTCCCCTGCTTGAGACAGTAAGCAATCTGATATGTTATAAATGTGAAATCATGTAAAACATTTCTATATTAATTATTTTGTATAAGAAGACTCAATTTAAAAAAAAAGAATGAAAGAAAGTTTTAAAAAATGAACTTCAGTCTGTATTTAGCCAATATCAGTTCTTTCTCTGGAGATAGATGGCATGCTTCATCATGAATTCTTTGGGATTGTTTTAGATCATTGTATTGAGATTAGCTAAATTATTCACAGTGCTTTATCACATAGTATTATTGTTACTATGTACAATATTCTCCTGGTTGTGCTCATTTCACTTTGCATCAGTTCATGTAAGTCTTTCCATGTGTTTCTGAAATCATCCTATTTGTCATTTCTTGTAGCATAATAGTATTTACCTTCACAAGCTTTAAATTCCATTCTATCTCATGCTAGTAGAAAGGCTATCACCTTCTGCCTTAAATATACTGCCTCCTTACCTTCATTTCATGGTATCCCTACTCTTGTTAAAAATTGAGTTCAAGTGCTACCTTGCACAGGATGCCTAGCTTGGTCCCCCTAGCTGCTAGGACCAAGATGTTTATCATTTATCTATATCTCTATCATATATATTATATATTGTGCATATATATTATATGTAATGTTTATTGTAATAATGATACATAATTTTCTTTGATATGTAATATGATTTGATATATAATTATGTGTATGAAGGTAATTTGATATAGTGGATAGATAGTTGGTGTAGAAATCAGGAAGACCACAGTTTAAGTCTTTCCTCTGACCTTATTTGACCCTTGGCAAGTCATTTAGATAATTTAGGCAGCTTTTTAAAACTATGAGTTATAGAGAAGGTTCCTGCATCAATAGACAGAGTTTCCTCATGGAGAGGAACAGCACAAATATATCCCAGGTCTAATTCCTGCCCTGTATATTTTATACACATATAGTGATATGTGGTCTCTTTCTCTCACAGGAAATATATGTACTTTGAAGTCAGTTATTATTTTGTTTTTTCTATCTCCAGTGCCTAGCATAATGCTTGGTCCAAGATAGTTGTTTGGGAAAGGCTTGTTGAATGAACTTAGGGTCACTGGAGAAACAACCTCTGAAGAGGACACTACCTAGTAGATACCTCTTTTCTGGATAGAAGTCAAATCAATAACTAGTTATCAGCTACATACTATGGCCCTGGATTCACTATCCAAGAAATCTCTTCTGCTCTATGATGGGGACTATGTTTCAGGAATTCTCACACTTCTCCAGAAAAATGAGGTATAATGATTCCTATTATTTGAGCCACCAGTCTCCTCCATGGCTGCTATGTGGTTAAGAGCATATGTGTCTCTGCCCCTGAGTCTCTAGGACTAAGTTGAGACACCCTCCTTATTCCACCATTGTTCCAGTTGAAGCTCTTCCTTGGATTTAAAGACCACCATCTTGGGAGAAATGGGTAGCAAGGGGAAGAAGAGAAATGTGTATTTGGGATATCATCCTTAGGTACCCTTCAATGACCAAACCTCACTCTGAGGCAGTTAGGCAGCACAGTGGTAGAGTCCTGAGCCTAGAGTAAAAAATAAATAAGTTCAAATTCAGCTTCAGGCATTTACTAGCAGGGTGATGCTGAGCAAGTTATTTACTCAATTTCCTCAACTTAAAAACAGGGATAATAACAGCACCTGCCTTGAAGTGTGGTTGTTCTAAGGATCAAATAAGAATATTTTGTAAAGTGCTTAACATAGTGCTTAATTCATAGCACGTTCTATATAAATAGTTACTCCCTTACCCCTTTTTCAAGCCTCTTACTTCTGACAGGTACTCAATAAAAGGGGAAAAAGACAAAAGGTCAAGATCACAATTTAAAAAACCTCTCTTTTATAAGCAAGCATAAAATGTGGCTCCTCTCACAAGTCTTTCACAAAAATGTAAGCTAAGAAATTCATCCTCAATCAGTGAAACACATTCTCTAGGATTTCCATAAGAATATAAAATAAAAAGTCTTTAAAAGTTTCAAAAAATTGATCATCACCCTGTATTATTCTTTGTCCTTCTTTCTAGAAGAGAATCATGACATTAGGAAGGTGATGTCATGACTTTAAAGTGAATTGGATTTAAGTGAGGCAGGGCTGTGCAAAGTCAGTAGCCTCACTTTTCTCCTCCAGAGGCATGTTGGTCCAGTAATGACATATAGATCAGAATGACTGGAGGTGGTCCCTCACCACCCAGTAGCATCATGTTAACCAGGGGATTCCTTCAATCAAACCCCTTCATATATATCCCTCCCTAAGTCTAAGAGTAAAATAATTATGCATTGTTTATCAACCATACTATAGGGAAATGGAATATCTCATCTATTTTGTCATTTGTAGTATTAATGAGTAGTGCTTTAAAGAATAAGATATTTTTTGTGAGGGTGGTGATTGTAGTTTGGACTAAAAGAACAATTCCTTGTAAAGCAAATCACTTTTCATGGGTAATAATCCAATGAATGTACCAGCAGAGGGAAACAAAAAAACAAACAAAAAAACATGCTCTTACTAATGACTGAAATTAAATTATGGAATTTATAGTCTTCGTAAATGCCCAAACCAGCAGTGATAAATTCTTGAGATTAAAAACTTGGATGGCAAAATCTCTTTATTTGGCACAGAGAAACTAGCAAGATTTGAAGAGATACTAATGGAGAAGAAAGCCTCATCTGGAGGGTGCACTGATGTAATGGCACGAATGAGCAGCTTTTCAGAAGATTGCTACTGTGAACAGCTTTCAAGGTTCTGATTACATAGTATAGTGAAAACTCTATTCAATAACAAATCAGAGCAAAATATTCACAGAAAATAAAGGTGCAGCATTCACAATGTTACAGGTTATCACAGATAATCAAAATACAGCATTCACAATAACATATCATGAAAATGGCCACATAATTTTCACCACAGTGGTCACATAGTTTTGAACAAAGTATAATTATTTAGTCAATCAATGACTTAGTAACTCATTAGTAACTAAAATCATTCAATCAACTCAATTGTTCAATCTTCTTTAAGTTTGCCTCCTTAAGGGTCACAAAATACAAAAGTCAAAGTTCTCTACTCATAGGGCACAGTAAGTTACAGTATCAGTCACTACTCGGCACTCTCTTAAGAGGCAGTATAAAATACACAGGCCATCCACCACTCAGTCACAAATAAGTTACAATTTCAAGATCATAAGTAAGTTATAATTTCACTACTCAGTATCCTCAGAGAGATCTCTTCATCTTGACCTGAAGTAGGCTCTCAGATTCCCTGGATCCCCTTCTGTGGTCCCAGCTCCTAACTGGATTCACCAAACTGTCACCTGAGTTCAAAGGCAGACAGCTCCCAGTGCCTTGTCTAGCCCTCTGTGCAATTCCTGTTCCACGCTGAAGCTCACAGTTTTCAGTGCACCTTAAATCCTTCATATTCTCTGTACCCAGGAAGTCAAGGCTTAACAAAGCAACTAACAGACAAAATACCAGCACCACAGTCATGTTTCCTCAGTCTTCTGCAGCTCTGGCTGGTCCCTGGAAATCCAACAGCTCCAGCTGGCCCACAGATTCAGCAGCTCCTCAGAAGCTCTGGATGGTCCTTGGACCCAGCAGAAGTTTCAGCTGGTTCCCAGAATCAAAATCACTTCATCCAGGTTCTCAAAATAAAAATCATTATCTCTAGCCTAGGCCTCTCTTTCTCAGCCTCTAGAACCTGGCTCCAAGAAGATTGGAAATTTCAGCTAGGGCTTCTCCTTATATACCTCCTAGCTCCTCCCTGTTCTGCCCTTTTCTGTTCCATCAGCAACAGGATTCATACTTTTTGTTTCTTAACAGAGGCTTGATCTAATTAATTTCAAACTAGGTGCTAACTACCTGTTAGCTTTGCCACTACAAAGGGATCAAATTACATTACTATTACAACCAAATATCACAAAGTAAATAACAATGTCACGGTTATTTAGTTGATTTAATTAGCATAATTTCACTCTACTTCTAAAATATTCTCTGAAGGATCTTAATTATCTGGGTATGGCTATTTTATAGTGATCAAATTATGATAATGAGACAGTGTGGTGCAATGGATAGCATGTTAGACTTGGATTCACAATGTTGGCTTCAAATTATGCTTCAGATAGTATCTGTACAACCACAGGTATAGGTAAATCACAACCTCTCTGAGTCTTAGTTACTTCATGTTTAAAATGAGAAAAAAATAGAAGCATTAATAACAATACCTCAAGACTGTTGTAAGGATCAAACAAGGTTTTATACAAATATGCATCCTAAATGTGAATTATAATTATCTGGATAATGTTCAAATTATTGCTTTCCAATTTTTGATCTGCTGATAAACACTGGAAGCAAGAGGAGTGTTTTTCCTGATTCGGTACTTTGATATGTCAAAACTAAGGTTTTGAGTTGAACTAAATGCTGTTACTCTCATCATTGGGCTGATTTGTTTTTTCATTTGGTTTTTACATGATAAAGACATTAGTTTAAACATTTTGTTATTTACAGACTTTGCATAGTCCTCTTGAGTATTTATGCAAAGAGTCTTACGCTCTCTATGCCTCGGTCCCCTCTAACAGTATGGTGAAATCTATGAATCCCTGATGAGCTATGAACCCCTCCTCAGGATGTCTTTTTTAATCAATTTATTTTGGGGTGGCTAGGTGGTACAGTGAATAGAGGACCACCTCTGGAGTCAGGGTTCAAATCTGGCCTCAGACACTTAACACTTACTAGCTGTATGACCTTGGGCAAGTCATTTAACCTCAATTGCCCTGCCTTCCACAGACCAAAAAGAAAAAAAATACATATTTTAAACTTAAATACACAGCAAGAGAAGAAAAAGAAACATTATAAACTTAAATGCAAAATAAGAAAAGGGAAAAAGTATTGCCAAGTACACAGCAGAACATGAGAAGGTTCAAAATATACAGCAATAAATTTCCATTTTAAGAAAGTGTATATTGTAAATGCTACAAGCTGTGTTCAGAATTTCCAATCTTTTGTTTGCTTCCTTTTAAACTTTCTTTTGTTCTCTGCTGTGTACTTTTTACTTTTTTCTTTTTCTCTCCTTTCTCTCATTTCCTCCCCCAATCCTGAAAGGTTACAGTTCAGTATGTTTTACACATACACACACACAAGTGCGAAAACACATATATGTGAACATATGTCTGCATACATATACATACTTATGTATTTCTATAGATAGATAGATAGATATATTCACACTTAGATATCTATTATCATACTCATATATAGACATCCACATTCATATGCATCTATATAAGACCATGCTATGCTTGTTTGTCCTCTCTCTGAGGTTGGGTAACATCTTCCTTCATAATTCCAAGTCTTCCCATATTTTTCTAAGTCTACCAACTCATTTCTTCTACCAGAGCAACATTCCAACCCTATACAGTCTAATTATTTAAAATACTCTAAAACAATATTAATATGATTGACATATAGTACATGATTACTACCCC
This sequence comes from Pseudocheirus occidentalis, assembly GCA_028646575.1. Classification (NCBI taxonomy): domain Eukaryota; kingdom Metazoa; phylum Chordata; class Mammalia; order Diprotodontia; family Pseudocheiridae; genus Pseudocheirus; species Pseudocheirus occidentalis. The sequence goes on along the minus strand of CM053599.1, from coordinate 159,313,366 downwards.
TACTTTTTTCCTGATAATTCCTTCTTCTAATCTTTATCTTCTGTTGTGTGTATCTTTTATTTCATATCCCCCTTGACTCCTCTACTTTACATCTACCTACTACCTTGCCCTCCTATAACTTAGCCCCCTCCAAAGATCCCTTCCTTATCCTCTCCCCACTCAGCTAATCTAGACACTCTTCTGTACCCTACCTTGCCCTATTCCCTCCCTTCTACCTTTAAAAATCCCTCCCCATCCACTTAGTCTTTTATTTCCTTCTGAATTTAGAAGATTTTTATAATCTTCTAGATATATGTGTAGTGTTCCCTCTTTGACCCATTTCCCAGTGAGAATAGAGTTCAAGAACTATCAGCCCTCTTCCCCCATTTAATTCCTCTAGCACCTAATTTGTATAAGATAATTACTCTCAGTTCTACTTAATCTTTCTTTGGATCTACCCAATTACTAATAACAATCTTAGACTTACAATTTACATTTCCCCATTTAAACAGTTTGTCCTTATCCAGTTTCTTGCAATTAGTCTATGATGTTTACCTTAGTTTCTCTTGTATCTTAAATGTCAAATTTTCTATTGATTTCTGGCCTTTTTGCAAAAAAAATCCTGAAAGTCTAGCAATTCGTTGGATATCCTTCTTTTCAGGATTATACTTAATTTTGTAGGGTATAATACTTTTGGCTGCAAGCCCAGTTCTTTTGCTCTTCCACATATAATGTTCCAAGATTTGTGATCTTCTACTAAAGTCACTGCTAAATTTTGTGTGATTCTAATTGTGGCTCCACCATATTTGAATTGTTTTTTTTTTCTTGTTGCATATAATATTTTCTCTTTGAGCTAGGGATTTCAGAATCTAGCTATGAGATTCCTTTTGGTTTTCTTCATAGGATCTAGTTCAGGTGAGAATAATAGTCTTAAAAACATAAAATAAAATGCATGGGATTAAAAAGTCATTCAATTACATATATGGAAATAGTTTATACACACATATATAATATATTAATATATATTATATAAATTAATATATAATATAATATGTATTTATATGTGTGTGCATATATATACATATATATATGTATGTATGTATATAAAATGCATTCATGGATCACATTTTTAATCCCCCTACTATAGACTATAGAGTCAACCTGTTCCATTATTCCTTCCTTCCTTTCTTCCTTTCTTTCTTCCTTTCTTTCTTCCTTCATCCTTCCTTCCTTCCATCCTTCCTTCCTTCCTTCCTTCCTTCTATCCTTCCTTCCTTCCTTCTATCCTTCCTTCTATCCTTCCTTCCTTCCTTCCTTCTATCCTTCCTTCCTTCCTTCCTTCCTTCCTTCCTTTCTTTCTTTCTTTCTTTCTTTCTTTCTTTCTTTCTTTCTTTCTTTCTTTCTTACAATTAGGGTTAAGTGACTTGCCCAGGGTCCCACAGCTAGTAAGCATCTCAGTTTCAATTTGAACTAGTTAGTCCCTCCTGACTCCAAGAACAGTGCACTATATACTACGCTATCTAGTTGTCCCAATCCATATTCATAACCCTTGAGCTTTCATTATTAAATAACAGAATCATTCATTTAGAACTGGAGGAACTTCACAGTCATGTATTGCAATTCCCTTATTTTACAAATGAGAAAACTGAGGAAGAAAAAAGTGAAGCAATACACTGAAGATCACACAAGTAGTGCCAGGGGTATATTTTACAACCAGATCTATTGATTTCAAACAAGTGTTCTTTCCACTAAGCCACAAAAAATAAAAAATTCTGGGCAATAAGTGATGTGTAAGCTAATCGTTGAAGGAAACTAAGAATTCTAAGAGACAAAGGTGAGAAAACAGTGCCTTTTAGGCATGGAGGATGGTATGGACAAAGGCAAAGAAACAGAGGAGTTTATGTGAGGGATTATAAGAAAATAAGTTTGACCCAATTGTGAAGCATATGATGGCGAGTTTTATAAGACTAGGCCTTTTGTATAATCAGGCCAGGTCATTTGGTACCAGACTATGAAGAGTTTTAAACGATAGTGGGGTATTATTATTTTTTTCCCTAAAGGTAATAGGAAGTAATTGCATTTTAATAAGCATGAGGATCACCTGGTAAACTTCTGCTTTAGGAAAATAATTTTGGCACCTGTGTGGAGAATGCGTTGGAAAGGGGAGATGCTGGAATAATGGAGTTCAATTGGGATAATATTAAAATAGCCCAGGTGTGGATTGATGAGTTTTCACCAGGATGATGGCTATGGATGTAGAGAGAAGGGACTATATGTGAGAGATGTTGGGAGGGTATAAATTATAAGTCTTGGCAACAGATTGGATATGTGTGATGAAGGATAGTGAAATGCATCAGCATAAATAGAGGCATGGCCAATATAGTACCAGTTTTTTTTATGAAATGCAAATTGATCAAGGAATAAGCCAAGTCCCAAACAGGAAAATAATTATTGCTAATTTATTAAATCAGCCCTCACAATCCTGCAGAGACATAGTGTTCACATATGGGGAAAAAGCAGAAAAAAGTTGGATAGGGCTTATTATGAAGAGGAAATGTGACAACTCTGATTTGAGTTTCCCAATTTTTTTCACTCTTGCATGTTTATGTGTAGTATTGGGTCCCACCCAATTGAGGATACTTTTTGTTCCACAAATATTGATTAATTTCCCACAGTATACCAAATACCAGTTCTTTCATTGGGGGCATTAATGCCTGGGTTAAAGGATAAATTAATGAATTGTTATCTCAGTCCTCTGAATCTAGTCTTCCTTAATCCCCAGACCTTGACTTCATTCTATTTCAGCCATATAGCTGGACAACAAAGCCTACTCATCCCAAGAATATTGCCATCATTTTTTTTCTGGAGTCATATCATTCACTCCACCTCCACCCCCTCCCTCCTTCCCAATACATCTTAATCTACCTCATGCTTAGAAAACAAGAGGTATTTCAGTATTTAAAACTCTGTAGCTGCACTAACAGTTCCATTGACTGCTAAAACCAAAACGCTCTTCCCTGGTCATGACTCCTTGAAATGTGTCATCTCCCAGGAGAATTTAATCTCCTAGAGAGCAAAGGATGTTTCAGTTTCATTTTTGTATTTGGACTTCCAAGTAGATATTTAACAAAGGCTTGTTGACAGACTGATTAATGGTGTACTGGTCCCTGAGGATAGAAAGATTTTTTTTAACTTTCTCTGCCCACAAGGAGTTCATATGTAAGGTGTCTCCTGTGTCTGTGACTTTTTCAAACTTCCTCATAGCCCAAGAACAGTAAGAACTCATAGAATTTATTCTGTATGGATCCTGTGCTTTAAAGTTTGCAAAAGTAGGTTCCTTTTGAGGCTCTTCCTTTTCCCAAGTGATATCCATCTTCATTAAGAATGTCTATTTTAATGAAGTCATCTAGAATGACAAGGAGTTATTATAAATATTATGTTTGTTCTACAAAATTTCAGTCTCTAGCACAATTATAATACACATACACATACACATAAACACAATGTAAATTATGGTTAATGAGTAATTGACTCATTTAAGCAGGCAAAATCAAACCATGCATCCCCAAATATGTACCCTACAAAGTAATCACCTAAGAAAGTTTTACATTTAATCCAATGATTTTGATGCTGAAAATATTTGTAGGACTTGCCTTTGTGGATTGCCTTCAGAGACTGAGGCACACTCTTTTGAATTAATAATAACTGGTATTTATATGGTACTTCATGTACATTTATTTTTCCTTTAAGACAGCCCCTAAGATAAGATTACAGATTTAATTGTTTCCAGAAGGAAAAATGGCAAGATTCTCAGGATGGCCAGGCCCTAATGTCCAGCTATAACAGCTGAGATAGAATAAAGCTCAGGTCTGGGGATTGAGGAAAACCAGATTTAAAGGCCAGAAATGATAATTGATTCATTTATCCTCTAATTCAGACATTAAAGCTCCAAGATAAAGGCCCCGATATTTTATTCATGGTAGGAAATTTGTGCAGATTTGTGGAATCATGAGCTTCTTGGACTGGTCATATGCCATTAGTAGTATTTCATTATTTGACAGATGAGTAAACTGAGTCTGAGAGAGTTGAAATATTGTGCCTCTAACACAGAAGGTAACCTGCTTATGACCCAGGAGAAAATTTGAGTTTTGGGGCTTAAAACATGATTCAGACTTGGTGCTAAATTGAGTGTTTACTTGTTGTTTTTTTATAAGATTCCATTATTTGAACAGAAAACATTCATACATTTATACACACACACACACACACACACACACACACACACACACACACACACACACATATATATATCTTAAATGCCAAGTTCATTTCACTATAGTCACACACAGCTAATGAGATTCAGAAATGATATTTGAACTCAATTGGGGCTTTCTGACTTCAAGTCCTACATTCTATCCATTATGTTAATCTTCTACTCTATGGCTACAAATGGCAAGTTTTCCTTTTTTAGTATTGATTTTGTTGTTGGAAATGACCAAGACACATTTGGGGCCATTATTATTGACTCACACTGTGAGAATGGCTCTCATCTAGGACTTTGCCATTAATGAACTCCTCTTGTTATTATTAAGTGCACCTCAAAAGATGCTACTGAAAATTTCAGATTCCATAGATATTCCACTGGATATGATCACAGATCTTTAATTTCTTCTTGATTCTAGAGAATGAAAAATGTAAATTATGTAATGCTGCTCAAGAATATGGTGAACCATAATTTTTGCTCCATTTAGAATTAAAATAGATCATCATATCTCTAGGTTCTTAATTCTTATTTTGACTACTACTTAAATGCAATAGAATCCTAACATTTCACATAGGAAGACACAGAGAGGTTAAATGGTTTGCCCATAGTTACTCAGAAAGCTAGGTGTTTAATGAGAGGTAGGATTCAACACTTTGTAACTACAAGTCCAAAGTATATCCATTAAGCTTCCATGTGTTACAATAATAGAATACATTGTTATGACAGTTTAATGTATGAAACCTCAATTTATTTGGCAAGTTTTAATTTTAATGTTGAAATCTATAATTACCATCACAGATCAACTTTTTCTTCTATGAGTTATATATTCCTATCTGGTTCTTATGAAGATGTATTTCTTTCCATGGAATAGAAAATTGATCTTTCTTTGGAGTTTGTCACCTAGCATATGATAGAAGGCAGCTAGTCAGTTAGCCAAAGCCATCCCCTCCTCAACTTTCTATTACTCTCAAATTCACTAATTTCCTTCCAGTTAGGTAGGTCTTAATTTCTGTACTAAACATGATTCCTCTTCCTCACTCATTCCACATATCTAATTAGTTGCTAATTTGTTGAATTTCTCTCTATATAATATCTCTCACATATATTCCCATATCTCAGATCATATGACCACCATGCTAGCAAGTTCAAACAGTCATTGCCTCTCATCTAGGCAATTACAATAATCTTATCAGCCATCCTGTCTCAAATTTCTATGCTCTCCAACCCATCTCCATACAGGTATGAAAGTGATTATGCTAAAGACAGGTTTGACAGTCTCATGTATCCTCACCCTATCCCCATCCCACCCTCAACTCAATAAGCTCTAGTGACTACCTATTAAGGGTTTTTGTAACCTGGCCTCTTCCTACACTTCCAATCTTTTTACATAATACTGCCCTCTAGGCACTCTATTATCTAACTTTAATAGCCTGCTTGTGCATAGCACTGCTTCTCCAATCTCTCTGTGCCTTTGGACTGTTTTTTTCCTTATGCCTAGAATTCTTTTCCTCCCAATTTCCAATCTTTTTACTCCATGATTTCCTTCACAACTTAGTGTAAGTGCCCTCTCCTCCAAGTGTCTTTCCTAGTTCTGACACATACACACACAAACACACACATGTACACAGAGCTTTTAGTTCATCCCCTCTAACATTATCTTCCATCTAATCTATTTACATTACATATATGTTCTACATATAAGTATGTCCCAAAAGTCTCAGTGCAAATTAAGTTTTAACCCCAAAACTCTGTGAAGACTTTTGTGACAGACTCTATATGTTGTCTCCTAAAAGGTAGCAACAGTTTTTGCCCTTTGTTTGTATACCCAGTGCTTACCACATTGCCTGGAAAATAGTAAATAATGAATGATGACTTATTGATTAATTGAAAAATCTAGGTGATAATTTCACAATTTTGAAAAGACAATATTTCCATCTTTTTTTCTGGGAGCTAGGGTTCCCTCTAATGCTATGCAAATCTAATAAACACTTGGGGAAAGCTGACTATTAGGGTCTGAAAGAGCAAGAAACAGCAAAAACCAATCTTTGTGTATGTGTATATATGACTGCCAATGATTCAAACTGTGACGTTCACTAATGTACCATATTTTAGTCATAATATAAAGTTCTTTTGGTGTCTACAGAGGTCCAATGAATAGAGTGTTGGACCTGGAGTCCAGAACATGGATTTAAATATTGTCACAGACATATAATAGCTGTGTCACCCTGGGCAAGTAACTTAACCTCTGCCAGCCTTGATTTCTCCTCATCTATAAAATTTGGATAATAATAGCACTTACTTCTCAGGGTTATTGTAAAGATAAGATGAAATAATATTTGTAAAGTGCTCAGCAAATCTTAAAGTGATCTGTAAATGCTAGCTACTATTATTAGCAGTATTAATTTCTCTCTTATAGGGAAGCTGTTTTGCTAGACTTTATTGTGTGGGCAGCTTTGTTCTCATGTTATTTCACCCATAATTCACCTTCAGACCATATAGAAATGGACTACACCATATAAAAAATTCTATAGTTGTAAAAGATCAGACTAGGTCCAGGGGACCAGGTTGCATATTCCATACCTGAAAACTGATTTTGGAGAGGTTTGAATAAGCACACCTTCCCCAAAGCCCAGTACAGGTGTTGAAGGACCAATCCTCCTGTGATTTCCCTGTCTTGAAGCTTATTAAATTTCTTAACTTATGAAATATTCACAACATTGTTTGAAAAGCCAAACCTATGAATGCCTGGTCTCCAAGGCTTCAGAAGAAGAAGCAATTCCTCCTAGATATGACATACATACATATATATATATATATATATATATATATATATATATATACACACATATATCATGTAAGCCTTAGTATGGTTTCATGGCAAGGCATTGAACATACAAATGAGAAGGAGGTAGGGGGTTTGGGGTGGGAATAACACCCCAGTGCCTGTATAAGATGTTCTGCATTGTAGTTCACAGATTTCATTGTGCTATTGGATTCTGATTTATTTCTGTACCTCTTTGAAAAGACTCTCCAGTGAGATAGCTGTTAATCTCAATAGACTGCTCTTCCCCAGGGGAAGAAAAATCCTGGAAGATATTTTTAATGAAGCATAAGAAACACATCATAAGTTGTGCTGGATATTAAAGGAAAAAATAATATATCCCTAAGATTGTGTTGTGTTTTTTTTAAGAAAAACAAACATATAGCTTCTAAACTTTGTATTTTAATTTATGTTATGCTTTCCCACTTTTAAATTCAGGTTTTTTTGGTGCAAAACTACAACACTTATTCATACTTCCTCTGTCCTTAGTCCATAAGTGTCCTACCTGGAAAATTTCAAGGCATAGTAGAAAGAATGCTAGAGTTGAAATGAGAAAACCAAGGCTCAGTTCTTTTATTTATTTTTATTTTTTGCTTTTTGGAGGAGTAAGGCAGGGCAATTGGGGTTAAGTGACTTGCCCAAGGTCACACGGCTAGCTTTGTGTTAAGTGAGGCTTGATTTCAACTCCAGGTCCTCCTGCTCTATTCACTGCACCACTGAGCCACCCCCAAGGCTCAATTCTTATCCTAACTGTGCCACTTGCTAGATTTATGATTTTAGGCAAATCTAATAACTCCTATAGTCTTTGTTTTATTTTATCTATAAAATTAGGAATATTATGTTTGTACTCCAAATCTTGTAGGGCTAGTCTTAAAAATTTCTTTGTAAACCACAAAGTATTATATAAACACAATCTCTCATTTCTGGACGCAGAACAAGTTCAACTTCAGTTAGCCACATGACTCATGGACCCTTTCTTGAGGATGGAAGGGAGACATTTTCTGTACTCTTCTTAATCGAAATATTCATTAGAATATGCTGCACATCTACTGTGAGAGACAGTATCATATAGTGAATGAAGAATTACCCTCAAAATCAGGAAAACCTGGATCAAACTTGACTCTAACACATACTAGCTGCATGACCCTGGGTGAGTCCCTTAATGTCTCAGTCCTTTCTAGATCACTCTCTTAGACACAAACTTTCAGAGAACACACTGAAATGAATGATTACAGAGAGTTTCCTTACCTGTGAGTTCCCCATATCAATGAAATCATATATGCGCTCCCTATTTCTGTCCCTACTATTGACAATTCAAAGAGGCCATGTGTTAAAGTTGACAAAAAAACAGTAGTCAGTAAGACCTGGATTTAAGTCCCACCTTTGACATTCTGATATGATCCCTGGGAAGTAATTTAACATCTCAGTCCCACAGAAACCTTGCAAAAACTGCCGAGATGCAGTAGTCAGTAAGACCTGGATTTAAGTCCCACCTCTGACATTCTGATATGATCCCTGGGAAGTAATTTAACATCTCAGTCCCACAGAAACCTTGCAAAAACTGCCGAGATGCAGAGCATGAGCTTGATTTATATTGATAGAATTACTTCAATGGTTAGAACTAAAAGGTAAAATAAGATGTATAGTGAACTATGTAAGGGTCTGGGGGAAATATAAATGAAACACTCCATACTTTTAAGGATCTTAGAATCTAGTAAGGAGATTAAACAGCTATCAGCAAAAATAACAAAAACCTAATTATAATTATATAATTTTAAATCAAGTACAAAAGGCTTTGAAGAGAGAGACAGAGACAGAGAGACAGACAGAGAGACAGAGAGAGATAGACAGAGAGAAACAAAGAGAGAGGTATTTTCTGCTACGGGGATCTGAAGAGATTTTGCAGGAGAGGTGATACTTATTAAGGGTTTTTTGTTGTTGTTTTGTTGGGGTTTTATTAGAGTGAGTTGGAGGTTGGAAGTACAATGTGGAGGGTACTGACAGAGAGAAGAGGTGAGAGAGCATTGTTCCTGATGGAGGCTGCATAAGGAAAGGTAGGGAGCTGGGAAAAGGAAGGACATGTTTGGGTAATAAGTAGTGCAGTGATATTTATTCCAGAAATATTTTTACCCTACCACAGTCAGGAGCATTATAAAACATTTTTACAGCACATGATATTTGCAAAGTGCTCTAAAATGAGTTCGATTAGTTATTCACCCCCAACAACCAAAAAAATCAATAGGAAATGTTCTTCCTACCTGACAAATAACTGATGTATCATCATGAAATGATATTTATGAACTAAGAGGTTAAGCTATTTGCTCCACATTGCAAACAAATCAGTATTTTATAAAGGAGTGAAACTCACAGACCTTGGAGATTCCAGTTCATTGCCTCAATTACTACTTTGCTTCTGCTGTTTATGCAGCAGCCATCATCATCATAAATATTATTGGGAATGATGCCACATGAACAGTTAACCCTCAAATGCAAGGTACTAAGTAGATTAGTGTATAAATCTAAGAGTATGGCATTTCCTACACACACAAGATATATTGGAATGCATTCAGGCTAACAAACCAACAAATTTTCCCTAAAGGAGCAGATCATCTGTTGTTGGCCAAGCCTAATAAAATTGGATCTTTTATTGTTCTTACCTTTCTCCTGGGCAGCAATAGCCTAAGAACAGTGATACAGCAAATAAATAAGCTTAAGAGCACTGAAGAAGTTCTAAAACATCAATGGATAACAAAGTAAATAGTTATTATAACTCATTTCTATAATACTTTGTCTTCTAAAATGCATTTTGAGTTCTACGTGGATAATATTGAAATGTGTTTTGTATGACTTCACATGTATAATGAATATCATATTACTTGCTTGACTACTCCATGGGTGGCAATAGGGCTAGAAAAAAGGAAAGAAGTTGGAACTCAAAAAAAATTTTAAATGAATGTTAAAAAAGGAGAATACATTATGACATGTCTGTATATATAATGTACCTATATAACATCATTAGTTATTTTTTCCTTAAAGAAATTAGGGTTCTTTGTATTGATGTCAATTCAGAAAAGATTATCTCTAAATGCTTGTTGAGTAACAAAAGATTTTGTATATATAGCTACTATGCAGAAAATTTTCATTTAAGGAACTTTTATTAAGTATTATATTCAAGTCTGTAAATAATTATTAGTATTAATTATTGTCATATTATTATTATCATTATTATCACTATGACATTCACTCTCTGTGTAATGTGGTATTTGAATATATTTATAGTGAATTTACCATGACAGTCTCTGTTCCAGGCACAGAAAAAGGATATTTTATCTCTAGAACTACAAATTCCAGAATTACAAGTTAGGGTTTCCTCAATACTTTGCCCTTAGGAAATTAGTCCAAACTCGTGGGAATATTTGATCACATTTGGAAAGAATCTTTAAGCAAAAAGAATCTTTAAGCACTAGGATAAGTGTGGCAAAATTTTCTTTGGGGTCCTGCTTGACAAACTCTTAATACCTTGATCAGGAATAAGTTAAATGAATCTTTTTCTTTACAACAACCCCCAGAATATTGGGGAAATGAAAATCATGATAGGATTTGAGTAACAAAAGATTTTGTATGTATAGCTACTATGCAGAAAATTTTCTGCATAGTAGCTTTATTTTATCCTCTTGCCACCCCTACCTCTCCAATTAGAATGGATTTCTTTCCAATCAAATCCTGAGGTATTTTGGACCTGAGTCATCCTATCAAAAATTGTGGTATAAATATTTGTGTACACATCTTGTCATCTCCACTTGTCTCCTTAAAGACTACGGTTAAGTCTTATTCATCATTTTCTTTCATCCTGTCTCTATGGCAAGACTCTACACATAGCAAGTACTTTCAAACTTGTTAAGTGAATGAATAAGTCAGTGACTCAGTATTCCAAAGCTACATTTCACAGCCACTCCCTTGTCAGCATATAGTCTAACACAAAATTTAGTAGTCTATAGCAATGGCTCACAACTACTAGTGTACCAGGTCTGTGGCAATTTTTTTCAACAGACTTAAAAAATGTCATGACCAAAGGCCATTAAAATCTACATAATTTTGGGGGTGAAAAGATTTTTTCTTTGTCCTGGTCTTTTCAACTACAGGCTCAAGTAGAACAAATCTAGCCCCTCTTACCCTGATAGCCCTTCAAATACTTGAAAACAACTTTTATGGGATGAATCAAATCTGTTTCCTTACATAAATTCTCCTATAGTAGTTTCCAAATTTCCAACCATCCTGGCTGCCCTCCTTTGACTATGCACCCATTTCTTAATGTATTTCCTAGAGTGTGATCCCTTACTTTAAACACACTAAATTCTGATCAGGTGTGGTTTAACTGGGGCAAAGAAGAGAGGGAAGAGTATTCTGAAGAATACAGTTGTTTTTAACTTTTGGAGTACACTGACATGGTGTTGCTATTAGTTGCTTGGGTGACAGTTGTTTGAGTGACAACTATGAAGAAAATTTATATTCTAAGAAAAGGTTAAATTGCTTCTCATCACAAAGGATGTTTCCTAAATTCATTATAGATAAGTTAAAAGATAAATATGATGGAACTAAAACCTTCTCATGGGGCTTAAAGTGCCTCTAAAAGCTCTCAATTGCAGCAAAATATCTCCTTCTCCATTGAGGTCATAGTGATATATATTTTTGCTCCTATATAAATATATATATATATATATTTCCAGATATGAAATAAATACATGCCATCTATAACTGTCATCCAGGCATATAGCATGAGTGCAGGGAGGACAGGCTCTTTTATTTTAAATGTAGAACACAGGGCTTGAGGAGATATTTGGTTTTGGTTTTTTCTTTCCTGGGTGCTATAGTTATTTTTTTTCCTCTCTTTAGTTGATGCTCTACAATAGCACAATGGAAATAGAACATAGGAATTAGGACAACTTTTGGAGTTAACATGAATATTTTTTTATGTCAGGACCTCTTTTCTTATCTTGATATGAACAAAAGCTTCCTTGGTTTAACAAAAATGCTGAAACATGGTTAAAGAAATACAATAAAAATTAAAAGAATGAATTTAGACAACCTCAAGTCAGCGTTGTTTGGAAAGAGATTTAGACTAACTTTCTCAATAAATGAAAAACAACAGTTTATTAATAAGTGAAAATGAAAGAGATGAAATAAAATTCTTCTTCCTCATGGATTTTAAATTCTACAAATCTGGGGACTGCGTTTTTCATTCCACGTCTTTATATTCTTCACAAGGGCTTTGTTCTCAATTCAATGATTTTTCACTCATATTTGACTCTTTGTGACTTCATTTGGGGTTTTCTTGGCAGAAATCCTGGGGTAATTTGTCATTTGCTTCTCTAACTCATTTCACAGATAAGGAAACTGAGGCAAAGTTAAGTGACTTGCCCAGGGTCATACATCTAGCTAGTAAGTGTCTGAGGCCATATTTGAACTCTGAAAGATGAGTCTTCCTGACTCCAGTACTAGCATTCTAACCCCTTTACTTCCTACCTGCTTACCAGAGCTTTGTAACACCTGCTACGTAAAGGTTAAGTACTTAGGGTGTACTTTTAGACTACCATTGTTCAGTTTTAGAGCTCAATGAAACCAAAGTCCTCCAAAATGACAACAACCTGATATAAAAGAAGCAATACTGGAGACTGGGTGACCTGGGTTCTAGCCCTGATTTTACCACTAGTGACTTGTATAAACTTAGATAAGCCATTTAACTTTTTCAAGATCTCACTTTCCACATCTATGAAGTGAAAAGTTTGTAATAATCGACCTCTAAGGTCAGTTATTTAGCAAAGTAATACTGGTTTTATTGTGTCCATCAGATGATTTTCCCTCTTACATATCATGTCTCATTGTTTATACTTTTTATTGCCCTTTCATTATCACTGTTGAGTTGTTTTTCAGTCATGTCTGACTCTCATTGATCCCATTTGGGGTTTTCTAGAGAAAGATACTGGAGTAGTTTGCCATTGACTCCAGTTCATTTTACAGATGAAGAAATCAGGGCAAACAGGATTAAATGACTCTCCCAGGTCATACAAGTGCTAAGTGTTTTGAACTCATGAAGATAAGTCACCTTGACTATGTGCCTATGATCTATCCACTGAGCCCCCTAGTTGCCTTTCAGGCTGTGCCTCATGTCATAGTTATTTCTGTATATTGTTTATATACTTAGGGTATGTGAGGTATATACTTAAAGTAAAGTATATCCTTACTTTGATGTTAGGGCCTGTTTTAGCCTGCTTTGTATCTCTCCTTCCATCCTCAACCCCTATTTCACATAGCAATGCTTTGTATGTAATAGATACCTAAAATAAGTTAATAAATGTTGAATCAGGTGTTTTTATGGAAGAAACATGGGGTTTGGAGTATGAAGAAGTGTATTTGAATACCAATATTCAAATATTATCTAAGTTACTATCTATGTAACCTTGAGTAAGACATTTTTCACCTCCATTAGAGAGTACTCTTTGTAAGGACTACAGCTAAGTCTTATTTATCACTTTTTTTCATCCTTTATCTGTGATAGAGCTCTATACATAGCAAGTACTTTCAAACTTGTTAAGTGGATGAATGAGTCAATGATTCGATATTCCAAAGCTACATTTCACAGCCACTCCTTTGTCAGTGTAGTCTAAAACAAAATTTAGGCGTCTACAGCAATGGTTCACAACCACTTCTATACCAGGATCAGATGAGATGCTATCTGTAAAAGGCATTTAGCCATCTAATAAATTGGCCAGGTCTGGTTTGGAAACTTCTTTAACCAATGCAAATCAGCAACAGCTACATAATTTATAGACTTATGAGAGTCATTTGAAGCTCTGAGAGGAAAAACTTGCCCTCGGACTAGAACCAAAATCTGCTTAATTGTAAGGAATCTCTCTGGTATCCTAAGGTTCTTTCTTCTCAATAATTTCATTGGGAATTATCACCTTTGTGTTTCTCAGAAAATAATGTATTTCCTTTTTAATATTAAATTATTTATTTTTAGTTTTCAACATTCACTTCCATAAATTTTCTCCCCTTCTCTCCCCTATCCCTCCCCAAGACAGCTTGCAATCATGGTCTCTCTACACATATATTCCTATTAAACACATTTTCATTTTAGTCATGTTGTGCAAAGGAATTATAACAAATGGGGAAAATCATGAGAAAGAAAAAAATGAAACAAAGCAAAAAAAATGCTCTGCTTCATTCTGCATAATGACTTCATAGTTCTTTCTCTGGATATGGCTGGTGTTTTCCATCATGTTTCCTTTGGAATTGTTTTAGGTCCTTGCATTGCTGAGAAGGGCTAAGTCTATCAAAATCAGCCCTTGCACACAGTGGCTATCACTGGATACAGTATTCTCCTGCTTCTGCTTACCTCACTGAGCATCAATTCATATAAGTCTTTCTAGGTTTCTCTGAAGTCTGCCTATTCATCATTTCTTGTAGCAGAGTAGTATTCTGATAACACAACTTGTTTAGCCATTCCCCAATTGATGGACATCCCCTCAATTTCCAGTTCTTGGCTACCACAAAAAGAGCTACTATAAATATTTTTGCACATTTGGATCCTCCTCCCATTTTTATGATCCTTTCAGGAAATAGCCCTAGAAGTAGCATTGCTGGGTCAAAGGATAGGCACATTTTTATAACCCTTTGAGCATAGTTCCAAATTGCTCTCCAGGATGGATATGTCAGCTCACAGTTCTACCAACAATGAATTAGTGTTCCAACATGCCCACATCCTATCCAACATTTATCATTTTCCTGTTTTTCATGTTAGCCAATCTGATAGGTCTGATGTGCTACCTTAAAGTTATTTTGGTTTGCATCTCTAATCAATAGTGATTTAGAGGGGGCGGCTAGGTGCTGCAGTGGATAGAGCACTGGCCCTGGAATCAGGAGGACCTGAGTTCAAATCCGGCCTCAGACACTTAACACAAAAACTAGCCATGTGACCTTGGCAAGTCACTTACCCCCAACTGCCCTCCAAAAAAAAGCAAAAAAAAAAAATAGTGTTTTAGAGCATTTTTTTCATATGACTGTGGATATCTTTAATTTCTTCCTCTAAATACTGCCTGTTAATATCCTTTGACCATTTATCAATTAAGGAATTACCTATATTCTTGTAAATTTGATTCAGTTCTCTATGTATTTTAGAAATGAGGTTTTTATCAAAGATACTGGTTGTAAAAATTCTTTCCCAGTTTTCTGCTTCCTTCCTAATCTTGGTTGCATTGGTTTTGTGCAAAAACTTTTCAATTTAATTTAATTTAATAAAAAGTATCCATTTTGCATCTCATAATGTTCACTGCCTTATTTGATCATAAATTCCTCCCTTCTCCATAAATCTTAGAGATAAATTATTCCTTGCTCCACTAATTTGTTTATACTATCTGCCTTTATACCTAGATTGCATACCCATTTGGACTTTCTGCCATACTATTTCCCAGTTTTCCAGCAGTTTTTATGAAACAGAGAGTTCTTATCTCAGAAGCTGGGGTCTTTGGGTTTATCAAATGGTAGACTACTGTAGTCATTGACCACTGTGTTTTGTGTACCTAACCTATTTCACTGCTTTACCATCTTTTTCTTAGTGAGTACCAAGAGGTTTTGATGATTTCTGCTTTATAATGCATTTTAAGATCTGTTCTTCCAGATGAATTTTGATATAATTTTTTTCAAGCTCTAAAAATTAAATTTTTGGTAGTTTGATTGGTATGACATTGAATAAGTAAATTAATTTAGGTAACATTATCATTTTTAGTATATCAGCTTAGCCTATCCATGAGGACTTGATGTTTTTCCAATTATTTAGATCTGGCTTTATTTGTGTGAAAAGTGTTCTGTTATCGTGCTCATATAGACCCTGGGTTTGGTTTGGCAGGTAGACTCTCAAATAAGTTATAATATCTTCAGTAACTTTAAATGGAATTTATCTCTATCGCTATTGGGCTTTGTTTTTTAAGAGTGATACTTTTTAAGTATCACTTTTTAAGTGTGGTACTTAAGTGTGATACAAAAAACACTTTTTAAGAGTGATAACTTAGTTCCTTCTTTGCCTGTTTTTATTCCTTTAATTTCTTTTTCTTCTCTTATTGCTAAATCTAACATTTCTAGAATGATATTGAATAACAGTGGTGATAATGGATATCCTTGTTTCATGCCCTATCTTATAGGAAATGCATCTAGCTTATCCCCATTACATATAATGCTTGGTGATGGTTTTAGATGCTTCTTATCATTTTAAAGAAGGCTCCATTTACTCCTATATTCTCCAGTGTTTTCAGTAGAAATGGGTCTTATATTTTGCCAAAAGTTTTTTCTGCATCCATTGAAATAATCACATGGTTTCTGTTAGTTCTGTTGTTGATATGATCAATTACACTGATAGTTTTCTTAATATTGAACCAGTCCTGTATTCTTGGTATAAATCCTAACTGATCAAACTATGTTATTCTCATGATAAGTTGCAGTAATCTTTTTGTTAACATTTTATTTAAAATTTTTGCATCTATATTCATTAGGGAAATTGGTCTATAATAATGGTTTTAACCTTCCTTCTGCTGCAACCCTTTAATACTCATATGTGGGCATATCTGTATGTGGGCAGACCCGCCTAGAGATGGGTAGAGGAGAGGCCTCAGTTCCTAAGACCATCATAAATATGTATTTTCCAATGGTCTTAGGTGACCCCTGTGAAAGGGTCATTTGACCACAAAGCAGTCATGATCCACAGGTTGAGAACCACTGGTCTATAATTTTCTTTCTGACTCTTGCCGGTTTATCTATTGATACCATATTTGTATCATAAAAAGAATTTGGTAGGACTCCATCTTTACCAATTTTCCCCAATAGTCTCTATGGTATTGGAATTAATTGCTCTTTAAATGTTTGATAGAATTTGTTCGTAAATCCATCTAGCCCTGGAGATTTTTTTTCTGAGGAAGTTCATTGATAGCTTGTTCAATTTCTTTTTCTCAGATGGGGTTATTTAAGTATTTTATTCCCTCTTCTATTAATCAGTGCATTTTATATTTTTTGTAAATAATCATCAATTTCACTAAGATTGTTAAATTTATGTGCATACAATTGGTCTAAATAATTCCTAATTATTGCTTTAATTTGCTCTTCTTTGGGGCTGAATTCACCTTTTTATTTTTGATACTGGTAATTTGCTTTTCTTCTCTCCTTTTTACATAAAATTAAACAGAGGTTTATCAATTTTATTGGTTTTTTCATAAAACTAAACCTTAATTTTATTTATTATTTTAATAGTTTTCTTAATTTCAATTTTATTAACCTGTCTTTTGGTTTTCAGCATTCTAATTTGGTATTTCATTGGGGATTTTCAATTTGTTCTTTTTCTGGCTTTTTCAGTTGTTTGCCAAATTCATTGATCTCTTTCTCTATTTTATTCATGTAAGAATTCAGGAATATAAAAGCTTCCCCTAAGAACCACTTTCACTGCATCATATAAATTTTTATATATTGTTTCATCATTGTTGTTCTCTTGAATGAGGTCATTGACTGTTTCTTTGATTTGTTGTTTGACCCACTCATTCATTAGGATGAAATTATGTAGTTTCCAATTACTTTTTAGTCTATCTTTCCATGACATTTCATTACATATAATTTTTATTGTGTCATGATCTGAGAAGGATGCATTTAATATTTCTGCCTTTCTGCATTGGATTGTGAGGTTTTTATGCCCTAGTACATGGACAATTTCTGTGTATGTGCTATGTACCACTGAGAAGAAAGTAAATTCCTTTCTATCCCTATTCAATTTTTTCCAGAGGTCTATCATATCTACGTTTCTAAAATTCTATTCACCTCTTTAACTTCTTTCTTGTTTATTTTGAGGTTAGATTTATCAAATTCATAGAGGAGTGAGTTTGAAGTTCCCCACTATTATA
>CM053599.1:159270626-159294865 GCA_028646575.1 Pseudocheirus occidentalis | reverse complement strand
AGCCCCACCTGCTGCGCTGCCTGTAACAACAAATGTGCTTTCTGTCTTGTGGAGAGTTTTGGAGCTTGAAAATCTGTTTAGCGTCCCATTTTATGAGTTTTTTAGCGTGTTTGTGTAGGAGCTGTGGTGCTTTGCTGCTTCTATGCAGCCATCTTGACTCCTTACTTATCTTAGTAGGATTTTGTAAAGAATAGTAAACCCCTTAAAGGAGTTGTGAGTTCCTCTAAGAGCATTATATAAACACAAAGTATTACTATAATTATTGGGAGTGAGTCTGTTGCAACCCATTAGGGAAAGAGAGGCTCAGATGTGTTCGAACTTGATTTAATATCACCAGCTGTTTTGCAGCTGTATTAGGTTTCTCAGGACTCTCAAGTTACTTTTATTCCATATGTTTAGAAACTGGAATAATTCCTAAATTCCTGATTAGTTTATTTTTACTTTACAAGATTGATTTGTAAAGGTTATTTTAAATTGAATTTTTGTAATTACCAAGCTATCTTTTAAAAGTCAGAAAAAAATATTCCTAATACCCAGGAATATGAAATCTCATATTTAATTGGTAGTACCACGTGACTCTGTTATCTGAAAAAAAAATTCTTCTCCTATCAGTGTTGCCCCTCTAAATTTATCTACCACTATGGATATCATGGTCATAGAAAATCTTCCCTGATCAAAATGTATGTGGTTAAGTTGGCCCATTGGTTTCTTTCTGATTTATTGCTCTAATCCTTCAAAGTCAGTTATAATACTCCCTTGACTTATTCATGAAATGTATGACATTTTTCTACATGAGCTTGAGTGCCTAATTTCTATACCAGTTCCTCTACTGGATTAAAGTTTTCTAAGCTTTACCTCTGAGCTAAGGAATATTGCTTACTGCACTAATTTTCTCTTAACTGACACCTTGTTAAATGCATATGCTTAGCTTTGCTGCTTTGAAAATTCCTAGGAATACTAACTCTGAAACACAATTATGCTTTCCTTTTTCAATTATTGTACATCTTCATATACTCTGCCCTTTACTTCAATTGAAATTCATCCATATCACTACTAAAGTTTTCTTACAAAAATTTAGCCTAACATCTTCAATTCCTGTGCTAAGGTTTTAGCTTTTTCCTCATGGTTGGTCTCTGACACATTTAAACATTTAATACAGAGAAAGAAAAAAGGAAGGTAAATTACTAAGTTAGTCTAAACTCTTATTTATACATCTCCTCTCTTTTGTTGAGTGGTAACTATATTTTCACACACTTAAAAAAAAACTACTCCTATTGGACTTTCTCCTTTATCCACCATTTTTCATCTGTGCAGTATTTTGTGATTGAATGAATCCTGTGGTATCTTGGCTTTAGCAATATAATTCAAACAAATTTATCAAGGCTGCTGCAAATGTAGATGTTACCACCAAGGCCTTTTCAGTCCCTTGCTGGGTATATCTGAATCTAAAAAGGTCAAGAATTTGACTGAGTAGGTAGAAGAAGCAAAGATTAAACTTGGGATAGTTGCTATGCCTTTTTCCTCCATTCATTTACAAGGGAGACTTAAGGTTCCAAAACTTAGCACCCCATAAGCCAAGCTTTTTGTAGTTATTGGGCAAATAACTATTAGCTGACTGAAAGTTTAGTTTTCAAACATTAAAATTAGGATGTATAAAAAATGTTAGCCATAAACTGGAGATTCTGACCAAGGGCAGAATTATCAAGAACAAAAGTCAATGAGTCAGTAAACATTTCTTAGGCACCTACTATGTGCCGGGGACTGTGCCAAAGCTGGGGATTCAATGAAAGGAATAAGAAAGGCCCTGCCTTCACAGAGCTCATAGTCTAATGGGAAAAGACAATGCATAAAAGGAGAGTGAAAAGGGTCAGGGAGGTTACCCAGCACAGGGGCATGGTGGAGTGCTGAATCCAGGGTTGGAAATGATCAAAGGAGATGTGATTTGCTGAATGATGAGTTTCTAGAGATTATGAAGTCCAGAAAAACAGCCTGATGGGAAATTATGAGGAGAATTGCCTGCATGCCCTTCTTAAATGATAGAGGCTTATGCAAGATCTTTCCACTGTCTACCTTTCTCCCTTTCCAATCAGAGGGAGGGAGAGGCCCCATGGGCAGGGGCTGTAATCGTTTTCAGATTTGATATCATCTTGCTGATTGCCTTGCTAGAGTCTAGACCAGGGATGGGGAACATGCAACCTCATGGCTACATGTGGTCTTCTAGGTCCTTGGATGCACCCTTTTGACTGAGTCCAAATTTTACAGAACAAATCCTTTTATTAAGAGGATTCGTTCTGTGAAGTCTATATTCAGATAAAGGGTCACACTTCAAGACCTAGAGGGCCACATGTGGCCTTGACCCTGCAAGTTCCCTACCACTGGTCCAGAAAGATGTTCAATTCATAGAAAAGACTAAGACTAATAGGAGGATACCTCTTTTTATCATAAACAGTTTGATGTCCTACACTGAGAAGAATCTCCTGGTGGGGAAATGGGACTGAAGAGAACAACACAGAATGAGGGTGGGGGAAAAGGTTGTGTTTTGGTTTTGTTTCCTTTTGGTTTTTGTGTATTTTTTTTTTGCTGATTCCAGGAAACTTTAACTGCCTTTCCTAAAGTAGTTGGGAAAAAAGACTATCAATTTAAAGTTATCTTTGTCCCTTAAAGAATTAATAGTCAAGGATTTTAGCTGTTCCAGATGCTTAAGGCAGTAGACCATCCAACAAAGCCATATCTGGCAGAGATTATGCATACATACGCTACAGTAGTAGAGAAAAACCAGTGGCCCTGTAGGGTGAGAGTTATTAGCTGTCCTACAGCATGTTTGTTCATCAACAAATTTACAATGACCACACATGTGCCTCCTGTGTGCACATCACCATCTGTTCCTGATGTTTGTCCCACTCTACTAATTCCAAATGTATTTATTTGTAGGATGGTATGGCCCTGGTTTATAAAATAAATGCATTGTTGCTACTTTAACTCTTCCATTTTGCTAAAATTGTATTCATTTACATTTTTCTCGTCCTTGTGGAGATTGTTCTTTTAGCTCATATTTTCCTGAATATCTTTAACCTTGAGAGAGATTTCCTTTCTTAAGGATCAAATTTGTAAAACACTTAGCACAATGTTTGGTACATAATAGGTACTTAATAAATATTTATTCCCTTCTCCTTCCTTCAGATATGCCTAGAATGAGCCTTCTTTATTCCCTTTCTTGGAGTCTGGGAGGATGTGCTCTTGCTCCTAGATCCTTAGATGAAGAAGAAGCTGCCCTTTCTGCCCTCCATAACAATTTTCCCATATGGGGTTTATATTATCTTATATTGTCTCACTAAGTTTACTAGAGATCTTGTAGATTCAGCCTGCAGGAAGCTCCTTATCTCATATCCCAGACCTGTCCTGTTTTATCAGTTTGGTTTAAAGTTATTTTTGTAGTTCCTTTGCTATTAGGGGCTTCCTAACATTGGTGACTGTTAGTTCAGGTTCTATATCAATAGAAAAGGTGGTACTTATGGATCTTTGAGTAGCTGACAAAATGCAGTTTAATTAGCATTATCAGCAAGGCAATGCAGCAAAGAGACCTTGATTTCTGTTAGATATGGTTCCCCAGTCTCTACATAAGGAAACATGTCTGGCCAGCAGGGTGGGGTGGGGTGACTTTCATGCATTTGGATAAACACCAAATCTGAAGAGTACTGACTCCAACATACATTTAGATGACCAGGAAGTCATATCTACACAGCCAGAGGCAGCCAGGAAGCTGTGTCAAGAAAGGCATTACTAGAGACTTGACCCACCAGATTAGGCCACCACCTTCTGGGGGAAATGCAGACTTAACCTCAGTTAGGGAGTGTGGGTGGGCAACAGGATGGTGAGGTGAGGGAATGGTCTTTGACTTTCCATTGTTTGTCACTTCTCTGTGTGCTGGAGCTCTTTTTCTGCTGGTAGTAATGGTGGCATATATTGTGTATATTTTCTTCCCTTGGACACCAGTGTTATTGGACACTTGGGCTATTCATCTTTTATCCATCCCCCACTATAACTACATAATCATTCTCATTTGACCACTATCAATCATGACACTTCATCTTTAATGCCCTTATTAAATAAAATGCCAGATGCCCTAGAAATGTTGTTGGAGAATAAAGCATAAATTGAGTAAGTTTCCATGACAAAGAATGAACGGGGGGAAAAAAAAGCTCAGCTTTAGTTTTGAATTTGTGGTTTCTCTCCTTGAGAAGTTTCCTTATAACATATAAGTTGCAATCTCACTCTTTGTTGTATGTTTAAAGTATATAAATATATGTGTGTATGCATATGTGTATGTATAATTAATGCATACATGTATTTCTTTTGATAGAATATAAACTCCTTGAAGGAGGAACTACTTCATTTTTGTCTTTGTGTGCTCAGTGTATAGTGTGTATAGAGGTTAATGTACAGAAGTTCCTTCAGATGAAGAAATCAAAGCTAGCCAAAGTAATATAAAAAATGGTCTAAATCACTATTGATTAGAGAAATGCAATTTAAAACAACTCTCAGGTAGCACCTCACACCTGTCAGATTGGCTAATAGGAAAATAAAATTATAAATGTTGGAGAGTATGCATGGAAATTGGAACACTAATGATCTGTTGGTGCAGTATGAACTGATCCAAACATTCTAGAGAGCATTTTGGAACTATGCCCAAAGAGCAATCAACTCTGCATACCCAAAAATAACATTTCTAGGTCTATATCCCAAAGAGATCATAAAAAAGGGAAGGGGACTATTTGCACAAAATATTTCTAGCAGTTCTTTTTGTGGTGGCAAAGAATTGGAAATCAAAGAATGGCCATCAATCAGGGAACAGCTGAACAAGTTGTGGTATATAAATATAATGGAATAAATATAAATATATATGGAATAAATATAAATATAATGGAATACTATTTTGCTGTAAGAAATATTTAGCAGATTTCAAAAAAACCTGGTGAGACTTACATGAAAGGTGAAGTGATTAGAACCAGGAGAAGAACATTGTACATAGTAACAGCAACATTGTGCATTGATCAACTATGAGTGACATCTCTTCTCACCAATACAATGAGCCAAGACAATTTCAAAGGATTCATGATGAAAAATGCCGTCCACATGCAGAAGGAGGACTGATGGAGTCTGAACGCAGATCAGAGCATACTATTTTCACTGTCATTTTTTCATGTTTTTTTCTTTTCATCTGCTTCTTCTTTCACAATGTGACTAATATGGGAATATGTTATATATATATAACCTATATCAAATTGCCTGCCATCTTAGGAATGAAGGAGGGTAGGGAGGAAGGAGAAAGTTTCAAATTAAAAAAAATTAAACGAATGTTAAAAATTGTCTTTGCCTATAATTGGGAAAAATGATATGCTATTCAGATGAAAATACATGAGGCCCCTATCAAATTCTTATTAATTAATTTGTTGATTATAATACCATCCTGCTGTAGTCATGCTCTTTCCAACCACTATTTCTTTCCTATTCAAAACTTACCCATTCTCATCTTCTTCCTACTATATCCTAGTTTCAGTGCCGACTCCATGGTAGGATTACCAAAAATTACATCGTGGAACCAATCATCATTGGATACATTTCTTTATTGCCCCTCTTTCTTTTTTCTCTACTCAACTGTCTGTTTTCAAATTAAAATACGTGGCTCCTTACCCCTACATCTCCTCACCCATTCCCATCCCTCCAATTTAAAAAGGGCAGGATCTGGCCGCATGTAAAAGTGCTACTACTGACACAATAAAAGCAGAAAGTTGGGGAAATTGCTATGTTAATAACATGTAATAGATATTAGAAAAGGAGGAGAAGAGAGAGGGTGCAGGCAAGAAGTCTAATGAGAGACCTTAATTGAGACAGGATGATAATATGTAGCAAATTTAAGATTAATTTTGTATGCAGTCATATGTCAGAAAAGGGGAACACTAATTCACAAACTCCTCATCTACTTTTTCACTGACAAAAGAATCACTATCATTAGATTGGAAACAATTTCTTTTGGACACCCCCTTACTCCATATTATTGTACTAGGACAATCCCTACCATGTTAGGTATCTGTAGACTTTGCTTTTGAAACAGTTGTAATATATGTACTATGATTATATATTATTTAATATTATTTATCTTATATAATATATATTATATGTAACTATGAAATATTACATATTTTATTATATATAATTTAGTTATATATTATGATGGTAGGCAGAATTGAAGCAGCTAGGTGACACAGTGGAAAAAGAGCCAGGTCTGAAGTCATTCTATTTACCTCAGTTTTCCTAAGTGTAAAATGGATGTAATAACAATACCTACCTAACAGAGCTATTAAAAGTTCAAATGAGATTATGTTTATAAAACCCCCTTAACACAATATCTGGCACATATAAATATAAATGTGCTATATAAATGCTTATTCACTTGTCCTTCCCGTTGTACATCTATGTCCCTACATGTGCCAAGTGGTGCTAACTCACATTGATTTTTTTTAGTTATTTTTATGACTATATTTT
This sequence comes from Pseudocheirus occidentalis, assembly GCA_028646575.1. Classification (NCBI taxonomy): domain Eukaryota; kingdom Metazoa; phylum Chordata; class Mammalia; order Diprotodontia; family Pseudocheiridae; genus Pseudocheirus; species Pseudocheirus occidentalis. The sequence continues at coordinate 159,288,322 of CM053599.1, read as the reverse complement.
TATATAGATAATTTATTTGTCTTCTTGCTTATTTTAGTGACAATGCCCAACAAATGGGGGGGGGGTCAATCATCAGTATGTGGAGAGTTCTCAGGATTATTTTCTATCTTTCAGAAGAGATACCTTTAAATGGAATAAGGATGCCAGAAGCATCATATAAACAGTAGAAATAGTCCTAAGATTTAGGAAACCTCATTTTTAGCTTTAACCACTACAGGTATAATAATTTTGGATGTCTCAAAACCTCCCAGGCCCAATTTCCTCATCCATTCATTAATTCAACAAGTATTTCTTATACACCTACCATATGCATAGCTCTGTTGGGCACTGGAAAAGTTAAGATTATATGGGATATTGCCCAAGCCTTCTCAAAGCTTATAGTCTAGTAAACAGTCTAGGGTGGGTCTGACTCAGGTCAGTCTTCTCTTAATTTAGGTTTAGTGTTGGAAAATGAATGATGCACATATAGGTCTTTTGATGTATCCCCAAATGAAGATCACTTAATAATAACATAGAAGGAATATTCAATATGGATATGCAGCACTTGGCTTTGGTAGACACAGCTCCCCTCACTTTCACATGGTATCACTTTTGGTCAGCCATGCAGGGTGCAGTGACTTCTTTGGCTTTGAAACATTGGCTAAGTGTTTTAGGGTCCCTAACTTCAAGTGGGTGAACTTTTTAATCCCAAAGAAACCACATGATGGCCAAAGGCTAGCAGAAAACTGTCAAATGAGGCACAGCTTAAATCTATGTTCCCCTGGACCTGGGGCTAGCTTTGTCCCTTTTGGGAAAAAAATCCTCGACAGTGTTGGAAGAGGGATTCAGGGGTACAGGAATACAGTGGTGGAATTATGGTAAATAGTGCTACTTTCACGGAGAATAACACATAAACATTGATCATTATAATATGTACAGCCATTAGAAAAGTGCATTAGAGTTGTAAAAGGAAGTGAAGTCCAAGTATAAAGATGGTTACCAACAAGAAAAATGAAGAAAGACTTCCTGGAGGAGAACATATTTGACTTTGGCTTTTGGTGATGGGTTGGAATGGGTAAAGAAAGGTAAGCAAGAAATTCCCAGCATAGGTAACAATGTGACTATACTCACAAAGACAATCAAACATAAGGCCTAGCTCAGGAAACAGTGTAATACAATTCATTTAAGAGTATAGGAAAGTAATATAGGATAATACTGGAAAGATACAATGTCTCCAATTTATGGAGAGCCTTGAATGCCCGCAAATTTGAGTAAGTTTTTCTTGATATACAATGAGTAGTTGGGGGAAGGGAGACAAGATTTTTGAACAAAGGAATATAATATGACAATATATATGTAAGAAAGATTATATTTGTAATTACATTGAGTATAGATTGGAGTAAAGAAAGTGGAGCAAGATAAATCTTTTAGAGGCAGTGCTGTGTAATGAGTAAGAAACTTAACCTCGAGTCAGGAAGACCTGGATTTAAATTCTACCTTCTATATTCACATGACACTTGCCAAGTAATTTCACCTCTCTTTGACTGTTTCTTCATTAACAAAATGAGGGGGACTCTATGGCTCTGAGCCCCTATCATCTCTAACTCCTATGATCCACTTCAGAAATGTATATGCATTGATGAGGGCCTCTACTAGTGTAGTAGAAGTGGGACTAGATAAGACATAATGAATATAATGAATGTTGTGGAGGTATGGTAAAGATTGACTATGAGAGTTATGACTATGAGATTAACTACAAGCTTTCATATGTTAGGGAGGAAGTGTAAATGATGATAACACAGACAAAAATAGTAAAATCAAAAAGATGATCAATTTTATGGAGAATAACTAGGACACATCAAGTTCCATATGGGGTTGGGGTATATTTGCAACCTCTTAGAAAATTGATTCTGAGAAGAACAGGAAATATGGATTGTAAGTCACATGCACAGAGGTGGTCATCAAAGCTGTGTGTAAGAATGTGATTGTGAAGGGAGAGAGTAAAGAGGAAAAAAAGTTTAAAAGAAAAATCATATCAAAGAATTTAGAGGAGGTGAAGAGCCAAAAAAGAAAGCAAGTCAGAGAGGTAAGAAGAGAAGGGAGTGTTCTATGTCTGTAGTGCAAGGAGGAGAAGGCATAGAGTAGGGTAGAGAACAGTGTAAAGGTCAAAGTCACCCACTGCATCCTGGGCCATCACCAGTCATCTTGACCTTTATCTTGCAACTGGACTTTGATGATTCTGGAGGAGTCTGGAGACTTTGTGTAGCTCTGCCTCACTTATTTCCAATTCACAAGCAAGTCAAGACATTACCCTCATGATGTCATTGGTCCCCTTTGAGAATAAAAGACAAACAACAACAACAACAACCCTACAGTATCAGGATTAGCAGAGGAGGGAATAGCAGCAGTTCATGAAAAAAGGCCACTAGATTTGGCAAACAGAGGGTCATCAATGATCTTTAAGAGAAGAGGTTCCAGAGAATGGTGGGCTTGTCCTAGATTATCTCTAAAGCCTCCTCTAGTTCTAGGATACTACGAATCTAGGACTGAACACTACATTTAGACTCTTCAAAAGTCTAAATGGGATTTCATTTTGTAAAAATGTAGTCTTTCATGACTTTTCTAAAGAGCATGTGTTACTTCATTTATAAAAAGGCCAATTTTGGGATAAACGTGATGTTTTGTCTCAATTCTAAAACTCCTTACAAATATATCTGGAAAAAGTTAGATTGATATTTAATAAACTATACTAAACACAACAGTGTTCCTACTGCTGGCAAAATTTCCCAAATCCTTCAGGATATGAATGTATACAAAATTTTTTTAGAGTTATTCTTTTCTTTTCTTTAAATAGAACTAACAATTTATTGATGTTCCTTAGTGGCATAGTGCATAAAGTGCTGGACTTGGATTCAGGAAAACCTAAGTTCAAATGCTGCTTCAGACATGAGCAATGTGACTAGACAAGTCACTTAACCTTTCTTAGAGCTCCATCTTTAAAATATATAATATAATAAATATAACTTACCACACAGTGTTATTTTGAAGACCAAATAAGATAACATCTATAAAGTGCTTTACAAACATTAAAACACCATATAAATATATATTATTTTTTCAAGGAAATGAAAAAATGAAAGCGACAACTATAAGAACTTTGTCTTTAGTTAATATATATGTGTGTATATATATATGTATCGACATACATATACACACACATATGTATAAATATGGTTATGGATGGATGAATAGATATAGACAGGCAGTAGGTTGCACACTGGAGAGAGTGCTTGGACCTGGAGTCAAAAAGACCCGAGTTCAAGTCCATCCTTAAACACTGTCTGTGTGACCCTGGACAAGTTACTTAACCCTATTTGCCTCAGTTTCCTCATCTATAAAATGAGCTGAAGAAGGAAGTAGAAAAGCAATCTAATATCTTTGCCAAGAAAACCCCAAATTGAATAATAGGAAGTTGGTTATACCTAAATTTGGTTCCTTTTTGTTTTCTATTAATGGTGAAACTTTATTTGTTTGTATGCAGTGGCTAGGTTGGTCTTTATAATGTCACTTCATACTTGACAAATGGTGAAGTGGATTCAGGATGTTTGCATCTGTGACAGTGTGCAGATGTAATCATTCCTCTATCAACTATTTGAACCCACAGCCTAAATGCTAGTTGAGTTAAACATGTGTATAACAGCTATGGTGTGTTCATAAGGACTGTGATCTATGTCAGAATCCTCTGATGGAAGTTTTTTGTGTAACTCTTTTATCATACAGCTGTTGACTAGTGATTCTGAGCAATTAAAGGCATTTTACAATTACCAACTGGTGAATTTGTAATATTAGTTCAGTTTATCTTAGACTGACACTTCATGCTGATGAAAAATCATACACATTAGATATTTTATGAGATGGGCAATAGTGGATGGAGTAATAGAACTAGAAGCAAGTATCAATCAACAAGCATTTATCAAATGCCTTCTATATTCTGGAGCCTTGTAATAGTTACTGGTTAAATAAATCATATAGAGATAGAGGTAGAGATAGAGACAGAGATAGAGATAGAGGTAGAGATAGAAATAGGGATAGAGATAGAGGTAGAGATAGGGGTAGAGATAGAGATAGAGATAGAGATAGAGACAGAGATAGAGACAGAAATACATATGGATAAATTTGTGCGCATGTATGTATGTATATATATGTATGTGTATGTATTAATGCAAGTATATGTGTGTGTGTATTTAAATGAAGCAATCCCAAATGCTTGAGTTTGAATCCTACTTGAAAGCATTTCTAATTGTTTGATATAGGACAATTTACAACCATTCTGAATCTCAGTTTCCTCAGCTACAAAATCTAGACCTACTTCATATTAATATTGTGAGATTTAAATGAGATAAATGTGTGTTAGACTTTGTAAACTTTTAGATGCTGTTGTTGTGGCTCAGTCATTTCTGACTCTCTGTGACCCCATGGATCATATGGTCCATGGGGTTTTCTTGGAAAAGATACTAGAGTGGTTTGCCATTTACTTCTCCAGTGAACTAAGAAAAACAGAGGTTAAGTGACTTATCTGAGGTCATGCAGCTAGTAAATATCTGAAGCCAAATTTGAACTCAGGTTTTCTTGACTCCAGGCCCAGCATTCTATCCACTGAACCATCTAGATGCCCTATGCTGTGAAATGGCAATGAGTATGATTCTTTTTATTATTAGTATAAGGCCAATGATTTTTCTGGTATAAAGGAGCCCTGATATGAAAATTAGACCCACCAAAGCAGATCTACAACATATCTACTACTTAGTAGTCCTCCAATCTTGCTCTCATTCATGCCATTCCATTTCCTAGCAGTCCTTTGCTGCCCCTATGGATAGAAAGTAATCCTTTTCCTTTTAGAAACCCTAGCTGTCTTCAAAGTTTTTCCCAGTGCCACCAGCATGAATATATAGTTTAATTTCTCACAACTTCTGGTTCTCAAACTGCTTGTGAGCAAAGGCTGTTTTATTTTTTACTTTGTATCCTTAGGAGAGGAGGGGAGGAGAGAAGAAGACATAAAGAGGGAGCTGAATTGCCTGACTGGAACTGGCTAGCTAGATCCCCATTGGGGGAACTCAGAGGATTCACTGGATGTGTCCTTCACTCTCAAGGAGCATCAGGAAGATGATGCCATGACTTGCAAATGAATTGGATTTAAGTGAGTCAGGGCTGTGCAAAGTCATCAGACTTACTTTCTCCTCCAGAATCATCTAGGTCCAGTGGCCAGATATAAAGCAGGACAACTGGAGATGGTCCAGGATGTGGTGGGAGACCTTGGTCTTTTTAAGCTAAAATCTTTCAGCAGGCTCACTTTAATTGAGGCAACACCATTCAGTGATTAGGACTGTTTAAGAAATGAGGCAAGGAATGGGACCCTTATTCCAAAAAAAATAATGCTTTGCCTGCCCCAGGTAGGAGGATTTCCAAGATTCATCTAGGGTTCCCTCATCCAGCCTCCAGTGTGACCAAATGACATACATTTTTGGCTTGCCTAATGGGGACTACAATGTAATCTGTGACTTTAGGTGCATCAACCAACTTACCAGTATTAAGGGCTAATTATGGGCGAGGCACTAAATTCTGGGGATAGAAAGAAAGGCAAAAACAACCCTTGCCCTCAAGGAGTTTACATTCTGATATGGAAGACAATGTATAAATAATTGGAGGGAGAGAGAGAGAGAAAAAAAGAGAGACAGAGAGAGACAGAGAGAGAGAGAGAGAGAGAGAGAGAGAGAGAGAGAGAGAGAGAGAGAGAGAGAGAGAGAGAGAGAGAGAGAGAGAAAGGGAGAGGGAGAGAGAGAAAACAGATAAGAATGAGAGACAGGAACAGAGACTAAGTAGAAAGAAAGTAACCTTTGAGAGGATACTCTAGGAAAGGTATCCAACAGAAGGTAACATTTGAACTGTCTTGAAGGAAGCCAGGAATTTTAAGAGACTGTGAGGAGGGGAGCCTTTTGACATCATCAAGGACAGCTAGCACAAAGGCATGGAGACTGGAGATGAAGTATCTTGTTTTAAAAACAAATGCACGAATATACTAGAATACTTGAGTATATAAAGGGAAGTAAGTACAAAAAACTGTAAGAGTAGGAAGGGGCAGGCTGTGAAGAGTTTCCAATTCCAAGAAAAGGAGTATATATTTTGTTCTGAAAGTAATAGGGAGCTGCTGAGAGCAGAAGAGTGATGACATGATCCAAGCTGTGCTTTCAGGAAAAAACAACAACAGCAACATTGTGGCAGGTGTTTGGAAGATGAAATGCAGTGAGTAGGAATTTGAGTCAAGGAGAACAATTTTAAGTCTATTGTAATAGTCCAGACTACTGGCGATGAAGGCCACAACTAGGAGGTTTGCTTTGAACATATCCAAAAGGCTGATGAGAGATGTTGTGAGTGTAGGAACAACAAGTGTTGGCAACTGATTGGACACAAACTAACGAATTTAGCTAAGCTATATGCAGACCAAACCACTGACCAGAATTCAGTCTTCTCTAGTGCTTTGTGGCAAACAAATCTAATTGATATTCACAATAATCTTGTAACAGAGATAGTTAAAGTATTAAGATCAAATGATGCATTCTTTCTTGATAAAGCTGTCATTTTGTTCTTCCTCTGAAGCTAATGAATGCAGAAAATTCCACAAAAATTAATTACTCTAAAAAAGTAGTTAATAGATTTGAAAACCATGTAAAGATTAACCTATTCTTGGTCCCAAGTATGAAAGGGCTATGATATAGTCCAGGTAAAAGTCCTTCCCTCTCTATAAAGAAACAACAGGTACAGTGGAAGGAACACGACATTTGGACTCAGAATATTGGAGCTCAAATCTTGCCTATGTATTTTACTACCATGATGACCTTGTGAAAGTCACAACCCATTCAGTTTCCTCATCTGTAAATTTAGGATGTTAATCTAGATTAGTGGTGTCAAACTCAAATGAAAACTGGGGCCACTAAACCATGCTTAAGAATGCCTAGAGGCTACATATTGACTTCAAAAAAAAATCATATATTAGTATTATTGTTGGAGCAGCAAGGTGGTGCAGCAAAGTGCTGGGCTTGAAGTCATCTTCCTGAACGTAAATCTGACCTCCAACACTTTTTAGTTGTGTGACCCTGGGCAAGTCACTCAACTCTGTTTGCCAAAATTTCCTGATCAATAAAAGGAGCTAGAGAAGGACATAACAAACCATTCCAGTATTTTTGCCAAGACAACTCCAAATAGAGTTACAAAGTCTGCTGTAACTGAATAATAACAACAAAATGTTTTCTTGTATTTTTATTCATTTTGTTAAACATTTCCAATTTACATTTTAACTGGTTCAGGGTGCACACATTATGGGTCAAATCTGTGGGTGAATATTTAATACCTCTGTTCTAAATGACTTCTACTGGCTCCAAATATACAATCCTTTTCTTGTGTAAAAATAATAACAACAATAATAATAATAATGATGGGAGAAAATCCAGAAGCAGTGTACTACAATGACAAATAATACTAAATGATTTCATTAAATTCATGGCAAAATGTGTAACCACAATATAAGTAAACTGGTCTGTCAAACATAACCTTGGTATAATTCAAAACAAAGGAAGATTTGGAAAAAAAAATGACAGTTTAAGGGGAAAGTTTAGTGTTAGCTACAATATATGAAGGAAATGCATTGACAAAATGACAGATGATATGAAATTTTATTTTTGCATTATTTAAAATAATTACAAGATTAAAAAGAAAACTAAAAGTTGCTGATAAACCAGGAAAATCTATCTGAAAATGTGAAGGTAATAGAGTTATCGACAATTAAAGAATCTTAAGTTAAATTCCTCTTTCTCCATAAAGCTGAGTAAAGAACAGATAAGAAGCTGAACAGCAGATGGTTCTGAACCAGGTTCCAAAAACACGATGACTATATAATTAGTCTTGGATGCATTTTGGGTAGGTGGTTAAGTGCCTAAAAATGTAAGTTTAAAGTATTTTCTTCTTAGTAACTATTTTCCTGTTACATTTATGTAAGCAAAATAAAGGAAATTGTTTGGGAGTTCAGAATTGAGAGTCAAATTTAGCTCTTCATAGTTCTTTCTTTCTGTAATAGACTTGCATTTTAAAACTTTCTTGGTTGTCTCACTCTCATCTCAAATCTAAACAATTCTTTCCCTATGTTCCCCTGTGAAATCTTAAATTATATAATCCTCTAATCATAAAAATTCATGTAAGATAAAAGTTATGTGACTTTTCTCTCTCTACCAACTGCAATCCGATTTTTAAACAAATAGCTCTTTCATCTCTGATCTAATTTCCAAAATGAAAAGATGATATTGACAGATTCATTCACTTTTTCTTCTTTTTATTACATCCAAAGAACTTCTCATTGAATCTTTTATTTTGTGAATGACTATGGTCTACCACCATTCATCAGAGACCTATTATACAGTATTCTCAAAGAAAGAATATTGACAGTGTTAGAAAGGAGATCATAAAAAAGGTAGTTTGTTTTAAAAAAAAAAAAAGCAGAGCAGAACATTAGAAGAGAAATCTTTTTAGAGAAGCATGGATGAAAAAATCCTTTTTAAAAATAAGTATTGACCTTGCAACCATAATTAGACTAATGAAAACCAAATTTGGGGGTATTTCAAACAAAAAGGTAAGAAGCAGAATAACTGTGTTTTGTAATATAATAAATTAGCGAGGACTTTTTCCTCTTTTCTCAGCATTCAAAATCTCAGTTGCTCAATACTGTCTTTATTCAGCTTGCTATGCTATTTGAAATTATTCTGTAATGGATTTCTCTGAGAAGAACAAAAGTCAGTTTGTTTATATTCAGTATGGGGTTATATAACTCTGAATGTGAGTTACACAACCACATAGAGAATTGCTTTCTTCAGAAGGACAGGATGATGTTACCATCAGACAACAGAACGGGATAATGTCTTATCTAAGCCTGGAAGAAGCCATGGAAATGAATAAAAGTTTTCTAATCTATCAAATAAGTCTGAGAAAGTTCTTTGAAAGTTAGTTAATCTGAACTTGGTAGGGCCATCAGTGTTTAAAAATTTTCCTAGACTTTCTATTAAAATTTCTATTTATCTAGTTCTCATTATTGATATATAACAAACTCTCCAAGTCATGTTGATATAGAATAAATGATGTGGGCATGAAAATGGAATTGGTTTTAAGTGTGAGGAAGTTGACATTTGTTTCCAATGACCAATTGAGGACAATTTCTAATCCCGTTGATCCATTTGTTACAATGGAAGGATATTCTTTTCATGCATGGTTTAATGAACATTTAAAAATTCAGCTTAATTCCATTCAGCAAGCACTATTTTAAAATTTCATTTATTTTTAGTTTTTAATATTAATTTCCATGATTTTGAGCTACAATTTTTTCTCTCCTCATGTTTCCCCTACACCCCACCCCAAAATACCAAGCCTACTCAATATCACTTCTCTCAATCTGTTCTCTCTTATATCCTCCCCTTTCACCCCCTTAACTTTCTAGTAGGGCAAGATGGGTTTCTATACCCCGGTACCTGTATGTCTTATTTACCAGTTGCATATAAAAAAAAATTTTAAACATTTGTTTTTAAAACTTAGAGTTCCAGATTTTTTTCCTTTCTTTCCTTCTCACCTACCCCCACTGGGAAGATAAGCAATTCAATATAAATTGTACATGGGTACGTACCCACATCATTTCCATAGTAGTTATATTGTGAAAGACTAACTGTATTTCCCTCCATCTTATCCCACCCCTCCACTTAATCTATTTTCTCCTTTGACGCTATGCCTTTTCAAAAATGTTTGCTTCTAACTACACTTTCCCCCAGTCTGTCCTCCCTCCTATCCCCCCTGCTCTTATCCCTTACCCTGCTATTTTCCTGTAGAGTAAGATACCCTATTGAGTGAGTATGTTGTTCCCTCCATAGACCAAATTCAATGAGAATCAGGTTGTCCCATTCCCTTTCACCTTCCTGCTCTTCCCCTCCATTGTAACAGGTTTCTCTTGCCTGTTTTATATGAGATAATTTACCCTAATATATTGCTCCCTTTCTTCTTCTCCCAATAAATTCTTCTCTCACCTCTTAATTTTATTTTTTAGATATCATCCCTTCATATTCCACTCATCCTGTGCCCTCTATCTATGCATATACGAACATACAAATGCCCATACTCACATATATATTTGTATATACATACATCTTCCTATACATCCATATGTCTGTGTGTATACACACACACCCACAAATACATATATTTTCTTAAACTATTCTCATACTGAAAAAAGTCTTTTGAGTTACGATTATTATTTTTCCATGTAGGAAGGTAAGTAGTTCAACTTTAATAAGTTCCCTATGATTTCTTTTTCCTATTTACCTTCTCATGCTTCTCTTACTTCTTGTAGTTGAAAGTCAAATTTTATGTTCAGCTCAGTTTTCTTTTCAGCAAGAATGCTTTAAAGTCCTCTATTTCATTGAATGACCACATTTTCCCCTGTAGCATTATATTCAGTTTGGCTGAGTAGGTGATTCTTGGTTTTAGTCCTAGCTCTTTTGACCTCCAGAATATCATATTCCTAGCTGTTCAGTCCCTTAATGGAGAAGCTGCTAGTTCGTGCATTATCCTGATTGTTTCCACAATACTCAAATTGTTTCTTCCTGACTGCATGCAGCATTTTCTCCTTCACCTGGGCACTCTGGAATTTGGTTATAATATTCCTAGGAGTTTTCTTTTTGGGATTTTTTAAAGAGGCAATTGGTGAAGTCTTTCAATTTCTATTTTGCCCTCTGGTTCTTGAATATCAGGGCAATTATGCTTGAGATGAAAAGATGGTGAAAGATGAAAGATGATGAAATCATCACTATGAAAGATGGTGTCTAATCTCTTTCTTTGATCATGGCTTTTATGTAGTCCAATAATTTTAAAATGATCTCTCCTGGATCTATTTTCCATGTCAGTGATTGTTGCAATGAGACATTTCACATTGCCTTCTCTTTTTCATTTGTTTGGATTTGTTTAATACTATCTTGATTTCTCATGAAGTCTTTAGCTTCCAATTGCTCCAATCTAATTTTGAAGGAGGGATTCTCTTCAGTGAGTTTTTGAAAATCCTTTTCTATCTGGCAGATTAGACTTTTTAAAGCATTCTTCTCCTCATTGGCTTTTTGGGCCTCTTTAGCCATTTGAGTTATTCTATTTTTTAAGGTATTATTTTCTTTTGTGTATTTTTGGGTCTCCTTTAGCAGACTGTTGACTCTCTTTTCATGATTTTCTTGCATCATTCTTATTTCTCTTCCCAATTTTCCTTCCACTTCTCTTACTTGATTTTCAAAATCCTTCTTAAGCTCCTCCATGGCCTGTAAACAATTCATATTTTTCTTGGAGGTTTTTGATGCAGGGGTTCTGACTTCAATGTCTTCCTCTCACTCCATGACTTGATCCATTTTGTCCACAAAAATTGATTCTATCATTTGTTTGTGCTTCTTTTGCTTGCTCATATTGGCAGCTAATTACTTGACCTTTGAGCTCTTTAACATTGTAGATCTCTGCTTCCAGAATGAAGAGGGCTATGTACCAAATAGCTGGGGGGGGGGGTTGCAGCTGCTAGAGCTTTTAGATGGGTGCCATCTCTACTGCCCCCACACCATCTGGTTCTCTGGTCACACATCCCAGGCCCAACACCCAAGACCGTGATCTGAATCCAAGCAGGTCAAAGCAAGAGTGCTTAGTCTCTGAATGGCAGTTTGGTCCTCCTGCAATCTGCAAGGAGGTCTAGAAGTAGCCACACGGCAGCAGCTAGAGCCATCACCTCCTCCACTTCTTGCTGGGGGTAAGTGGGGGGGGAATGTAACAGTAATCAATTTAGCAAATACTTAGCCCTTAGTAATTTAGGGCTAAGTATGGAAGATATGAGCTCTGCCTCCTGTTGAGAGGGCATGAACTCCCCTGTTGCTGACTTGGCAGAAAGGGGTTGGCTGAGACAAGAGTGTTTATATAAGAAGGGTTCTAGAGACAGAGAGACAGAACTGGAATGTTCCTCCTGAGTAGCTCCTTTTGGAGGAAGGAGGATTGTCCCAGCATCTGGGAGCTGGGCTGCTGGACTGAAGAAGTGAGTTGGAGTTTTAGAAAGGAGAAAGAGCAAGAGAGCAAGAGAGTGAAAGAATGAGAGAGAGAGAGAGAGAGAGAGAGAGAGAGAGAGAGAGAGAGAGAGAGAGAGACAGAGAGAGAGTGAGAGAGAGAGAGAGAGAGAGTTTCTCTCCCAGCATCTGTAAGCTGACTGAGAACTGAGTTGGAGTTTGTCTTGAGACCAGAATCTGGTGAAGGCCAAAGTAGCTGTTGCTGCCACTTGGAAGGCCAGTGTTTCTACTGCTGCCTGGAAGGCTGAGTTTTCTACTGGGTCCTAGGGCTAGCTGAACTATTGGTGAACTGAAGAAGCATGATCAGGATAAGACTTTGTTTGCTTGTGCTCTGACTGATCCTTGAGTTCCCAGCAATAGAAGTGATGAAGGGTTTGAGATGTGTTGGACCCTGTGAACTTCAGTGTGTGCCAGGGACTGCCCTGAGGACTGGACAAGGACCTGGAATTTGTCTACCTCTGAGGACTGGACGAGAACCTGGAAGGTAGCTGTCTGCCCCTGAATCCAGGTGACTATTTGGTGAATTCAGGTAGAAGGTGGGACCATGGAAGGTGACCTCAGAGAGACCACCCCAAGTCAAGATGAAGAAAAGGCCTCCCCTTAAATGAAATTGAGGTTTGTGGGACACCAGGGGGTGGAGGGTTTGTATGATTTTCTAATGATTGTATTTAGTGACTGATTTCTAGATAAGTGACTGAGTTGATCTATGATTGCCCCATGAGTGGAAGATGGATTATTGTATTGTGAATTGATTGAATGATTAAGTATTAATTATTGTATTTTGAATTGACTGAATGATTAAGTAAGATGGGTTTCCCTGCTTAGGGAGACCAGATGATTATTCTTTTGTTCTATGTTCCAAATACTGTGGCCACTGTAGCGAAAACTGTGCGGCCATTCTAATGTTAAGCTGTTGTGAACACTATATTGTGATTTTCTGTGATAAGATATAACGTTGTGAATGTTTGTCTTGATTTATAATGGAATAAATGGAGTGTTCACTATACTGTGTAATTGAACCTTAAAAGCTGTGCACAGTAGCATTCTTATGGGAATCTGCTTGTGCATGGTGTTACAGGGGATAGCAGCCAGACCACATTCTTCTAATCCTTCCTGTGCCAACCAAGTTCCACACTGACCTTTTACTTTGTCTTTGGCATTTATGGGTTAAGAAGTCTGGAAACCCGTATAGCTGCTGGTGATTTACTCTCCTGAAATTTGATCTATCTGCCACTTGTCAGGGGCACCCTAGGGCTAAAACCATGGCTCAGACGGGACTGCCCTCCACTCCCAGCATGCTTTGATGTACCCATCCTGCTGATCAGCTAGGCTTCCTTCAGCAGGAGATTTTTTTTCTCTATGTCACTCTGTAGGTTCTGTAGCTCTAAAGTTTGTTTAGAGTCATTTTTACATGTATTGGAGGAGATGAAAGCTGGAGCTTAATCCAAAGTCCTGTTTCTACTCTGCCATCTTGGCTCCACCCCCCAGCAAGAATTATTATATATCTGTTCTATGCAAGGGACTGTATGAAGATCTGGACAAAGGCAGAAAAGAAGTAGGTTCTGACTTAGGAGTTTGCATTCTATTTTGTGGGAAGATGGAGAAAGTAGAGAGATGGAGGAGAGATGACACAAAATATACACAGACAATATGAAATATGTATAAAGTTAGTAAACAATAGGGGTGCAGGGAAAATATTGAAAAGTGGGGAAGGATCCATAAAGGTGTGCTCGTGGAGCTAGCATGTGAGCTGAGTATGAAAGGAAGATAGAGATCCCAAGAGACATAAATGTAACTAAGGTGAACATTTGAGGCATGTTTGACAGTTTGGGCAAAGGTACTGAGGTGGAAGATGGAGTCATTTATACATCGGATTTGGTAGGCAATCTATCTTGTGAGTAACACAGAATGTGTTAGAATAATGTGACATAAATCTGGAAAGATATCTTGGAGCCAGATGGTAATGGACTTTAAATTCTAAACACTGGAGTTTTTAGTTTATGCCACAGGCAACTTTAGCTTTTAAAGAAGGGAGCGCCATAAGCTGACCAGTATTTTTCAAAGAACAAACTCACAGAGGATGAATTGAAGTGGGGGATATAAGGAGACCAAATTAGGAACCTATTCCAATAGTCCAGAGAAAGGGTGATGAAGGCCCAAACTAGGGATGATGGTATACAAGAGGTGTTGTGAAGGTAAAAATCAACAAGATTTGGCAACTTATTAGACATATGGGGGAAGAGTGAAGTTCTTAAGTAAGGAGCTTCTTAAGGAAGGAACTTCCTCTTATGAGGAAGAGTGAAGAACTAAGGAAGACTTCAAGGTTATAAGCCTTGAAGATTGAAAAGATTGTGCTACTTTATGCAGAAACACAAAAATTATAAAGTTTTTTTAAATCATTGATGCTTATATCTAGTGACAACCTTTGTATGCTTTTTTTAAAAAAGTAAATATCATACAGTACACAATGTGTATACATATCTTTTTAATGTTATTATTAATTCATGTCCAATTCTTTATCACTCCATTTGGGGTTTTCATGGCAATGATACTGGAGTGATTTGTCATTTCCTTTTCCAGCTCATTTTACAAATAAAGAATCTGAAACAATCCAGGTTAAGTAACTTTCTAAGACTCACACTAGTATCTCAGATTGGATTTGAACTCAGGCCCCATTCTCATGTATGTATGTTTATAACATTTTGTTTTATTCCAAAATCATATAGTTAAGCAGTCTTGGCAGTTTCTGTATGTTATCTGCAAGCACTTTTACATTATCATTGCTATAACATGGAATGAAGAAAATCATCTTACAATACTAAAAACTATTACCTATAAAGTATCTTTTTTCAATGATTTTAATATAGAAATATCACCACACACTTCTTTTCCCCTCTTCTGTCCTTCATTCCTCATTTAATTGTTCCATAACATTTCAATTCTAAAGACTTCTGATTATTATAATGATAGAATGAAGTCTTAAGAAACACACAACAAAATATTAAGGGCTAAAACATAAATCTTGGTAGAAAGTGTAAGTCTTAAAGTTTTGAATTAGAAGAACAATTCAGATTGTCATCTATAGGACCACAGTTATTTAATTTGATGGCTAGAATATAATAAATCATTCTAAAATAGCTCCTACACTTCTCTCTCTCTCTATATATATTATATATGTGTGTATTATATATTCATTTATATATGCATATATTTATATATGTATACATGTATACATGTATACGTACATTAATAAACATACACACACTGTGCTGGAGTTCAGAATTTGCTGTCACATTTGCAGTGTTAGTTATCCCAATCTTGACACAGCAGGAAGTAGTAATGTCAACAATAGAATATCAAAGTAAAGAAAAGATGGATAGTGCATTTATTTTTTATTCATTTACTTTGCTTTTTGCACAGGGGAAGGCAGGGCAATTGGGGTTAAGTGACTTGTCAAAGGTCACACAGCTAATAAGTGTGATGTAATAAGGCCAGACTTGGACTCAGGTCCTCCTGACTTCAGGGCCAGTGCTCTATTCACTGTGTTACCTAGCCACAATAGTGCACCTGTTTTTATAGAAGATTTTAAGCCCTGTTCTATTTCTTTTGTCTTTCTTGAACTCGTCTTCCATCACACACCTTCCTTGCTTACTCCTGCAACTTAAGTCTGAAACAAATATGTTGCCTTTTTGATACAGATGTATGGTAGTCAGAGTTTTTGTGGTTTTTTTTTTACTTTGTTTTCTCTGTATTGCAAAGAATGTTGGACAAGACATATCAGAAATAAAATTCTAAAAATGAAAATATTTTATGAGGAGGTTTCTGAAAATAGGCATTATCCATGCTAACAGAACAATTTTGAACAGGCAGTCATTCAAAGATGCAATCAATTTCATTAAACATGCTTGAAAGAAATTGTTTTGTAGATTCAATGAACAGTCTGAAATGATCAATCAGTTTTCTAATGGAATGGACCCATTCAAATGCACAAAATAGAGCTGAAATAAGATTTATAAAGTTAAAGAAGTAGTTTAAACATCACAGCAAATGGTTTTTGCCTTAATTATAAATGTTAAGTCTCATTTATGCACATTGTTGCATTTGCCCATGGTGTTAATCTAGCAGTTTTGTTTGTTTGTTTGTTTTGTTTTGTTTTTTGGGTTTGGTTTGGTTTGTTCTTTTAGGAGGGGGAAGGTAAGGCAAATGAGATTAAGTGGCTTGTCCAAGATCACACATTTAGTTTTTTTCTGTTAAATGTCTGAGGCCAGATTTGAACTCAGGTCCTCCTGATTCCTGGGGCGGTGCTCTGTTCACTGTGTCACCTAGCCGCCCTTCAAGCTTTTTTTCTTTCTTTCTTTTTTTTTTTTTACTCTCTGCTCCTGACCATTAGAAGCTGTAGGACCAACATATTCTTCATCCTTTAGATTCATTATTCTAGGTATTCTCACTACTGTGCTCCTGCAACTTTCTCCTCAAACTCTAAACAGAAACAATGGATGATTCCTTTCAGTGACTGTTTACTGACTTTCTCTTCTTTCCCACCCTGTAGCAGCAAGCACCCTAGCATACCCAGGGTGGCTGCTAGCACAGGTTCTTTGATATGCTTTTTTAAAGGAAAGCAACTCAAAAAAGGTTAACAATTTTTTTTTAATCAAACATATATCATTTACCTAGTTCAGGGGGGAAAAGTCAGCCCCTTGAACTTCAGAGAATACAAACAGAAGTTATAAGAAGACAAAAAAATACAGACAGAGAAAATAACAAAATTCAACAAACCAAAATGGGCTTCTAGCTGTCTGACCATCACACACCTACATAGTTACCAAAGAGAAACACCAACATATGCATTTTCAAAGATGGGGATCTCAACAGCTGGCCAGGGTCTCATCTGGCCAAATCACAAAACTCTTCCCAAAGTGAGTCCCAAAGTAAAAACTCACCTCAGAGATATATATATAGCTTTTGCCAGGTTCAGAGAACATCACAACCCTTATGACCCACTGCCCAATCACAAAGTAACAAGGTGTGGGCATTCCTGAAAAACAAGGTTCTCTTATTGGGGTCACTCTATCCTCAGTAAGCTCCTCCCACCCCAGGCTCCATGTGACCACATTCAACCTATTAGAGGGCAGAATATATTTTCAACTCCGGGGAAAGTCTCCTTAGGGTTATTAAGGGGCAGGAAAGATCTTCAAATCCTTTACCATTACAAACCCCCAAATAAAAATTCGCCACAGAAAAGGTTTTATAGAAAGAATATTAGATTTAGAGACAGAAGTAAGGCAGTGAATAGCTTTTCCCTGCCCCCTCTCTTAAATGTTAATACCTTCCCTCTTCAAGTATCTCTACTTTACCTTGTATATAACTTGTTCTTACATAATAGCTTTCTGTGTTGTTTCCCTAATCAGACTGTGAGCTTGAAAGTAAGCACTGCTTTTACTTTTCTTGCATCCTCATTGCTTAAAACAATTCCTAGCACATAGTATGTGCGTAACAAGTATTTGTTTACCTGACTTGATTTGAACAGAAGACTGGATTTGGAGTCAGGAA
>CM053599.1:159252436-159270126 GCA_028646575.1 Pseudocheirus occidentalis | reverse complement strand
TACCTTGTATATAACTTGTTCTTACATAATAGCTTTCTGTGTTGTTTCCCTAATCAGACTGTGAGCTTGAAAGTAAGCACTGCTTTTACTTTTCTTGCATCCTCATTGCTTAAAACAATTCCTAGCACATAGTATGTGCGTAACAAGTATTTGTTTACCTGACTTGATTTGAACAGAAGACTGGATTTGGAGTCAGGAAGTTCTGCTTTCAAATCCTTCCTTATATTCTTGTTGACTCTGTGATCCTGGGCAAGTTAACTTGATTTCTCTACCACTTTCTTCATCTGTAAAGCTGAGATTATAATAGCTACTTAACACTGTTTTCGTGAAAATACAAAGGTAATATGTTTAACATATTTTCCAAACCTTAAAGCACTATAAAAGTGCTTTTTGTTTTTATTACTCTGATTATGACTATTATTCTTGTTTTGTCATTCTATGGTAACTTAGGACATTTCCCTTAATTTCTCAGGGCTTCATTTTTCTCATTTATGATATCTGGGGGTTAGACTTGTTAAGGTCTGGTTCAAGCTTTCATTCCTAGGAATCTATGATTGTTTGAACTTAGAAATTATCTCACCTAACTCCTTCATTTTAGAGGCAACTTGGAATAAGGTGGTTTATGCATTTGTTTTTTGTTTTTGTTTAGGGTTTTGTTAAATGCTGATCTGTTCCTCAGAAAGCATGGAGTAATTGATAAAAACTGGGCTTTTTCTGGCCAAGAAGCCAGGAATATTTGGGTAGAGTCCCACAATCTACACAAACTAGCCACTGTAGCTACATAGCACTGGACAAGTCACTTAGTATCCCCATGCCCTCAGCAATTTTCTGGGGCTCTGAAATCACATAAGACTTGATGATGGGGATTGGTAGAGGGAATTTCCTCACCTGACAATTCCCTATATCAGTGTAAGTGAGGTTTAAGTGTATATATATATCCTAAACTATGTTTCCTGTCGTTACCATGTTCTTTACTGCATAGTTGGCTACATTTATACTGGTACTGTCATAGCAAAGGTTTGAGCATATCCATATTTACCTGTAGCATTGATGTCAAACTCAAATGGAAACAAATCCAGATTGACTGCTTATTGACTTAGAAAACCACAAATTAACGTTATGTTGCATTACTTTTATTTATTTTGCTAAATATTTCCCAGTTATATTTTATTCTAATTTGGGTGGCAAATCAGGGGGTTTTTTTCAGGCCATATGAGACCCTAGACCACAAGTTTGATACTTCTTATCTACAGTATTATTTTAGAGTCGTTTGAAATATTATAGGTAGCGAGGAGTCATAGATAGATTAGATTTGGAGTCAGGAAAATCCTGACTCTAACATTTATTTGCTTTGTGACAGAGGGCATGTCACTAAATTACCCTGGATTGTAGATACATGTCTATGACTATAAATCATTGGTTTTCTAAAGGTGTGGATCTGGGATGCTAGGTATGCTGTGAAAATTCTCCCTAAATCCCAACATTTGCACATACCTTGATGATCACCTCCAGCTACAGTTGGTTGACTGCCCTTCTGGATTTGTCTTCAGGAAGTCCACAATACCAATGTTGTTGTATGTCCTTTGTTCCTGAAGAGGGCCAATGATATCAAGAAGGTGATGTCTTCACTTGCAAGGGAATTGGATTTAAGCAAATCAGAGTTGTGCAAAGTCACTAGTCTCACTCTGTCCTCCAGAGCCATCTGGTTTCAGTGGCAAGACATAGGTCAGGACAACAGGAGATGGCCTTTGATGCAGAGGGAGACCTTGGCCATTTTAAGCTAAGGCCTTTCCCAGTTCTCAGTTTGGTTGAAGTAACACCTGTTCAGTGATTGAGGCAAGGTAAGAAATGAGACAAAAAAAAAATGACCTCTCTTACCTACTCAGAAAAAAATATCAATCTGGGAGGGGAAGACAATTTGCTACCTTTTCCACTTTATATTTCTTTTCCATAATAAATGACAGTACGTTGTTTTCATGTTCAGTGTGCCCAGGTTTGGAGGCAATCCTCTGAGTTCAAAGAATCATTAAGCCTTGGGCCTCACTGGTTTGGAACTGGCAAACTAAAGCAGTGGCAAGAGTAGTTAATTGTATCAGATGTAGACATGTTTCCTTTTGGAAACAGCTTATAGCTAAGGTTAGAAGAGGTTTGGAGTTGTAGTGATAGTGCAGAGTCAAAGTAAAATGCCGATTCACCTTTGCCTCTAGTTGTGGTAATATCCAAATAATGCTTAGATTCAAATCAGTCTCCTAGAAGACTGTGGCAGTATTGTGTACTTTTGAAAGTCTTCTGTTTAGCATTCCTTTTGTGTGAAGGAAATAATTACCTGTCCCATACTTAATACATAATCTCTTTATTCTCCCCTTGTTGAGGAATCTCTAGATTTGTGATCCATATTCTAAGGTATAAATCAAATATCCCCCAGGGACCATGGGAGTGGGGACTTGATCAGGCAAAAAGTATGTGAGAATTCACCCTGTTCCCTCTAGTTAGATTCCAGATCCACTGACTTTGAACCCTCAATTTGCATGCCTGAGAATAGATAAAGGGTGTTAAGTACAGTATTCCTAGCTCATGTGGGCCCAGCAGCAAAGCCTCAAGGTTAGACATGGTACACAGGGTCTTGGGATCGTATATGGTGTGCAAACACAATCTTAGAGCCTTATCACATCCCTGCAAAACAAGAAAGAAGAAAATGAATCAGGGAGCTATGCAAACCTACAGCACTGCAATATTGTCATGCAGAGAAGAGAAGGAGCTGTCCTCCTGAAATGAAATTATCCTTTGTGAGCTATCATCACCAGAAAATCATATGGCGTAAGAAGAATTAAACAGTTAAGATGCAATTATATTTCTATAGGGAAATGCTGACATATTTCCAGAGACTGGCCTCATGCTGATTAATGCAGTTCCCAATACACTAGTGATTGGAAATGCCTCTTTTAAGCATCTGTAAGACTTCCCTAACTGTCAGTGGAGTAGAGGCAGAGCTAAAGGAAATGTTCTAGCCTTAGCATTTCTTCTCTTATTACCTTTATATAATTAGCATAAAAGATCCCTTTACAGAGAAGCTTTAAAACTGAAAGATGGTAGCAGATTTGTCACAAACCCTCACTCTCTTACATACAATTCATTTTCATTCATACAACATTTATGAAGCATCTAATTAGCAGGGAGTATAATTTAACAAGGAGATGAAGATAGATACAGCACAAACCTTTCAAAGAGCTTACAGTCTGATAAGGACTAAAGACATGTTGCCAAATGACTATGAAAGAAGAGAGAATGTGTTACAGGCAAAAGAGAGTCTTAGACAATGAAGAATGTGAAAAGAAAGAGATCATGTTTATCCCAAGGAGATGTGTACCCCAAGAAGGTTAGAAGATTTCCATGCACCTTAGTTGAAACTCTATTCTAGGCATGGGAGTGGTATGAACAATGACACGGAGATGGGAGTAGGTAGCATCAGAATGAGAATTGGCAAGTAAAACCACTTTGACTAGTTCAAAGAATAAATTAAAGGAAGTAGTATAAAGAAGTTTCCATAAAATTTGACTCTAGTGGGATATACTGGAGTCAAATTGTGAAAATCCTGGAAGACAAGATCAGAACTTTATCTGTAGATGCAAGAAAGAATTCTTCCTCTTTCTTTAATCAGTTGAAGTTGGTCTAGTCAATCATAGAACTAAATAATCAATACACCTATCCAAAAAATGTAATGGCAATAATCTCTCTGTGGGAAAAATATATGTACCCACATCACACTTTTAAGTTGAATCTGCAAGAATGATATTTTATGTGTCATTTTTAAGTCTAGAAATCAACAAAACAATAAATCAAGCCCTTATGTATAGTATTTGTCAATTTTTGTGACTTTAACAATTGATTCTTGTAAGCCAAGTTGAGTTGGCTGTAGTACACCCCTATCCTTACCCCATTAAAAAAGGAGGGGGACAGTTCTCTTCTCAGCAGAACTTGTTTGACATGAACATTTCTACTCTGATGGCTTGAGATTATAGTGCAATTCCCATTGTTTATGAAATATAACCACCCTTTTCATGTCAATGATAGCATGTGAATAACAGACTAAATTACTTTAACTGGATGCCAGCGTCCAAATCAGCAATTCTCTAACATGTTGGATGGACCTTTATTCTTTAGACCTTTAAATGATCTTTGCTACACTTGGTTAGCCAATCACTCTAAAGAGGTACTTGGTTTACTGATTGTCAGCTTCACAGTCTGTCAGGTTGAATTCAGAATACTGAATTTTGTGGCAGGATTCAGAGAGAGAGTTACCAATTCTATCTCAGAAAGAAAATTGACTGTGTTGAATTTCTGTGGTAGAAACTGATACAAAATATTGACTCTTAGGACTTAAAGTTGGTAGGCTCTATACGAAAGGCCAGACTCCTCATTCTATAAGGCTATAGAGGCCTGAAATGATTTGCTTTTAGTCTCTTGAATAATAGAGCTGGAAATGAAACCCAGGTTTTCTGACTCCTAAACCAATGATCTTTCATAGTGAAACAATTAGAATAATAAGGCTTCAGTTACAGAGGAAGGTTTTGTTTGCCTCTAAGAATAAGGCACTAAAACATGCATGCATTTCTTCAAATAACTTATACCAACCCAGTCATTCTTCAGGTAACTCTTTATGGAACTCCTGAAGACTGAAAAGTTTTTCCAAAGCTCCACAAGTATGTGGAGAACACATTCTTGCCGTGGCATGCTCACAATTTAGCATATTCTATTTGTGAATATATCACACTATATGCCCCCCTTGAAGTAATACAAGCATTATCCATATTCATTATCTGAAAGTCTCAGAAAAATTCTATCCCTGAGAGGCCTTGATGGTAGAGGAATGGAAGGAAAGAAAAAACATCATATGTGTTTTGTTTTGTCTTATTTTTTTTTTAGAGTAACTGTAACAAAGCAGAAGAGACTGCTCTCTTTGGCAAATTTTTCAACAATAGTTTCTGAAATGGAAAACTACAATGGCTAAATGGCTTAGTGAAAATAAATATCTAAAAATCCAATTGATATGAATATATTTCTCATTTTCCTGACCTTCTGAGTATTTTGAATAGCAACATATTGATAGACAGCAAACCTATCTGAACACTATCCATATTTCCTAGCATTTATTTTAAATATTTTTCTGGTTTTTAAAGAAAAGGATATTTATTTTTTAGTTAAGAAATATCTATGTCCTTCTTTTTGCTGTGCCTTAAAGCTAAAATCAGTACAAAAATTAGTTTTCAAATATCCATTAATCAAACATTTCATAAAATGAATTGCTTCTAAAATTGTAATGAGTTATGTATATGTTTTATGTTTACTTAGTATGTTATTTGAATTTATAATTTTGTTTTCAGTGGATTAGCTTATTTATGAAAATTGTTTTTATAACATACAATTTCAAGAAACAGGATCAATTTACTTAATGGGAAGGATAAGACATGTTCATATTTTATATACTATCATTGAAATTATTATCTACACTCTGATTCTTCTCTATTAAGCAATGAAGACATGAAGCATATATTTAACATGCTGATGTGAGATGATGTCTGACAATAATATAATTTCACTGAAATTGTAAAAAGGCATGCCAGAATTTGATGGCATTTTTAAATGAGTTTTGTTTAACATTATTACATAGAATGATTCAACTTTAATACTTGATTAAAAATAAGAATAGCAAATAGACCTATGATTCCATTGGCACAGAGAAAGTGAATGTGGAAATTCCCTCTCTAAATACAGATTAGCATCTTCTCTGCAATTTGTAGTTTTAGTTACTAAATTAGCATCAAGAGACGAAATGACATGTCCAGAATCACACAGCTATGTGAACATAGGTAGGACTTGAACCCAGAGTTTCCTGGCTTTCTATTCACTTAAAAATTCTGGCTTGAAAAAGAAATCTCTCTTCTTTTAGAGACTGAGGAAATCATCACAACTAGCACTGTAATGGTAATTGCACCTGTGCAAATTAATCAAGAATTGGGAAATTGCCCTTTTTCCCCCACAATGAGAGATACTAGTTACCTAGGCTATGTAGCATTCTTTGGGAAGGACTTCAATGGGTTTTTTGGTTGTTCATGCTAGGCAATTTTAAGGCTGCAGTTACTCTATAAGTAAACAATGTGCAGGAACTTTCAGTAGTAATCTTTTATACAGTAGTAATCTTTTATACAAAATCACATTATGTAGAGATGTATTTTTTACAGTGAGAATTCTCATTGCAGATGGGATATTAACAACAGTAAAATGCCATCAAATGTGGCTTAAATTTGACCCAACAATTGTAGCCTCAATTTGAGAAGTAGAAAATTATAAAACTATTTTCTAGGATATATTCATTATACATTTTTAAAGAGAAGGAAGCACAGTTTTGGAATGCCTGAAATGGAGCAAACATGTTATTGTTTCTGAAACAAAGATATTCAAGATCTGTGGCAAAACCAAACATATTGTTCGGTGTGCAAGTGCAACCTTCCAAAAACAAGTTGTTTCCAGGAGTGAGTCATTGTCTATTGTCACATTAGTCATTTTCTGATTAGAATATTTGGAATAATTTGTTTAATTTAGAAGCTTCTGACATGTATGCTTTTTTCCTATAATAAGGTACTTTTGGAAACTGTATTTATTCCTCCTTGCCACTAAGAAGCAAATCATTCAGCTCACTTTCCAAAATGGCTCATTTACATTGAGGTAACAGGTCACATCTTATTTTACTCTGACTCATTAAGTCTGTTTTAGGGGGGAAATTGTGATGTTAATGATCACTAAAAGCACTTACAATACAATATGAAAAAATGGATAAGAAGGAAGACTGTTTTGAACCTGTGAACTTCTTTAACATACAGATTTTTAAAATTTTGTGTTTAATTTAACAAAATAGGAATAAAATTGCCTTATTTGTGTTCCCGTGAAGATTTTGTTTTTTGCCACAATTTTCCTTATTTCTTTATCTCTATCTTATTAAGTCATACTTAGTCTCGTCAAAGAAAAAAAAACAAAGAAAAACAAATCAGCTCATTGGGCAAACCTGAAAATGTGTATCTCATTCTGCACCTCTAATCTATCACCACTCTGCCTTGAAGTACCATTGATTCTTCCAACAATTATCTGTGAAGAAACACAGACATTTGTTAAATGTACAAGCCTGTCTCTTTTAGACTTTTTTTATAATATATTTTACTTAAATAACTTCAGTATAAATGAGGTCCCTTTTGCTTCCCTTAGACAGCATAGAGAGCCTGGATCAATACAAATCAGCATATATCCTTCAAGAGGATTCATTTTGTCACAGCATTACAGATTTAAAGTTGGAAAGGCTTGTAGAGGTCATCTAATGCAACGCATACTTTACAAATGAAGAATCTGAGGTCCAAAGCAATTGAGTGAATTGGTCAAGGTCACATAGGAAAATGGCAAAGCTGTCTGGGATTTGAATCTCTTTTTTCTCATTAAATGTAACATTAAAAAATTTACATGTAATAGTTTATATTTATATATCCAAGTTTAAAATTCTTTAATAAGTTGGTAGGAAGGACTGATTAGAGTACTTTGTTCTGTGCTTTAAGGAAAGGACACTACTTGGAATTCTAGCTGGATTTGTGCCTACTCAGCATTTTTCTTTGAGATCTTACTTTTAGATATTTCTGAGTCATTATTTTCTTTTGGATTTATGCCTTGAACTTCTGGATCACCATCATAGCTCTTTATGGTGGAATTCTCTTTTTGTTTGTTTGTTCTTCTAGCCTACTTATTTATTTTGACTTTATGTTAGCTCTGGTCTCTACCCACATCTAGGAGAATTGTCTGGCCTGCATTTCTGTTCTTTTGCATCCTTTTATGGCTTTCACAGCCCAGGCTGGGAGCCTGTAAGCTTTAGGTACTTCCAAAGTGAAGTCATACTAGGTGGTCTGTTCACTACCCTCCACTACCCTACTTCTCCAAGTTCCTGACCAAGGTTTGAGTCTGTTAGCATATCCCTATTTAGGAGTTTCAATTAAGTACTACTGGCTTGTTGGAAATCTCCACAGGCTCAGAGAAACTAGATACCTGGTTCCCCTTTGGTATGAGACTTCTGTCTTGGTTATTCTACCGAGAGCTTCAGACTGGGCTAGAGCTAAAAGTGAGTCATTGTTCTGCTCCTTGATTCAGAATCACAAAACTTCTATTTGCTTCTGACCTTATTTCTTGCTCAATATACAGCAAGGGCCTGCTAGCGACTACTCTTCTTTGCAACTTCTAGATACAGGATTCCCTTCCACAGTCCAACTTAGACCTGAGCAGGGAGAAACAGAGGTGCATGATGGCAATTATTCCTGACCCTGCCCTTCTTCATGGATACCTATGGATTTTTTCCTGCCCAACTGCTTTTTTTGCTCTGGTACCTTCACTGGGTTCTCTTTAAGTGCCTGGGCACTGGAGTGCTTTCACTAGGGTTGCCTCCTACTTATTCCCATTCCCATTGTCCACAGACTTCTTTGTCTGCCTCACTAAGCTGCCCTGGACTGGAAAAAAAGACTCACTGGGACTTTTTATTTAATTTTCCAATCAGACTTCAGTCTGATGAGTTTCCTTTGTGGAAGAAGTTTG
Source organism: Pseudocheirus occidentalis (assembly GCA_028646575.1). Lineage (NCBI taxonomy): Eukaryota > Metazoa > Chordata > Mammalia > Diprotodontia > Pseudocheiridae > Pseudocheirus > Pseudocheirus occidentalis. The sequence goes on along the minus strand of CM053599.1, from coordinate 159,261,507 downwards.
GTGGAGTAACTAGGCTGCACTTATTCCCACTACTTTATCAACTTGACATTCCTGGACTATTTTTAATAGACTGCTTTTTAAAAAATAAAATCTTAGAGATATTTTGTTATTGTTCAGTCATTCAGTCAAGTCTGGCCCTATAACTTCATGGACCATAGCATCTCATTGTTGTTCATGAGGTTTTCTTGGCAAACATACTGGAATGGTTTGCCATTTCCTTCTCCAAAGGATTAACACAACAGAGGTCAAGTGACTTGCCAAGGGTCACATAGCTAGTAAGTGTCTGAGGCCAGATTTGAACTCAGGTTCTTCTGACCCCAGGCCCAGCATCCTATGCACTGACTATTTAGCTGCCTCCATTTAGTTTTTATGTTGTATAAATTTATCTCTTTATTCTTCTCCCTCAATCCTTCCAGAAAGCCATCCTTATAACAAAGAATTTAGACTCAGAGTTGGAAGGGTCTTTGGAAGTAGAAAGAGCACTAAAGTGTTTAAATACCAACTCTGTCGCTTATTAGTTGTGTGATTTTGAACAAGGCACTTAATCTCTGCCTCAGTTTCCTCATCCATAAAATGAGAGAAAATATGTTTTGCCACCACAGAACTTCTATGTGGATAAAAAATGATAATGGACAGAAAGTATTGTATAAATGTTAATTCTTCAGCAACTTTGTGTGATGATCAACTATGAGAGACTTAGCTCTTCTCAGCAATGTAAGATGATTCCAAAAGACTCATGAGGGAACATGGTATCTGCATCCAGAGGAAGAACTATGGAGTCTGAATGCAGATCAAAGCATAGTATTTTCACTTTTGTTTCGTTTTTGTGGTTTTTCCCCAAACCACTTGATGCCTCCCTTCAGACTGACAAAAGTCCATCAATAAACACATCTTGAGTATGACATTCAAATAACTATTAACCACTTAATGGTATTATCCAGTCAACATTTATTCATATTGAAGGATATTATAGAATACTTTGTCAAGTTCCTTAATGGAACCTATAGTGCAAATATGCTGGTAACCTTATTTTAAAAAAGAAGAAATAAAGTTAGTTTGGGTGACATTCCTCATAAATTTATATTGACTTCCTTTGACCTCCACTTTTCTTAATTGCTCACATAACAGCCACATAGTTATCAAATCTCACCTTTTACCTTTCTAAAAAGTGTGATAAATTTTAGTCACCTCATTTTTTCCTCATCTTTACCACTACCTACACTTTTCCATGATTATAAAAAATCATGGGCAATAATTCATCAAATTCATCTTGAAGTATTTTTAGAATCCTAGTATGTAATTTACCTGAGTCTAGGGACTTGAACTCTTTCAGAGCAGATACAGGTCTCTTATTATTTTCTCACTTGCACTTTAATTGTCCTTTAACTGTTTTAATTTTAACCATTCTACTTTGAAAGTCATTTTTCTTGGTTAAGAAATATTTAGATATAGAAGTCTAATACTCTCATTTGTTGACATTGTACTTTGTGCTCCCAGAAACTTACTCTTCTTTGTATTTTTTCCCATGCTCTAAAAACAAACTCTTTTTCTGTTAATATTTTCTGTGAGCTTTTGTATCATTTTGTGCTTTAAGCCTCCTGACATTATTCTTGTAAGTCTGAACTACGCCTTTGGATATGTCCTGGATATTGTGGTCTTCTTTTCATCTTCTGTGCACATGGTCTTTTTAGATTGGAATTATCTATAAAATCATTTTTTTTCTAGAATCCTGCTTTTTCTTCCTCATTGGGTCACTCAGCAGCATAATGAAGTTCAGCCTAAGGCATGCTGCTGGTACGAAATGGGGAAATGACTTGTCTGTGATCCCTCTTTAAGTGGAGTCTTTAGAAGTTCGTTGTTCCACAATCTAACCCTCCCAGAAGATAATATTGTCAAAGCCTAAAGAGTTCTCCTCCTCACCTTGTATAGAATAAAATCATCAAACTGCAAGAAAGTTTGAGAAATCATCTAGTTCACTGCACAAATGATCTTGTAAGCAGAAATTCATCCAAGATACCACCCCTATCCTATGCTTGAAAAAACACAATTCCTTTCACATTTTATATTTTCACTAAATAGGTATTTGAATTGAATGAAAACATTCATAAATGGAACATCGTGACCATCCTCAGCAATCTGCTCTAGTGTTCAATAGACATGGCTGGGAGGAAACCTTTTGGCTTAACTGCTATTTGTTGAGCAGTTATGGTGTAGGGTAAAGACTTGGAGTCAGAAAACTGGGTTTCAAATACTCTCTCTTACCAGCTTAGACAGGTGAGGTAGTTCACCTTCCATGTTGTTTCCTTTTATTAGACTGTGACCTTCTCAAGAGCATGTTGTCTCTTGTTTTTCTGTTTGTGACTCCTGCCTTCAGCACAGTGACTTGCATATAGTAAGTGCCTGAGGAATGTTTTTTTTTTCTTTCATTCATTCCTTCAATCAATCAGTCAGTCAGTCAGTCATTTTCTCTGTATCTAATCTCTTCATTTTCCCATCTGTAAAATGGGGGAAAGAATACCTGGACTCATTAACACCCACTATTATGTTGTTTTCAGTATAAACTGGAATAATATTTGTTAAATACTTTGCAAGTTGTAAAACACTGTAAAAATATCAACTCCAATACTGATATTAATCAAATAATTAGCAATCATCCAATATGTCTTTAAATGTCCCTCTTTTGGAAAAGAGCACTATTTTTACTTGCTTTTAATTCTTGTGGGGGAGAGGAGGGGATTTTAGTTATGTTTTTTCTTCCTAAGTACAATTCAGTAGAGGCTTAAAATCTACTGTACAGATTAGCTTAAGTGCTAGGATATTCATTTGTTTTCATTGCATGGATGTTTGGGCTTGTAATTAGTTTTTCCAATAAATTCTAGTTTTATGTCTTTTGAGGAGGATGTACCATTTTCATATACCTGGAAATATTCTAGAACCACTGGCCAAAGTGAAGCAAGCTTTTAGAGCAGACGTTGCTAACTATTTTTGTCGTGGAACCTTTTGGTGGTCTTATAAAGTCTATGGATATCTTTCTCAGATTAATGGGTGTTTTTTTTAATTCAATTCAATTTCATTTTCACTTCCAAATTCTCTTGCTCTCCATTGCCCCCCCCTCCAATCATTGAGAAGATAAGGAAAACAAAAACCATTACAAAATTTTTTTGTTCCCAAAAAACAAATTTTCACAATAGCAAGAAAAAGAGAAGATAAAGTAAAAGAAGAGAAAATGGAGGGGGGAGGGGAAGGAGACAGGGAGGAAAGAAGGGAAGAAGGTAGGGGGGAAGGAAGGAAGGAAGGAAGGAAGGAAGGAAGGAAGGAAGGAAGGAAGGAAGGAAGGAAGGAAGGAAGGAAGGAAGGAAGGAAGGAAGGAAGGAAAGAGAAAATATGATTTAACTTGCATTTCAAGTCCAACAGCTATCTTGAAATAGATAGCATGTTTCCTCATGAGTCCTTTGGAATTGATTGGTCATTTTGTTGATCAGAATTACAAAGCTTTTCAAGGTTGAATATCTTTACAATTTTACTATTACTATGTAAATTATTCTCTTGGTTCTGCTCAATCATTTTGCACCAATTCATACAAATCTTTACAGCTTTTTCTGAAACCATCTCTTTTCCACCACTTATAGCATAGTAATGTTGCCTAACATTCACATGTCATAACTTGTTCATCCATAACTCAATTGATGGGCACAGCTTTAGTTTCAATTCTTTGCCACAACCAAAAAAAACTACTATTCATATATTTGTACATAAGGATCCTTTTCCTCTTTCTTGATTTCTTTGGGATGTAGACCAACTAGTGGTATCGCTGAGTCAAAGGGTTTGCAGTTTGATATATTTTTGGACATGGTTCCAAATTACTTTTCAGAACTGTTGGACCACTTCACAGTTCTACCAACAATGAGTTAGTATTCCTATTTTCCCACATTATCTTTAGGATTTGTCATTTTCCTTTTTTTGTCATCTTAAGCCAGTTTTATGGGTGTGAAATGGTACTTCAGAATTGTTCGAATTTGGATATTCTAATTGTTAATAATTTAAACATTTTTTTCTTAGAGGTATTTATAGCACGGATTTTTTTTTCCTCTCAGAATCACCTCTTCATATTCCTTAGCCATTTATCAATTGAGTAATGACTCTTATAAACTTGACCCAGTTCCCTATTTATTTGGGAACCTTTATTCAGACTTTTATCAGAGAAACCTGTTGTGAAATATTTTTCTTAGTTTCCTGTTTTTCTTCTAATTTTAACTCTTTGGTTTGGTTTGTGCAAAATCTCTTATGTAATCCAAATTATTCATTTTGCCTCCTGTGAACCTCTCTATCTTTTGTTTGGTCATGAACTATTCTTAGATGTGACTGGTGATTTCTTTCATACTTGAAAATGTTACCTATATTGAAATATGTCAAATATATCAAAATATTTTAAAAAGTGAGTTCATACACCCCAAGTTACAAACTCCTGTTCTAGGAGATACATAGTCACCCTTGGGGTCAGTAAAACCTAGGTTCAAGTCCTGATTCTTATATATACTATCTATATGAACATGACCAAGTCACTTAACGTTTTAATGCCCCCAACTTCTAGGCAATACAAAGATTATAAATTGCAAATAAGGTGTATATATTAATTGATAGAGGAAGATTCTACAGTAGGATTTTTTTCTCATGAAACCACAGCTCTGTAACAAATAATAATAATAATTATTATTATTAATTGTAATAAAAACAATAGTGGCAAAAATAATAGAATAAGGAATTTGCAAGATATCCATATTGAGAATAACAAATGCTATTGAATTTAACCAGGGAATGCAGCATAACTAGAAGGGTACATTGCTGTGAAATGTGGGAAATGAGAATAATTATACCTTCCAACAGCAATGGTGTCACAAAAAGTACTTAGAAAGCACATCACCTCAGAAAGTGATCTATATATTCTTATTGCTAGAATTAGAACTATATGCAGTCATTTAAATGTATATTTATAGAATAGTGTTTCAGAAAACTGCCCCCCCCAACACGGAGCAGATATTTAAGCTGCTGATTTCAGGGTGGTACAGCCTTTTGAAAGATGATCTTGCTTCATAAAATCCTAGTATTACAGCAAGATTTAGAAATGCCCCAGAGTTTCACCTCCATTTATCTCAATAAAAAGAAAGCAAAAGAATTATTTCCAGGTTGGCACTATGATTGGATTTTTCCTGATTTTCTTTAGGCCATCCTCTGAAATACCTGTGTGTGGCAAGGGCAGTTATTTGCCTGCTTGCTTTCTAAGAAAAATTCAGCTTGCTTCCTGTATAGACTCTCTTTATATTAAAAAAGAAGAAGAACAATTCATGCTCTTATTTTGGGAGAAGAAGAATTGTTGCTGGTATTACTTGTTATTGTAATAATGGTAGACATGATAGACAGTTTCCTAGAGTATGATGTCTGGATTATGCTCCTATAAAATATAACCTTTTATTAAACTTGTGTTCCTGTCACATACCCTTAAGAAGACTATAAACTCTTGAGAGCAGGGACTCTATCTTGTTTTATTGTTGTATCCTAATGCATGATGCATATATGAATACATAATGACTCATTATTTCCTCATTATGGGCATCTCCTATTGTGCAAATTCTCTCCACCAAAGGATATTACAACTGATCCATTACTTAAGATCTAAACCCTAAAGAGGTGTCTAAGACATAAAGAGGCTAAACTTTCCTGATGCCAAGCCTGTCATTCAGTCCACTAAGCCACACTACACTTTCTTACACATCATGGATGCTTAATAATCATTTACTGAACTAAATTGAGGTCTGACAATATAATGAATTAATTAATTTCTAGGAGCAAATTTCCAACCCATATGGCATGCAATAGTCATGTTCACTGTAAGCAGTTACTTGTTAAATAATATCCCTTTGGTGGTTCATTGGATTGAGCTCTGGCCCTGGAATCAGTAAAACTTGAGCTCAAATATAGACTCAGATGCTTACTAGCTGCCTAACCCTCAGCAAATCACTTAACCCTGTTTGCCTCAGTTTCCTCAACTGTAAAATGAGCTAGAAAAGGAAATGGCAAATTGCTCTAGTATCTTTGCCAAGAAAACCCCAAATGAGGTCATGAGGATTGGATATCAATGAATTGATTCAATAGTAGTTTGTGTTTTGCTTCCAAGAAGTTCCTTGCAGGGAATACAAAACTTGATTAACTCTACATAATATTTCTTTTCTACTTCTTCCTTCTAAAAAATCATTATTACTTGCTCATACAGATACACTGAACTCAGAGATACTTGAAATCTAGGACACTTAAGGAATTAGGTCAAATAATTGTTTAAAGCACATCTCTGTGGTCTTTGCCCATGTGGAAGGGGAAATAATGGAAAAAAAACTCAAAACACACAAATATTTGGGCATGTTTATTATGTGTGTATTTAAGCATTTATCTATGCTTTGGAAGTTAATTCTTGAGTTGCTGAACAAGCCCCATCTCTAAAAGTCCACTCAATTTGCCTTTCTTGGACCCTCAAAGGATCAGACCCATTATTGTGCTATATATTATACTTGTTGGGCATATACTCAATGTTCAGTGTACCATAGAAGATGTTAAAAACAGTTCTTGATTCAAAATAAAACTATGTACTATTGCTAGCCCTGGTAAAGTTTCATACCAGTATAGTTAAAAGCCATAATGTATGAAATGAGAAATTATAATCATGATTAATAATTAGCAAAACCAAATCATAATTCAATAACTCTGAAAAAGGATATGTGATCACCATAAAACCTACTCAAGCTCAGTGACTCATGACCTCCTCTTTCTTCACAATGGCCCCAGATGTCAATTTAAAAACTAAGGAAAAATAAATGAAGTCACTATAAATTCCATCAAAGGTCAGTGACTCATGACCTCTATTTATTCTTCCATGGTTAAACTTACTTTGGAAACCAATGAGACATTGAGTATGATCTGAAAGTCTAAAAGGGGAATTTTGTAAAAAGCTGAGTTATGGCTGATTTAAGACATTCCAAGACAATAAGCTGTGATAATGAAATACCCAAGTTAATTGAACTATTTTGAGAATTAAATTCGAGCTTTTAAAAAAATGTGATCAAATCCTTTACTTAATTTTCATTTTGCAAACAAATTTCACATTGCTTAGAAATAAATACAATGTATTCAGAACAAATTGGATGCTTTTTATTTGTCACTCTTCTATTTAACCTAGAGAATCACATTTTTTTAAACACATGTATGATATTTTGTCTACCTCCTCCCCAATAAAAGCACTAATTGGGTAGAGATTTTTTTAAAAACTGAGACATTAAGAAGTTAAGAAAATGAGCTATTTGCGTGTGAACTACATTTTGTATGCTTTCTATATTACAGACAAGTAGTTTTGTAGGAAAAGTGCTTAAATGTGGGCTTATAAGAAAAATTAATACCAGGAGAAAATAGATGAGCTAGTCAATTAATGAGATTGAAGGACAACTAATGGAAAGCCCACATGGCCAAGAGAATGAGAGGAAAGTCCCCAAGCATATTGAGTAGATTTCCTGTAACAAATTTGTGAGAGGATGTGTATGAACGTTACAGAGTATGCAAACATGAATATGCTATTATCTGTACCTTTGGAGTGAATAACCTCATCAGTGAGGTCACACATCCATTGGGAGAATTTGTAGTCTTTTGGGGAGTTCTTTGTCCAACCATGACTCTAACATAAAAGAGTATTATGTGTGTGCATGTTTCTTACACTTCCCTTCCTCTAAAGACAGCTAAAAAGCTAAATTGTACTAAATGTAGTTGTCCTTTTCTGCCCAACATTTCTTCTGATAATAGTCAAGAATGCATGACAGTAGTGTCTATTTAATAAGATATTTTGAATAACTACATTTCAGGTAATCACTTATTTTATCTCAATATATGTGTGTGTAAATATACACATATATACATATATTTGTATATATACATTAAATATTTTAACAAGTTGTAAGAAACAATTATCGCATTTTTCATATCCCTAAAATACTTAGTTGAGTAGATAGAATAGAAATCTTTGTTTATATACAAGTATATGCCCAACTCACAATGATATAATTTTATAAATTAGCATTTCAAATAAAGTGATACTCTATTTGTGTGAGAACTAGGGGAGGCAGAATGTAATGAATTCAATATAGTTCTAGCTATTACAACTAAGAATTAATGTAACTACAGAAACTTTTAGGTTGAAAGTATAGTTTCAAACTGACGTATATATATACACACACATATATACATATATATGTATATATACATATATAATATCATCATTTTCATATCTGCCTTTGCATAAAGAAAAAGGTATAAATCATTTTGATTTTCACAATAATTTTTCAAATAGAATATTCTTTATTTGCATATTTATTCCCAAAAGAATAAATTAAATTTCTAATCTCTAAGTAATGATCAGAATTAAGCTGTTGAGCAGCATATGTTATGGCACCCAAGTTGTATACCCTTTGAATGTCTTTGGGTTTTAATATTTTGGCACACAATTTAAAATATGAATATACCTTCTGAAGACCCAAGGGGAAGATGGGGAAGAAGAAGCTTCAAAGTTCATTTTATTAAGATAATGTACTTTCAAAAGTCTGTTTTTTCTTACATATATATGTCTGAACACACACAAACATACACACACACAAATTCTTGTGTATGTCTGTATGTGTATTGTGTATACATTGGTCTATTCCCTTTGACTAATTCACTATCACATGACCTCAAGAAAAATTGATAAATTTGTCATGGTAGGAAAATTCTCAATGCCACCATAGATCACAATCCACCTACTGAATGACAGTAAATAATGGAATTGTCTGAGGAATACAAAGACTAAATGACAGGGTCACATAGATAGTTAATTCTAGCTGTAGGATTTGAACCCATTTCCTCTTGACATAGTGCTTTCTACTATGTAACTACATAGTATATATATATTTATAATATAGATAGCACAAGATTAAATTAGTAGACTGAATATACTGCTTATATTCAGAACATTCCTTCTCTAATTTATAGATCACCATAAC